>JBBDHG010000187.1:3850000-4242500 GCA_037951165.1 Lophius americanus
TGTCTCTGAAAATTTTTTAAACTCAAGCATTTTTTGGGAGACTTTAGAAAATATACACGGAGACAGAAATAGAGAAATGAAATTGTGTGAACTGTGTTTGTGTTTGTTTTTGAGGGAACGAGGGAAGGGAAATGCAAAGATTACAGAAGTAGTCATTCACTGAATGAACGTAGAAAAAAATAGATTTTGATTATGAATATAAGAAATAACCTAGAGCAAGAAATACAGCCAAGTGTCTTTTCAAAAGATAAATGCAACAAGCATACCCAAACCACTGCCACCAACCCCACACACACCACGCCTCACCGCAGTTAAGACTGTCTCTCAGTGGGAAACACTGTAATATGCAACTCCAAGCTCCTGTTACGACTATTCAAGATCAAAACCAAGATCACAGAGGAACACATCCAAGGACAAATACCTCACCTTGCAAATGAATTCGAAGAGGCTTGATGCGTGGAAAATAACAATGACATGAAAGATTTCTTCACTGATCATTTTATCCTGTGATCAATTAAATCTGCAGAGCATGAAATAATGCAGATCTTGCTCTCAGACCTAGTTGGCATTGATCAAAACACGTGTGTGTGTGTGTGTGTGTGTGCGTGCGTGCGTGCGTGCGTGCGTGTGTGCAATAAAGCAAAAATCCTCAAGGAGTGAAAGCTTGTTTATGGTTGTGTGTGGCCATTGATCAAAGACAGAGCCCCAATTTGCCAATGAGGAGCGGAGCCAATAGATTTGAAATGGCTGTAATTGGAATCTAAATAAGACCTACAGCATTGATCCCCTCTCAGTTCTCAGGTCCTGGCCTCAGTAAATGTGGGTTTGCTCAAGGCCAGCCAGCTCACCTCCTCTAAACCCCTATTCATGATATTTATATCAATAATAACAAAAGTGAAACTCTCCAATCTAACCGGAAAACTTGAAATATTTACCGTGTGACTGAAATTTTTAATACAGTGTGTAATTTCCCTTTTGCACTTTATTGCGCCACCTACTCAATGAAATGCAGTAATTAGTGAAAGTAGCTGAGTTATTGCGAGAACCAAATGTGTTAAGACTCAATGAATAGAGCCGATCAATGCATTGGTAAAATGCACAGTACAGCACCAGTAATAGTGTCTGGTTGTAATCCACCAAAAATGGTTGCACACTCACACACACATTCTCCTACAAACAACCTCCGCACCAAGATAAGGGCTAAATTATGGAATGTAGAGACGCCTGGTGAGAGCACTGTCATGAAGACAGAATGCAGGAAATAGAAAATAGTCTTCACATTGAAGTGTGTTTTGCCACAGTGTGTCTGTGTGGGTCTGAATGGTCAATCATGCATAGAGGGAAAATGATAGGTATGTATATGTATGTATAATATGACTGTAGTCCTACCACCGTGCAGGCACTGAAAATTGTATTGTTATTTTATAACCATTACTGTCCGACTGTAAATGCAGATAGAAAAGAGAGATATACATTTCGACATAATAACAGACATTTTTTACATTCACACCTGTGTACTAGCACGTCATTTAAAATGCACATCAACACAGGATCTTAAGATTTATAAAGTGCATGATGGGATTTATAGTGGCCCTACAAGTGTGCTTCTGCAAACCTCTTTTTTCTTTTATTACTTTTCCATTTATAATAATAATATTTCGTTTATTACATGTTATCCATTATATATATACACAGTAGAAGATTGTGAAATTATCAATGCATTTAACCCATCCCTGACGGAGCAGTGGGCGGCCCCTGGGAAGCGCCCAGGCAGCTGAGGTTTTAGGGTCCTACTCAAAATCTCACGGCATGTTGATCCAGGGAATGGGCTCAAATCCTGGGCTCCTGGCTGAGGGACGGCTGCTCTACCCACTGAGCTGAAAGCCCCCCATTTATAGGTACATCATTAACATTTTTATGTCAATCTTCTAATATCTTCTAATGATAGAAGTTATGAATTATCTACATCAGCACAAAAATGCAGTTCTTCCACTAACAGTGGTTTCTTTGTCCCTAGAGGTTTTGAAATCTCCCTCGAAATCTCCAAATGTTCGGAAACAGTCTAATCTATTTTTCAATTATTCTTTATATTAGAAGCAGTATTTATTTTTGTTGTTGTATAAAGAAGTTCATTAAGGAAGAAAAAGAAAGAAAAGTCATCCATTTATTTGAATGTTGCTGGTTTAATACTCGGCTCCTGCAGTCCACACGTTCTATCATTGTGTGAGCGATTGTGTCAATGGTTATCATTCCTGACGAGTAAGTTGCCTTGCATGCTGGCCTTCTTGTGTGACCAGCTGAGCGCTCGATTGTGTACTGGATTGTGTACTGGACTTTGAAAGTAAAGTAATTTACCATTTTAGCAGTAATATTACACTAACATTCAATTTCATTAAATACAGGATGCATACTATAGATCAAAATACAGTTAACATTTAAAAAATATATACAGTAATTTACTGACAGAACTGTGACCAATATTGTGCCGTGAATTTACAAGAAAACATTAATGAACTGAATATTTTCTTCTCGTAATATATTTTAATCCTAACACACAGTAAGAAACTTTACCGGTGAAGTAGCTACCACTTAACCGTGAACATTTTTACACTATAAACATTGTTACTCCTCTGTGTGACCTCCACGTCTCTTAATTGCAGTGCAATGACTGAAGTAAACTTTCATCAGTAATTTAGAAAAATATTTGCAGATGCATATGAGTGAAGTGTCGTTGATGAATAATTAAGTTGATAAGGGGGTGGGGGGAAGCTGTGTGGTTGTGGGAGGCTGCTATGAATCCATTACAAATCATTGGTTGGAATTCAGACACATAGTAACATGTTTGAGTTGACAGACACACCAGATGACTCCCATTACAATATTACAGCTTAATGGCATGATCTCTCCGTACATCAAGCGTGACCTTTAATAATGCCAATGTACAACTGCATTACATGCAGCTTTCTCATAATGATGGATGGTGTCTTGATTAAAATGTGTAATAGAACAGTGTGAGTTTGTATTAGCCTGTGTGCATCAGTAAACGTTGCTGCAGCTGGGCGAGCAGGTCATTATTTTTCATTCGCTCTCCTTTGTGCATTCAGATATGGTCTCTTATGTTTATGAGTGTATTCCTTGCTTATGTGTGCAGATCTCTGTGTGTTTGTGTGTGAGTGTGTGGTTTTTTTTGAGAGAGAGAGAGAGAAAGAGCTAGACAGAGAGGGAGAGAAAGAGAGAGTGTGTCTGCCTGTTCCTCAGTCTCTGCTGGAGAGCTACTTGAGCCTTAATGAGTCTGTTAATTAGTGTGCTTCAGTGTTCGTCTAATGAGTGTGTATTTTACAGCAGAGACACACATGGCCACACACACAAAGTTACACACATGCAAGTACAAACATGGGAAATGAAAAAAAAATGCAGGACAGACAACAGCACATAGATTTGGTACACATCTGAAATTCTGTGTGTGTGTGTGTGTGTGTGTTTTTGTGTGTGTGTGTGTGTGTGTGTGTGTGTGTGTGTGTGTGTGTGTGTTGTCAAGCAGGAAAGTTGTTGCTGCAGACATTACTTGGAGTGATATGAGCTAGTATGTCTGTAGATGTATAGAGATGAGCTGGTATTGAAGACAGTTCTGATCCTCCATCCATCTCTGTTCTCCACCTTCCTCATACACACCTTCACACCTTCTCTGGCTGTCAATGGCAAGATTCGTACTGCTGAAATATATGTTTGTGTGAGAAACTTGGTAACACCAGTCAGGTTTTCCAGTTTATGCCTGGGACTTTTGGTCGTAAAAAAACAGCACTAAGAAAAGCACCAATCAATTCCTGTCTACAGTGATTAGACACCAACAGGAAGTGTGAGGTTCTGTATGACAGTAGCACCATGATGTAATGCTACTGCATTCACTGTTGCTTTTTAGACTGAGTCAAAACAATTAGATTCCCAAATATATATAGCTGCTGTCAGATTAACTAATGCTTTTTTCCTCATGGACAGGAGATTGAATTTACCCAAATATTTATTTCATACAATGTGTTTGTGTGTTACCATTGTGCAAATGAATCAACCAGTCATCGAATGCTGAATTTATTTAAACCATGACCTTTCAACCTTCCTTAGAATGATGCATACTGATAACTTATGACTGCAGGAGAATGATTCAGAGAGAGAGTGAAATTAAGAAAGAAGCCTAATCCACAAAGTGTGAAACCACAAATTATCATCTCTTGACATAAAAGCAGTTCTGAGGTCTCATAATATCTTAGATGCAATAATGTCTCCCACAGAGCACAGATGTTACCCAATGTTGCAGCAGAAAATCTAAGCAGAGACTATAAATTCCCATTCTCAAATCTCCTCGGAGTACAGCACCAAGGACAGCTCCTCAGCCACTGCTCAGAAAGAACATTTCCACTATTTGAGGATTTGTAGAGGCCAGATAGGCTCATGTATAAATTTGAGAGTCCGGACAATATGGGACTTTGTGAAATGAATTACATTTTCAAGCGTGACTAGTTCTGATTTAATGCCAGCAAATGTTGCATGCTGGTCTTTTTCATTCCAGAAATGAGAAATCTAGTATCACTGTATAGTTCATGAGGGTGTACAGAAAACATACCGTCAGTGTTGTCTGCCACCATAAAATCCCACAAGAAAGACTGAGAACCATTCTGCAATTAGACTCTGACTTATGGGGAAAAGGAACTCTCATTCCTTCTATGCAAACATGTTAACAGAGCTTGTTCACCGTCCCTTTCAGTGTACAAAAATAGAGATAGATAGCTAAGAAGGTACTAACCTCTTACAGCTGTTCCAAGGGGAAGCAGAGTAAAAAACGGTTAATCAGTTTTGCAAAATGTTTAACCCTGCTTTTATGTCTACTGCCTTAAATCCAGTAACACTTTCAAACAGACCAACATTGGTATTTAAACGGCTCTTTTAATCTCCCTCAGAGTTTTACACTGATACCCAGTACAGACCTAGCCATCACTGTAATATTCTAAAGTTTGAAAATAGTGTGCCTAGAGGCTTTTGCTCGAAAGTACTCCTTTTGAAGCTACAACCAGTAAATACTTGAAATTATGACACATGTGATCGATTACACACCTCCACTCACACATATTGAAAGACTTGACACAGCAGCATATAGAGTACTTAAGTCACACACAGATGCAAGACTAATAGACATGAGTGAGGTCAGCCACAGAGGAAAGCCTTATAAAACCCAAAAAATGTATTAATGCCAAAGCTGTGGCAGAAGAACCCTACATCATTCCCACGCCTCCATCATGAATCACTCACTCTTTATATATACTCTCTCTTTAACAAATACTCATATATGCGTACTCGGAAATGCCCAATCACACACACCCACAAACCCGCTGAAACTACAGAAGTGTGCCCTTTCTGTATGGCGTGCTGCCAGCCTCGCACAGCACATTACCAGTGTGTGACCCCAGCATGTGCTGGAAAAGAAAGCATTTAACCCTCTGGCCTTCCCTGCTGATGCTCACATAGAATACCATTTTATGCTGAATATGGCCCATCAACAGTCAACACAACGCTTTTTATGAGGAGCGCTCACATGCCTCCTGAACTTGATATCCCACGTTTTTCTTTCAAGTGTGTCTTTCTGTTCCTATCTGTGCCCTGCAATGGATTCATTCCTGCTGTGGCATTCTATCAGAGAGAACATCAATCTATGAGACTGACATTTAATCCCAAGCCTGGGCAGGTAGGGACACACACATATGCAGGCGGTGCACTCATACAAACACACACACATGATCAGACTATCATCTGCTCATGTACAGAAAGAAAAATGGAAATCCAATTATGAACCCGCGGAGTCGTTGCAGACCAATGAAAGGATGGGAACTGAGTGGCAGAGGGGTTGAGAGGATGAAAAATAAAAACTATGAAAAAGGACAGAGGCAGTACCTTGGAGGGAAAATGTTTCCCAAATCAATCTATGGGGTGAGACATTGACAGAATGGCTCAGAGATACAGTTGGTCAAAGAGAACAAGGAGCTGATGTATGGACGTCTGTGGTCTTTTTCTGATTACCTAGGTTCAGGATACTTAGGCTTGGAGATTCCTCTTTCACCGGGCACCCCTGTCTCACCTACGTCTCCTATTCATATAATATGACCAATTCAATCCCATCTGTTTCAATCCCACTTCTTTTTTTCTTTGAGGAACTCGTGTGATATTGGACACATTTTATCTTGATTGCTAATGCTCACTGAGGAAGTTATTGCACATGCAGCCATTACCAGTGGTGTCATTTTCTCCACAAGCACTTCTTTCCTCCGATGATGATTTCTTTTAATGAGTTCATGCAGAGAAATCCTTTTGCCTGTGTGTGTGTGTGTGTGTGTGTGTGTGTGTGTGCGTGCGTGCGTGCGTGCGTGCGTGCGTGCGTGCGTGCGTGCGTGCGTGCGTGCGTGTGTGTGTGCATGGATGTGCATATGATGCTGAGTTGCGGTCATAAACATCAGTATTCTTACTTTTATTGTCAAATCCATTGATAGGCTTCAAAATACGTATTGAACCACTAAATGAAATGGAAGAAGAGTTAAACCACGGGCACAAGAGTTCATGAAAGCTGCTAAAATGAAGAGAATTAATGCACGCAAGAACAGACACTGTTGCTAAAGGGCACAAAACCAGCAGGGCTCTGTAATCAGTTTTAATTAGAACTGTGCATCAACTGGAGTCATATTTTCAACAGCGTTAGAGGCTGGTCTGTCGAAGAGCAGGTTTCCACTTTTCCAGTCAAAGCAATGCCACACTAGCAATCCAGCCACTGTCATCAAGTATTTAGTCAGTGAAGGTCCAATTAATAAAAATCCTAGAAGTATAGTCATATCATAAAAGTAGGTTTTGACAGCATCCTGTCAAGCTGTAGTTTAAAACTAGAACCTAAACAGCAAAGTCAAATCTCAACAGCAGCAGGAGTGATTTTACTACTAAAGTTTCAGATTCATGAGTTCTGATATGAATTTCGGTAAAATGGGTGAATTTTTGTTGTAAAGAATATAAGTAACAACATATGACACAATGGTATGAATGGATTGTAAAAAAATCATGTAGAAAAATGAATTTTAAGAGGCAGAACAATAAAAGATTTAATTCTTCACACCTAAAATAGATTTGGTGATTGAATTAACACCCCAACAATACGGAATGCTTCTACAGTCAGCTTACTTTGATATAAAACATGCAGCTCTGATTCTTTGGCAGAGAACGCTGTCAATCAGCTTTTTTGGTCTGCGTGAAATGTGAGGAAAAAAAATTATATACAATGACAGAAGTCCATTAAGAGTGCAGTTAAAGCAACGCGCATGAGGTAAGTTCCATACTTCCTTCTGGAAGGGCCGGCCGCTAGAGTCCAGAATGTTAATAGAACACGCAGGTAGCTCTTCCAAGTTTTTTTACTTAAAGTAGAGTTACTTGTCCATTTTGTGTTAGACTGATGGAATAAGGAAAATAAAAAAGGGTTCATGCACCAATCAGCCATAACATTATAACCTGCCTAATGTTGCATAGCCCCCTCTTAGGCTGACAAGACAGTTCTATGATGTATTGTGTGTTCTGTAACCATTCTATCGAAACTAGCATTAGCCTTAGCTACAATGTGGGATCAGGCAACGCAAGCTAGATTTTGCTCGCCACATACACCTGAGCCTTAGACACTATTACCCTGTAGTCAATTTGCCAGCTTTCCTTGATTTAATCACTTAGGAAAATACTAACCACTGCAGACCATGAACAACCAACAAGATGTGCAGTCCCAGTCAACATAACTCAGATCTTACGCTTGTAAATTTTTCCAACTTCCAAAGCATAAACTTTGAGGATAAAATGTTTACTAACAACTCATTTATAATTGTAACTTCACAAAATCTAATAATAAATAATAATACATTTAATTTATAACAAACTTTACATTTGGATCCAATCTTAAAGTGCAACAAGGTAAAAGCATCAATAAAAAATATAATAACTATATAAAAACATGACCAAAAAGCAGCAATGTTAATTAAAAGTTATAGGTTCTGATAAAAAGGAAAGTTTTAAGTCCTTGTTTAAATTTGTCAGTCGTCGATGGAGCCCTCAGAAGGTTCAGGGAGGGCATTCCACAGACGAGAGGCAGCAGAACAGAAGACCTGATCACCCATGGTGCTGAGCTTAGTCTGGGGAAGGAGGAGGCGGTGCGAGTGGGTAGAACGGAAGGATCCTGTTGAGGTCAGTGGGGTCAGTAGTTCTTTTAGGTACGGGGCGGCGTTGCCATGCATGCACTGTTGAGTGAGGAGAGAGATCTCTCCTGTAGTTATAAAGTGTAGTTATAAAATGTATATTTCTATCTAGTAATACAACATGTAAACTACAAATAATTAAATTATAATAGAAAAAGTAATAATGAAAACAACAATAATAATTGTAATAGTCATAAAACTGAAAAACTGTTATGATAGTGATATACTGTGTCATACTATGTCATACTGAGAAAATGTCAATGTCAAATTCACCATTAACCTTTGTACGACAATTTATTGACAAGAGGATTAATTCAATTATCTATTTAAACAATATTTCCGATTTACCATGGAATTTTTCGAAAAAGATGTGTCATTAAGTAGATTCATTTCAACATTTTTCACATTTTTCTTTTGTCATCACCGGCAGGACAATTTTCACCTGTCAGTCTTTATAATCTTATGGCTGATCTGTGATTATTGTACACTTATAACATATAATGCATTCTCCTACTACTGCAGAGCAATTATAATATTGACAGACTAAACAGACGTGTGATGGTTCCGTGTTAGAGTGACAGCGACCAGAGTGACACATTAGATGATTCCACAGCATGCTCCAGACAGCTGCCACAGGTACGTACAAGCGCGCGCGCACACACACACATACACACAGAGGAGGGGTTGGGATTTGTGTTCCGGCTTACGTAGAGCACAAAGTAATAAAAAAGTGGTGTGCAGGTGAAGTCTAACACAGCAAACACTCCCCGAACATACACAACATTAAGTCACTACTAATAAAGACTCACAACTGGGGTTTGTGATATAACTCTTCAGCAGTGAACATTTAATGCGTTGCATTGTTTATGTGTTTTAGTGAGTCAAAGATCTTTGTGCCAAGGCCTTCTCTCTGATAAATAGTTACATTAAGAGATTACACCCATATGGACACATATAACAAATAAAATCTCTCTCTCCCTCTCGCCCTCTCTCTCTCTCTCTCTCTCTCTCTCTCTCTCACACTCACACACACACCGGAAGGATAACCCTAGTAAATCCTTTTAAGTAAATGTTCTCACCGGGGAGAAACCATTATCAGCAGGGCCTGGTCTGAAGCAACATGTACAGGCAGTGATTGTTAGAAAATACAAAATATACAACTGCTAAGATGGATAAACAAAAAGCTTTACTGGTAACTATTTCGACTGCATGGAGAACAGGGTAATCGGAGATGATCATGCAAAACAGCTGAATGCATACAGCCAGTAACAGCATTTATGATGAGATGCGGCACACATTTTCAAATACACTCAGTGTAGGAAAACAGAAAATAGTATCAGAGACGAGGACCCTGATAGTATTCATGAACCATCTCTTTAGCAGCCATGTTTATGTATGAACAAGTGGCAGTGAGGCTTTGGGGCAGAGGAGTCACTGACAGGGACATTAAGTCTTTTCATACAGACTGTCACCAAGGCCCAATCGCACACATTAGTAACAAAATTGTCTTTTTTATTGCTGGTCATTTGTTTCACATATCTATCGGTGCAGCTCAACCTTAGATTAATCACTGTCATCTCTAATCTGCACTGCATCTCCAAGGGTGAAAATACAATAAGTAAGAACAGAATTTCTGCACCCACACCATGTTCTGTGTTTTTGTGGCCCTCATCACTCTCTTTTCTCACACATCTTTTTTTTTGAAGTAGCATCACAAAACCTTTTCTCAAAAAAACTTACCCTAAGGTTTTGGTTAACACTCTGTAGCGCTTGAGCACTATATGACTGTGTTGTTCACACCTTTCTAAAGACAAGGTGCAAATGAAAGTGCTGTTGCTTTTCCTCTTAAAGTCTGGCACCTTTTGTGAAAACAGCACCAAAACAGCCAACACCTTAGCAATAATTATTAGCTTGTTTGGGAGGGAAAACACAGTGGGCTAGAGACGGCCCTCTGAGTCCTAACGTGAATAGACAGTGGAACAAAGAGATCACACAAGCATCATACATTTATAAAAACAGACAAGCATGGATCCAGACAGATGGAAGCACTTTCATGGCTTTGTTTTTCTCTATTGTCTTCTGTCAAACATAAACAACCCCCCCGCCCCCCACATTGATTAAGTTTCTATTTCATTATATGTCTCTTATTTCACATTGGCCGCACGCTGTTCATTTTGTGTGGGGAGTTTTATTACATACACATTAGATTAAATTATCCTCTTTATTCCCATTTCCCGTCTGAGGTCTGACCTTCAAATGTATCTGTGTAGATCAGAGCCCAGAGCCGTACAACGTTAATATATCCTTTTTGGCAATTTGCACGGAAATTACATGCTGCACAATTTTAGAGAAAGAAATTAAATGAAATGTATGATGAGGCACTTATCCAAAGTCCATAACAAATTTGCCAGGGGTTGGATCTCAACTTAGATCTTGTCAATTACTGCCACTGTCAAAAACAAATTGGACAATCTTTTTACTGGACTTATTGTATATAACTTGAGTTATACCGAAAACTAAATAGAGAACCCTCCTTCAGATTGAATTATTGAGGTGTGTTGATAAGCTAGAATATATAAAAAAGAGGAGGTGGTGGTATTTAGTGGGCGTTTCCTAAATAAGGTTGAAACAATACACAACCGTGATTCTGTGCTGACTCACGGGCTATGGCACCACTTTGAATCTATGAGAACATTGCTGAAAACGCAATATAATTGTGCTCTTATATCCTCAAATCTCCAACTTACAACCAATTGCCTTCCTATTTATTCCCCCAGCCAACCTCAATAAATCACTACACCCTGTCTGATCTCAAATTAGCTTTCCATCCAAACCAGCATTCCTCAAACCGCTGCAACAATTACAAATCTAACCCCAGTGCTGCCTTCACTTAATACCTGGCTGCAGGAGGTCTAAGAGTGCGCTGCTGTGATATTCACCACGGACTTTTCGCCTTTGAGCAGGGATCTGACCGGTTGATGGTGTCATATAAAATACGCCTGGGTACATTCTCTCTCGCACACATACACTATCATCCAACTCATATATTTTGGCCTCAAACTTGATTTAGAATACCATAATGACCAAAATAATTATTCACATTAGCTCAATGCCCTTTTTAAGATCAACATTAATCAAAACACTCTTCTGTAAAAATGTATTCAATTTTAGTTGAAATAACTTTGCTGCTCAAAGCTAGAGCTCATATGAATTAGTAAACCTGCACAGCCACCGAAGGTCAAACCATGGAACGGTTTACAGAGTTAGGTTTAAAAAATTCATCCTTCGTTGGAGTATTGGCCAGAAAGAAATAAAGTGTTTTCTGAAATAGTTGGACTCATTTCTCAATGGTTGATCACTGCAGTCTTTGAATATGACAGTGTTATCTTAGTTTGGTATATTCTTGGGCTCATTAAAGGGGAAGTTTTTAACTAAAACTGTTATTGACAAATGATTTACACACACTTGTATTTTACAGTATGTCACATATGGCACTACTGATTTCACTGATATTTTGGAAGAGCAGCCGGCACACGTATTAAGGTTAATTAGACCTTCCTTCCTTCCTTCCTTCCTTCTATGACAAATCACAATGTCCTATTGTAGCCCAACAGATTTATTGCTTAAATAAGTTTAAGATTTACAGCAACAGAGTTTGATATCTAAAGGCTGGTGAAGGATTATAAAGTAAAGGCCAAAAATGGCCTTCCCAGCCACCAACCATCTTTTCCCATCTGTTAAGAAACTGGGAACACTATGGTTTAGTGGTTTTTACTGTCCCATAACAGTAAATAAACCCTGGGTTAGATTCCCAGCTGTGACTGTATGGAGCTTGTATGCATATGCTTGCTTCCCTGCGTTTGTTTCCCCTCATCATGAAAACAAGCATTTGTGCATTTTTTTAGTTTAGGCTAGGCTAAGACTGTGGTCAGGGTTTAGACTGGAGTTGGTCCCTGTGGCTGCCAACACGATGATTATATGTGAGAAATAGATTTGTTTCCCTTTTTTTTGGGGTCAAGTTATCTTCTCATACCTCCCAATCCTTAACACTATTCACACATGCTAAATCTTAATTTCCTGAAAGGCAGTGCGATTTACAAAGGTCATTGCCATTTGCATGAAACGGGGAATGGTCAAATGTTGCAGCAATTATTTCCAGTGGGTACACTTCATCGAAATTCAATTTGAGACAACGCTACACTGCAAAAATCCAAGCACTACACATGAGTATACTTCCAAAGTATATTATATGGTAAAGTACATGGAGAATCCAGGATCTTTCATGGCGGTCCCTGTTTCTGTTCAAGCGGCTGAACAAAACACTCTTTCTATACAGAATATAAGCCTCTCAACAACAGGATATTCCTACATGAGAAGAAAATAGTAAAGTCAAAGGCACACACATGGCCACCAACATGCGCATACATATACTACTCATGAAGAGCATACATACACTGTTCATGCCGCGCATACTTATACTGTTCATGCAGTCTTGCACACGGACAGATTCAAATACACTCAAACAGGGGCTTTGCATTGGCATGTCAAAAATCCTCTCATCTCTTCACATGAAAGAAGAAAGATATAAATTATTTGTGCATGCATTCACACACAGACACATACACACACACACAAACACACACACACACACACACACACACACAGAGGTCGACTTAGTTCAGCTGATGTGAGGCCGGGATAATCCCAGTGCCTCATGTGTTCTCCTGGGAATCGCAAAGCGGTAGCAACAAACAACATAACATAGCCACCAACAGTTCTCATCTAGCGTTATTACAAACCCACACATTCCGGCTAAAAAATACCCAAACGTATAACAGGTAGTGATATAGTGTGGTATTGTCCCTGGGGGAGGATAGGATTGCACAAAGTCAATAAACTCAAAGAAGGTTTGTCTGTCTGATCCTTCTCAAACACTACACACCACAGTGTGCGACGCGTACGCACACCCACACACTCCTCACAGAGTTTGTCTGCTTTTCTAACTATCTATCTCCATGTAATTGAGTCCACCCACTATGAAGTTCCAATGTTTAAGAACATGTTCAAGTCTTGAAGCTCGGCGCTGCATCCTGATAAGAAATTAATCCAATCGGCAGGTGGGGCAAAAAACAGACAACGTTTAAGTACAAAACTTTGATACTTTGTCTTTGGCAAGTTTATACTGAGAGCACTTGATGCCTGGGAGGAAGGACTTATGAAAAGCTCCCAAAACTAAGATAAATTAAGTTGTCTCTTTCCCTAACTGATAATGCATACATTGTGATTTATGTAATATTGTACAGTATTCAAGCTAGGCAGAATCATTAACCGCACCATTACACCTAAAGATAACATGGTTAGTTTGGTACATCCATCAGCCGTTTGCCATCTGTCTCATCATCTATATGTGTGCGCGCACGCACATATGCAGATAATTGTTTATTTTTCCTTTCAATGTATATTAAAATGTCTTATAGAAGCAAATTAAACAAGTGGAAAGACCCGGTTTTCTGTAAAACTATTTGGTTTGAGTAGAAACGCATAAATCAAAAATGTTATCATGCCTCTCTTCTGGAAGCCCATCTGTGCATCAACGTATCTATGAGGGAGTGGTTGCTCTCCATCTCCCAACCCCCCTGCTCTTTGAGGTTATCTGTTCTCATCTCATCTCCCATCATGACAGAAATCCTCCATCCTCTACTCCTCTATCGAACTGTAATTTGATGAGACACTACCGTCTACAACTACCGCACAATGAATAGCACACAATAAAATACCACACAATGTAGCAGAGCGCCAGCACCGGTAATAGCTTGGGGGGTGGGGGGTGCTCCACAGCAAGTCATAAGGATGCAAAAGCAATTAGATAGCTGTCAGTGTCGTTGAGAATCCTTTTCTTGAAGTAAAATGTCTGCCGCAAGAGAGGAGATGAGATCTGTCTATAAACCAGAGAAGAAGGATGGAGGGAGCACAGCAGGTAAGAGGGGGGAGGAGAATTGTAAAAGAAAAAAGGAGGTGTTCTGAGGAGGGAATACTACAAGAATGTAAAAAAATATATATATAAACAACATTGGGAAATATAAAAGATGAAAGAGCACTGAGAGAAGTAAGAATCACAAAACATACTTTAACCAATTGGCACCATGAGCACCTCTCCCACTAAAAACTCTACAATGCACTGCACTGTATTCTGACTATGCTGCTATGGCACCCAGTGTCTAAAGCTTTAGTCTTAAATAAACTATCCTTAGAAGGCAAAATAACCTTTGCGGATCCAAATGGCTTTGCAGCCAGAGGAACAAACCACAAACCAACATAACATGCAGACAGAATATTATCATTCATACGTAGTTCAGGTTTATACACAGACCTCTGTTGAATAGCACCTTCTCTGACCTCACACTGATTTTGCTCCACATTACTTCTGGAACGATTCTGGATAAAATGAGGACGATCAATGATTGGTTTACAATTGTTGTTGTTTTTTTTCATTTTCGTTGCATCCCAACACACCAAATATATTACTGAGCAAAATAAAGTACAACAAATTTTTTTTATAGAAAATGACGATATGTGACAATATGTGAACTAGCACATAAAGCACAATTAAGTTTCATCTTGCTGAACTTTGTTTATGGAACCCTCTGATTAAACTTTGCACTGTTTTGCATAAAACAAAATTATTATCTGAATTATAAATTAATCTGTAATTTTAGCAACACTGACATTATGTCATTAAATTCAGAACAATGGTCAGAGCACAGAATTCCTGCAGATAAACGATCAAGAAGTCTGGCAGACTAGATTTCAAGATTTACGTACAAACTATACGTGGTTTTGAAAATTGTACATGCAAATTAATAGATGGATGTCTTTGTTTCTCTTTTGACACTAGGTCAACCTCACACTGTACTAGGTGATCTTTTTGATAAGGCTACAGATTAATTCCATGACATTATTCTTAATGAGAAAAAAAAAATCCCTAGAATGAATATATGCAACATAAGACCTGTGCAGATTGATGAACCTGTCCAATAAGACATGATATGCTGGGAGTTCATTCACCACTGGTGTTAATATTCTTTATTTGTATAACATGTCATAGTTAGATGATACTTTGATTGTGGTTATACTTCTGTTCAGTATCATCACCTACCTGAAAGGTAGTAAAGAAATACATGCTGCAATGATAATCTGATCCCGGCAAAATATTTGCTTTTCAGTGTTTTTCCAAAGGCACAGTTTATTTTTTTTAAATTAATTTCTCAGGACAGGTTAGATATTTTAAGAAAATTGTTCACATTTCTTAATTCTCTTCAAACAGCTCATACTGAAAATCCATGAAAAATCTCACTCTTTTTTCTGTCTCTCTCTCTACAGCACATTCCAGTTTTATTCTTCTTCTTTGCAGTGTTGATTTAACCTTTACAGATTGATTGAAATACCTGCTTCCACTAATAGTTGCTCAACAGACCACTGAATGAAAAGCAGTAAAGTTTAATTAGCCTTATTATAGCAGGTCACCCTTGTGGTAATATCATTATTAGTACCATATCAATCCTTCTTTCACATGATGGGTAAGGTGACCAAAGATTATGAGCATGAAAAGTCTAACACCCATGCATACAACAGAGCTTTCATCAATTAGCTAAAGAGTTAAATGAAGGTAGCTCTCCTCCTGACCCATCACTCTCCGATGGTTTGTACAACAAACCTAGTCTCTAGTGGCAGTTTGTTGGTTAAGTTTTCTCATTTGACTTCAAACATTGTTTTGGTCAAACTAATGGGATGCAATACAGTAAAGCAGCTTAGTCCATAGTAAGACTCCCACCATCAAATGAAAGAGAAGAGGAAGAAAAGACCTTACTATAATTGGTTCATTAGAATTGGCTGAGGCTTTTTGATCTCTTGCACAAAGCAAGTAATCCTTTCTGGTATGCATGTGCAATTGCAGGTGCAAAAATACACTGACTTATTAGTGTGAATGTGCACACTTGTGTTATATAAAACACACACAAAATCACCAGCACTTCCAACAGACTTGGATTATTCTATGCAACATTTTGTATTAACTTAAATTCAGAGAACACACACTCACACAATCAGTAGTGAAGTCTTTGCAACATTCGACGTGTGAATATGCATGCGATTTTCATTAAAAAGGAAAAAAAGTTTTAAAGACACATTTAAACAGATACGGGCTATATTGTAAACCGAGGCAGGGCTTTGTTTGTATTGATTTAAAACGGAGCAAAGACGCTCGGGATTCAGCTGTTCCCTTTCATACGCGCTCTGGGGGTTATTGTTGACATCCTCCTTTGAATTAATTCAATTTGGGAGACAGTGTTAGCATTGATGAAACTGGGTTAGCATCGACGTTAGCATTGAGGAGAGAACAAATGTCATGATTACCAAAGCACAAGCTGCGATTCCTAACCCCATTTAGATATACATAGGCGACATTAACCTTATTCAGCGGTATTGCAGCAACTAACCTTATTCAAAGTGATCCCACATCTCTGAAGCAGCTGCGTGGAATTAAATAATTGCACTTAGGGGCTTTTCAGATGAGAACTTTGTGACAAGGTGTCTATTAGTTCAGCACCACACAAGTGAGATCTTTTTACATCACCAAAGCGCCTGATTGAGATTCAGTACCATTTTGTGCCTCTGGGCCTGTTTGAGATGGAAAAAGAGAGCAACAAGCGGAAGCGGGAAATGGATAAACTGAAAACCTACAATTATATTCAAGGGCCATATACACTTTGCCACTTCCGTATATTGATTTCCAACCTCTTTCAATGTTTCTCTCATTCTTGCTTCCCCACCTTTTCTATTTCCCTTAGAGTATCTCCATCTGCCGTATCCTGACTCACTCTTAGGTTCATATATTTGTGATAACACAGCGTACAAAAAAGATTTAATTCACATAAAGCAGCCTCTCTCTTACTCGTGTTGCCCACTTATCTTTCTTCTAAGAACCACACTCATGCCATCCCCAGCCTTTTGTAAATTGTCACATGTGGACAGACTGTGAAATATTAACAATCGAGCCGGCACAACAATTAAATGTGATGCCATGCATTTGTCTACATTAGGAAATAATAAAAACAGAAGAAAGGAGAAGGTGATTAAGTGGAGATAGAGGATTGTCTCTGAATAAATTGAGGATTTTTTCATAAGGACATTCTTGTTCTCCTTTGACAAATACTGTTATCTCATTTCCTTCTCCTTGTAGCATCTATTTCTCTGTTACGACTTATTTTGATGTATTTACAATGCAAATATGGACGATTCATTACATTTACAGTGACCTTTCTACTTCAACCAACGTGGTTGCCTTTAAAGGCTGCTTGACAATTCCTATGGTGACGGTGTTTCCCAGGCAAAGAGCCAAGCTCTGTCTTTCAGCCTGGCACTCCACAGACACACCCATCGCTCTCTATAATTTGATTTACCGGCCCTGTGATTGGATTACAAGGCTGACATCCATGTCCAAGTTCAAGTCATGTCCATTCATTCGCTACACAACCACAAAAAAATGTATGCTCACTGACACACACACACACACACACACACACACACACACACACACACACACACACACACACACACACACACACACACACACAGGTCTTAACTTATTTGTAACCTGAAATGCATGTGGAATCAGTTTAAATAACATCTCTCTCAACAGGACAGCTCAACACTACCATAGTAACACCCCTTATGTGATAAGGGATAACTTCTTTCAAAATATGAAAACTATGAAAATCTACGTGGCCTTTGCATTGAAACCACCTGCCTACGGTGTAGATACCCTTTTGCCACCAAAACAGCTCTGTGGTGTGACACAGTGCTCAGATACTCTTCTATCAGATCCAGCACTTAAATTTTTCATATGGTTGTGCTCCAGTAGCTCCACTGTGGGATTTGACAATAGACACTTGTTCCCCCCCACATGCATATCAATGACATATGACCCCATTGCGATTCACTAGTTGTCCTTCCTTGGTCTGCTTTGGTAGGTACTACTCTTTGTAGACCAGGAACACACAACAAGGCCTGTAGTTTAAGATATGCTCTGAACCAGTAGTCCAGCCATCACCATCTGGCCACTATCAAATCTTTGCCTTGTAACAATTAATCAATGTTATTTTGACGCCAAATGTCTGAATGGTTTATGTTTGTTCTGAAATGAAAATAATCCTCTGGCGTAAGTAAAATCCTACCTTACTATAACATACACATCCGTATACATATTACATCAAGCTTTACAGGCTTGATGTGGAATTGATTACAAGCTGTTCGTTACAAGATGTAGATGAAAATCCCTGTTCCATCTGAATAAGCCTGCGTAGCGCTCACACTCTCAACATAACTTAATCCTTTCCCTCACAAGATACATGCGTGTGTGTGTGTACAACACTATTCACACACTCGGCTGCAATATGTAGCTAGCACCATGACAAATGTTGCATTTAGATGACTGTAATTTCTGCTCTCAGGAGGTGTATGAGGATCAAGTGCTTATATTCTCACTTGTGCTGAAGACTGAAGGAGTTGAAGAAAAGCATGCTCATGTTTTACATCTGAAGTTAAAATTATTGCATGTTTACTCTATTAAGGAAACAGATCTGATGTCATGAATCAACTCAAATCGTTGAGGTCGAATTCATTTTGAGAGCTGAAAGTGGGGTTGGAGTTCAGAGAAGCTTTAACTGTAAGAGCTTCCCAGCCTATCTATGTCAACGATCATTATCTCGCTCGTGACATGATGATTAGAGGCAGCTCTGTGAAAACAAGTAGCGGGTCTCTGGCCCTGTGTTCACTGCTCTACATAAACCTTACACATCAGTGTATATTATTTACCATGTTCCAAGACCAACAATAAACAAGATACTAAAAACTGAAGAAACTAATCAATTGCTATCTTCAGACACTCAGCATGTAACGGTCATATCCGTCAACCCGTCTACTCTATTTTCTCCTTCAATAGACCGTAATTGGCAAGTTCCTTCCCCCCATCCTCTCTCCCACTGCCTGACAGGAGCATAGTGGTAGCCATTTGTATTGCTTTAAATTCGAAACGCCACATGCACTTATGTAAAACTAAAATATGTGATGTTTGGTATCAGATTTCACACAGAGCCCAGATGTAGATGTACAAAGAGTACCGGCCAGTCAACAAATGATCAAAGTTTGTGTGTGTATATAAGCGAGCTAGAACCCAAGGGGTTCTATTAGTCATCATCCAGACTCACCGAAGGTTTCCCTCATCGATCTTAAGGCCACAGGGAGCCACTGGCCAACCCACACCCTGACGCTGAGACATAAGAGGATGGAGCTGAATCACCACACACCCACAGTCTGTCTGCTTTTCCATTGATTAATAGATTTGAACACAGGACCAACAAATGCTTGATGATGGTGCTTTCAAAGATAACTGGTTTGGTCAAAACAAATTTATGTCCATTGTCCTGGCTATTGTGGTTTGTTTGAACCATAATAAACCAGGAAATATAGGTATATTTATATACACATACATTTTAATTTTACACGAGATGTTATTTACACAAGATGCATCCATGCTGGGAGAAAAAACTGACTTGACTTTTTCCGATTCCTCTCACTCAACCACACACACACTACAAGTATACTGATATAAACATTAACATACATGTGTAAGTGTATGTAGGTTTGTTCTTTGATGTCCATATAGAACTTATCACTGTGGTATGTATGAATACATAATTAGTTATCACTGAAATCTCAAAGACCCTTTCATTGGATGCAATTTGTTTTCAAATGTATTTTCAATAATTATCCATGGTACTTAAAGCAACTCCTAATGCCATTCAGCTCAAAATATAACCTTAGGCTATCCAAATGATTATTGTTCCATACCCCTAGATTTTCCAGGTAAATCAGATGACGTGTTTTCAAATGAAAAGCACTGGAACAACTTGCCCACTTCCAACAGAACTTAAACTCCATTCCGTTCATTTAAATAGTCTCTTCTTAATTATCTTCAAACACTCTGCTCCTGCTAATGAAACAGCCTGAAGATTACAAAATTCTGATGTAGGTGTATGTTTATATATATATAAATATCTGTTTGGGTATGTGTATGTATATGTACATGTATAATATGCTTGATGGCATCTTAGTGGGAGGCTGGCAGGCTGGGAGTATTTAGTTAGGTACACATTTGACAGAAGAGCAATAACTCTGAAATGACTAGTTGAGAGAAGAAGGTTCTACTGAAAGGCCGGTGCTAATACTTCTCATCGCATCGGCAATGACTGTACGTGACCTTAAATTAAGTGAATGTTCCATCTCCGACTTCCCATCAGGTACCCGATTAAATGACACCAAATACAGTAAAATACCGCAGACGACATGAAATACATATTTCTATTTTAAATTCACAAAGACATTCAATGTTCCTAACTGGAAACTAGGATGTGATTTACCAATGACAGAAGAAAAGAATAATCTTTCAGTTCATAATCTTTACATGTTTGTTCACTATTTCTTTATATCTTTCAGTAGTGTAACAGTAGTTAACTGTTCCCTAGGGCACCACAGGGAAAGTGCAGAACCTGAAAGGAGACTGTACTTTAGACAAAGATATATAAAACCCAAAAAGGCCTTTTTTCCAAAAAACAGCTCAAGTTAATTAACCCAAAGTTTTGCTGAGCCTTACAGCTTCACACAGACTTTACACAGCCATCAACTCTTTGCCTTGTTTCAGTTCTTCAGTACTCCCACTCTCTCTCTTTCAATATAGATGCTAAACGCTGACTTAATATATTCTGCAGAACATTTGTATCAAATCCTGTTTGGCCCCCTAAACCAAATTCTATTGCAGCTGTCTAATGTGAAGTTTTGTAAGCCTTGCCTCATCAATACTCTTAACATTACATTTTTACATAATATATCAAAATATTCTTCACCTAAAAAAACAGCGTTCCTTATTTTTCTCAGTTGTGCTGGAGATGTTGACCGTCCAACAATGAAACTGTAATTTATATTCCACAGCATAATTTGTGGCACTTGGGAAGTTTCTAGACTTGTAACAACATAAAATAAACATAAATTCACTCCCTTCACCATCCAGACACTGAAGTGTGAGGTCTGCTCCCGCATACGAGGAAGGTAGTCATTTGTAACACTGAGGATAGAGGATCTCATGGGCTTTCAGAATATGAATAATTCAAATTCACACGCTACAGGGTTAACTCAGTCACTTCAACTATATACACACACACACACAAGTACAAATGTGGCGTATGCATTCACAACAACAAAATAGCCACCAAAGCAATACTGAGGAATGGGCATTTGCTGTAAAGAGAACATGTATGTATGTATAATCAGGCATGTTCTTTTTCAGCTATCCCAGGTAGCATCAAACACCAACATTTTCCTGTGTGTCGCTTGGTAAGAGTATTGCGGCCTAAAAGCACGATCTTAATCCAGACATCACATGATTATTTTCATTCTCTGTGTGCCTTTGCTGCATCTGCTCCAACTGGCTTCAACTTTTTGGCACTTCATCTTATGTGGAGATTAAGCGATAAGCACGGAGTGAAAGGTAAAGACAGAATGTAGAAATAAGGATGTAGTCCAATCAATAAGAGCCATTATAAGTAAGTGACATTGCTACCCTAATCAGGATAAGCTACTACAGATAATGGATGGGTGGATATAACTTCTGTTTAAATGCTAACAGCCATTTTTTCTTTTAATATTTTGGTTTCATCACTGTCACTTCTTTGCCCTGCAGAAACAAAGAGCATGTGCCATTGGGACAAAGTGGGAAAGTAAAAAATAAGCAAGAAAGATATAATATGTAGTGGATAATACTACAGAAAATAGATGACCCCTCACCTTCTTTCCTGCAGTCCTATTCGATCTATCGTCTGTGCTCTACTTCATTTTGCTTTGACTGAAGGAGATGAAACTACTGTTCTTTATGTTTTGCCCCACTGCAGGACATACATATTCATTCTATTTCCCTGTGTGTGCACTCATACACATGTGTATGTAAATTTGTGCAAGCACTTCTGCAAGTATCAGCGTACCAACATGCATAATATGCAAGCATCAACTCAGTTAAAAATTATAATGAGTTGATATCAACATGCAAATTGGGCTTGTGACAACAAACACCAAACAAGTGAATAAAAAAGGCTTGGGACCTGCTCATCTCCAACTCAAGCAGCATAACACATGAAAGAGATTGAGTTTGGCCTTGTCAAGCAAACAAGATGATCATAAATTTAATATAAAAGCCAAAATCTTTTTAAAACAACAACAAAAATGGGTGAATAGGATCTTTGTGATTACGTGTTATTATTCTTGTGAGAAGGTACTGCCCATTACATAACTGTAACTCTTGCTGCACTGTGGGCCAGTTCTTGATAATAGGTTTAACATCATTCATCATCAGCCTCATTTCAAACTTCTATCGCTCTGACTCTTTCTGTCTGTGGGGAACAGAGGTAATTCTGGCAACTCAGTTTAATTTTATAACATCAACACTCCTGTGTTTTCCCTTCCAGCATCTGAAGGCAGTGGACATGTGGATGACATTACAACATGGTACACACAGTGGTGGATTCAAATATGGGCAATATAAGCATTCTGAGCAGGCACCAACCCAAAGCTCAGAATGGTGACACAATATGATGGTTTTCTATCGCTCAAGCTGTATATCATGTCAATAGGGAAGGTGAATAGGGTAAATCTAAAAAGAGCACAAATCCACAAGGGGATTCAGGAATGTAATTGGAGATGTGGTGGAACACAAGCAGATTACTGTATGATGAGAGTGAATGATGGAAGGCAGAAAGCCCAATGTGCATCTGCAAATATATCTGGTTAGACATTTATGCTGAGTTGAGATTAGAGCTGGAGTAGGCAAGACATAAGCAGCTATAGAGGGGCTCTAAGGAAGGCTCTGCAGGATTTCAAGTAATCCTGTAGATACTAGGAAATCGAACATTCATACAAGAACACACCCACCCACACTCACACACACAAACTAAATGTAACATTTAATTTATTTGTTAGAGGTGAATGCAGGTAAACTGCTCTTAGCGATGTGTATGCTATTGTTCAGAAAAGAGTTATAACTAATTTATACATACTGCAGTGGAACACCTAACAAAATGAACAAGTGAAAATACCCGTAGTCTAAAAATGGGCTAGATATGATTTGGGACAGTCTAAAGCAGAGCTACTTTAGTATCCTGCCTTTAGATTGGGCACACAGGCAGCCCTATATAGAGAGATTGACAGGTTCCATTGTGGGCGGGCAGTGGTAAATTTGCATATGCTGTCACGGTGATTTCACACAACTTAACCTGTATTTCTCCCACCGAGAGGGTACAGAGCTCCGAGAGAGGGGAGAGACGGGAGAGAGGGGGTTTGATGAAATGGAACACTTGTAAATGTCTACTGTTTGGGAAGCAGCAGTCCCTGGGGATTCTTCTCTCTTCACTGTTCATGTGTGTGAGTGCATGTGTGCAGGAATCTAAAGCTTGGGGAAGGACTTTCATCTATTCTGTTTTGAAATGTGACAATTATAATTTTATTGAATGTGATAACATTTTTGCAATTAATCTATGTGTGTGTGATCAGAGGGTGTGCACAGTATAGTGTGAGAAAAGGATCAAGTTAGACACAGAAGTACTGTTCTGGGTGAGTGGGATAAAACACGAGATTAAAAAGGTAGAGGGTGAGCATTCAGACTGCTTCTTATTTCTAATGGTGCCCTAAATCAAGTTATGATTTTGCTACTGTATAAACTGCTAACCTCTGACCTTTACAGTGTTTTTCCAAGGTGCAGGAAAGAGATTCCAGATGATACATCAGCTCAGCCTGTTTCTGATTCATCCTATACATTTACATAATTCATCAACTACACTACCAAAAGCTCCTTTAAAAAAGAAGAGAAATGTTGAAAATATGACAAGTTACAATACGACTGGGACATAATGAGACCAAGAGTACGACACAATAAAACAATGTATTAGCCTTCAGCAGTCATTATGTTGCCTACACTCAACTAAAGCTTTTCTATTGTGTGAGTATCCAACAGAGGCCAAGGTTCTGAGTGGCACTGCTCGAACTACAGACTCTTCTGAACAAAGGGTATCTGACAGCAGCCACAAGCAGAATAGCACAAGAAGAAAGCACAAGATGTTGCCCCACTATCAGACTCACACTCTCTCCATAACTGTTACTAGCTGCCTCCAACAAAAAACTCTCATACACTAAAGTCCCCCACTCAGTCCTTCCCTTTATCTGTCCTATAACATGCATAAACAAATTAAAAGTGAACTCAAGTCCCTCCTTGAGCCTAGTCCACCATATGGGCCATGAATAAAAGTTTTAACATTCAATTTCCATTCCTGCGCATTCATTAGTATTCATGAATATGCAAATCCAACTGTCCCAGTTGCCATAACGATGCAAACTCCCACTGGGTGGTGTCAGCATTGTCAGGGGAGAAAAAAAAGCCAAAACCCTTCAGGTTCTTTGGACAGTGTGTGTGTTTGTGTGTGTGAATGTCAAACAGATGCTCCTGTATATTTATGACCCAACTGACTGCTGTCTCATAGCACGGGCAATAAAACTTGTCCCAAGGCATCATCCATATAGCCACGCACGCACACACACACACCTATGTCCAGTGTCTCAAACACAGGGCTGGGCTTTAGAGGATTTGTGAACAACCTTAAAAGATTTAACAAAACTACAAAGTGGAATTCAAAGTAAATCCAAATCTCTTGCAAGTCTGAAGAGAAATAAAGGAAAAGAAACAATGTGCCAGCATCAAAGGCAAACTGATTTACAGCGTACAGTAACTCACCCTACACTGTGGAAAGAATGTGGTGGGGGGATATGGGGTACAGAAACACAGTCAATACATATGCAAAGTTTCACTTTGGTGAGTAGCTGTGTCAGCAGCTCTAGTGGTTCACTGCAAAATGAAGGGTAATCTCTAGATAGAGAGTGCTTAGGGTGCGGAAACACACACACCCTCACCCACTACAAGAGACTGTGGGGGGGGTGGGGGGGAGAAAGCAACTGCTAACTGCTTCAGCGAGGTAAAAAGCGGACTCACAGTGGACAAAAACTTGACAGGTCTTTCTTGCAGAACCAACGCACCATGGAGTCTATTCACAAAGACACACAACTGCACTGGTTGCGGAACTGGAAAGGAACTTGTCATAAATGTAGACAGGAAATGAGATGGATAAGAGAGATGGAAGAGGGAAGAGTAAGGATAAGTTATGACAAAGCAGGGGGCTTCTTTGAAACAGTGTATTCAGAGGAAAACGGAGTTTGGGCACAGGCAACGTGAGGTTTGTTATTACAAGAAGAAAACAATTTAATAACAATAGTATAATTTCTGAAATACTCACACAAATTACACCTGTGACTGTTTGATCATGTGATTTGGAATAAGCTTCCATTTTTACCGTTTTTTTTTCTGTGGAGTGTTTAGATTTGATTGCACCAGACTAGCCTCTTTTACATACATTATAATTATGTTTTATCTTTTGTTTTTTAAGATGCATTCTTCTATCAAGTATAAATATTAACATCCACAGAAGAGTTAACTGTGTTGTAAGCAAACCTCTTTAAAAGATATATTTTCAGTAATTGCCTACTCAGTATTTCCCTCATTTTCCAACAAGTTAACTTGCATTTATACTATATTTTACATGTTTTTCAAAAAAATCATTTTAGCAGGAAACAGACATGAAATCAAACAGAAATATGTTCATATCATTTTAGCTATTGACTACTGTAATTTGGATTTTACAATAGTTTTCGCAATATTTCACTGCAAAAAAGATCATAATCGTATAACCTCAACAGCTCCTGGAAGAAGAGAGATTTGAAGTGCCTTTTGAAGAGACATGGAGTATTTCTGAAGCAGGCAATGTGACACTGGGGATATGACATGGCTGTGGTTAGGTGCACCATAACCAGGTTAGTGCTACAGCCTTGGATATATGGAGACTGATGATGATGGCCTCTGTAACTCCATTTACTGCTCTACAGTCAGGTCTTTGTGGATGACTCCATGCACTGCAGTGACTGTAAAAGAACATCAATTCAATGATACACAGAGGAGCACAATGCAAACTGGTAAATGTCATGACTCTTCTAAATATACATGTGTAAATTTAGATAAAACATCAAATTTCCCCAGATGGAGGACAATACAATCCTGGCGGGCGAGCAGCTAAATATTTCACTGTGCCGTGTGGGACAATGATGGTGTCAGAAGCTGCCAATACACAATTCTACAATCTATTTATAAGTCGATATCAAATTATCATTCTTAATGTAACAATATATTGAATCCACATTTTCTGGAAATGCAAAGAAGATTTAAAAAAATGAATTCCAATGTTTAATTCATATTAAAAGACTGAATAGATAACATTTTTTTTTCATCTAATAAATCAATATTCTATTACAACAACAACTACATACCATTATTCTGCTCAGTATACCACTGTTACAATGAGTATGCTGTTGTTTTTTAATGCAGTGCTGCGCAAAGACAGATGAAAATGATATTTAACAAAAATTTTGAGCTTTGCTGTATTATTTGTTTCTTTTATAATATTGGTTGTGTAGCCTTGGTTAAATTGGAAAAAACTGATCAACGGGAGATTTTTTTTTTCCGTTGAGGAGGTTTTGATTTAATATGGTATGTAGTTATTGACAAAAGTAGTAATACACACGTACACACACACACACACACACACACACACACACACAGATACCAATACATGACATGTATTCCACTGACAGCGGACTCACCTGAAAATGTCATTCATCATGACTGAAGCACAATCAATTTTCTAATTAACATGCTCGAAATATGGTCCTTGGAGCAGATGCATGACCCCGACCCCCCACCACCCCCACCTAAATCAGTCTATTCCATTTAACAGGGCTGATCTGCATGCTCTGAGTCGTTGGTTGTTGAACTGTGTTTCAAGGTTTGAAATCTGTCAATGGAGGACAGAAATAGAATAATACATCTCTTAGTGGAAGCTTGACGGGTGTTACCGGCTAATTATTCCCCCCGATCTTTCCTGCAGTGTCACTGCTATAGCTTCCTCCTCTCCAACAGCTGCTTTGCTAATTACCTTTGGTGACAAGTACTTTAGTGTCTCTGTTTCAGTTAGTCCATCTTCTTTACCCATTGCCTTTTTCCTCCTCTCCTCTTCCATATTGTCACAGTTATGACATAGAGACCAAGCTGAGACTGAGGACCATCTAATAATTCTATCCCACAGAGGGGTTGTGTTCCTCCAGCAGTGTGTGCCAGTAAAAGCAAAGCTTGTTTGCAGCACAATTCAGTGTGACATGAAGGCTCTTGGTGAAACACACACTGTGATAACACACTTCTAATGATTAATTATCCGGACTGAGATAGAATACGTTGACATAGTTTTGTGTGTTTGTCACCGTTTGTGTTGATACTTGTGTTTCCTCATTTGTGTAATCTGACTAATGCAACAGGATTAGCGCACCTCTGTCTGTCACTCAAATGGACAACCACATTAAAACACAACTTAAAATCGCAAACACACCATACCTACACACAGTAGAGAAGTTAGCGGGTTAATTGACTTCTCTCTCTAGCTGCGAGCTATTCTGACGGTGTCAGCACATTCAGAAGAGAAAGCAGCGGATGAGGTGCAACAAGGATGCCTCTCTATGTCTCCCCCTCTGACGGTCTCTTTGAGATGGCTTGGTCAGAGGGATTAATAGACTGGACAAGGCCTCTTCCACTGTGGTGTGAACATGATAATCAACTGTATAGGCTAGAGGATTACAATATCTATATCCTCTCCCATTGGTCTAATCCAGGTTCACACATTTGCATAACACATTCGCATCCTGCATATGTCCCACCAGCACAACACTGATATGGATATACCAGCAGCAGGTACAGCTAGTTTATAACAACATAGGAAATGAAGCTTGAGAATTGCCAGTTGGGGATTTGCAGAACGTTTATGCGGGTGCAGTAATTCTGTGCTTGGGGAGTTTCAACAGTATTAACGGTGTAAACAGCAAAGAGTGCACAATAAGTGTCTTACTTAAATAGCTGTCTATAGAAGAGTATTGTATTTTAAATAATAATAGACGAGAATATGAACTTGTTGATAGTTTTATGACATCATGCGATTTTGAGGTAGATGCTCTTATAGTCTGGCATGTTGGCATTTATGCTGTAGATGAAAACGAGGATTCCTTGCTGCTTTGAAACAACCCTAGATATGCAGTGCGCATTCTGTGACTAGATGATTTGTACACTAAGCTGGTAATTGAGCTCTATTTTTTGTTTGGTTTTAAAATTTTAAGACCCAGAAGGCGCCTCATCCAATAGATTTTAGAGTCATGGAGGATGTAAAACCCCTGCCTGGAGACTAATCATAAACAGTCCAGCTGTGTGTGAGGCGCTAAAAAAGGATCTACAGCGTCAGACTCCATCATCACTGACCGTGATCCAGTAACAGCCTCTATACAATTCACCTCTCTCTATTACCTTCATTCCATCCCTCTATCCTTGCATTCATTCTGCCATCCATCCATCCTCACCTCATTTCCAACCTGTCAAAGAAGTGGGGTTGTATATCAGCCCAGCATATGTGTGCACCTGTGCACCAGTGTGTTAGTGTATGTGCATGTATGTCAGCAGCTACGGCTGTATGTCATGGCCATCTCCTACCTGCAGATTCGTGTTATTGATTGAATGCATGTCCCTATACACCGTGACGGATCACATGCTGCACAGCGTGTCATGGCCAGGGCTGTTATAGCAGGAGGGAAGGCCGATGAAAAGATAAGAGTAAAATGAAGAAGAAAATGGCCTGAAATATTGATGGTTGACTTTAAGGTTATATTAGTGAAATGATACATAGATATTTCCCTACCATTTCCTTTGCTTAAAAAAAACACATTTTTTAAGTAAGATAAGTTTTAGAAGTAAGAGTTTGAAAAGACAATCTGTGATTGCAGTGAGAATGTCAACACATATTCTCAAAAGATTTTCTTGTTAAACTTAATGCTATGATTACAAAGTGAGAGAGCATGTCTTGGGTTTTCAAATCTTGGAGAAAAAAGAGAAGGATATAAAAGAGCAAAAGCAATAGTTCACTGGAATAAGAGTAAAATAGGAGCCATGCTGATATGAGGTGGTGCGCGCAGGTGGAGGCCGATGGGCCTGAAGGTGAACAAATCAATTATTCTCGACCGTCAATAATTCAGGGTAGTCCAGAGGCTTTGTACATGAGTGAACGGACCAAAACACGGGCAAACACACACACCTGCACACAAAGAGAGAAACAGCCCAGTGGTCTGATTTGATTGAAGATGACCAGTCAATGTGGATCCAAGGCTTCATACGGCCAAGACTTTAAATTATAGCTTGGCTTAAAGACAGAGGGGATGAACAGTATTTTCTACCTTCATGGCAAAGCCCTGTTTTTCAAGATCCCTGTCTCTTCAATCCCATTATTCCTCTCATTTAGCTCTTGCGCTCTCTCTTCATGAGACCCAAGCTAGCATAGGAAGAATACAGGCTTCTCTTGGCTTACATCTTTGCACCTTCACACTATGCCACCTTCACAAAATCTCTTTCTTCCCGTTTCTTTTTTCTTCCTGACTCTCCCTCTCTGCCTGTGTCTTTGTCTTTCCTGCTGCACTCACAGACGCATACACACACAGACACAAACACTCACACTATCCATTTCTCCGTAATTGAAAAGATGCCCTGGCTGTTTGCCACACTACTAAAATGGATCAGATGATCCCTGAGGTAGTACATCTCCAACAGACAGATTTAAAGAGAAAAAAACTCTCTCTGCCTTTCCTTATCTCACTCACCCCTCTCTCTCTCACACACACATTCACACAGAGTCAAACGCAGTGACTAAAGCTGACTGTGCCATTCCTAATGTCCCAACTCCCTCTGTTCTTCTTTCCGGCCCTCCATTACAATATGAATGCTCCTGTTAAAGTAGAATTGGACCATTTGTCTGGCATGAGTTTCTCCTTCCTGACACAAGGACTAGAAAATTACTCCTCAGCTATTGAATAGAAGCCAAGTGTCCGAGGTCTCCCAGATGAAAGGAAACAGAAGAAAATATTCTTTTCTCCTTGGCTGAGACGACGGTTGAAGCTATCCCCCAATATCAGTCATCAACAATCCACTTCCACCACAAACAAGACCAAACAGACGAGCCATTGCCACTCAAATCAAACCTTCATCTCCACAAAGCTTTACCCCATAATATTCTTACATGTAGTTTGAGTGACAGCGGTTCGAATTCTGGGCCTGTGTATTTTTGTCAGTTTGAAGAAAAGACTAAGATCAGCCTTAAGACAGAGTGACAGAAGTTACAACGTACAGCCGAGACGGCTGTTGAGCTATGAATCACAATAATTATAAAAACAGGCCTTGAGATATAAAAAGAAAGCGCCTTAACACCACATGAGAAATGGAAGTGTGGGAGTAATAACTAAGAGCCATACAACAGCCACCTGGCAGCCTTATATTGTTTATGTTATTTAAAACAGAAGCCAAAGTCAATTAAAAAAATAAACCCGCGTGCAACCATGCATGTCAGTCAAGAGGCGCAGTAGGATGCCAGCAACCTGGAGAGATGCCTGATTGGGTTCACTGATATGGAGGAAAGCCATCTCAATAAAGAAAGAATGTAATTTTGTCATATTTATATGTCACTATTTCAATATCAAGCCCCTTTCTCACTGTAGACTGATTAGCTACTATTATTACTCACAAGATACCTTCATTTAAATCCATAACCAAACAATATGAAAATTCAGAAACAACACAAATGAATTTGTGCGAAAATCAATGATGAGAAAATCATCTGAAAATCATCACACATGGTAAACAAAACCATTCATTTTCGATCACAGTTTGATTAAAGTGGAAATAAAATAAAATTTCACGGTGTAAGTCAATAAGTAACAATATGCAGTTAGAGAGTTGAGACTTATGAATTAAAAATATTGCAAAACTTCATAAAATCATTACTGTATGTTTACTTTGTGATGTTTATTTTCTTTTATTAAGACTGAACTGGGTCTTCCATGTATAATTTAGCAGATGACAGGAGATGATGGGAGAGTGTTTAATTCCCCTCTGAAATGTAGCTGGGGACATTGCAAGTATGCAGTTAACATTTTACCGATTTATCTTGGTGATAAAGTAGTTGTTCTGATTTAGGAACTCATAAGAATGCAACAGTGAAGTCCACTGTAGCAAAGCATGAGCGAAATCGATCAGACGACTGATACTGATGAGAGAGAGAACCAAGAAGACATCGATAATGCAAATGAGAACGTTCATCCTAACTGTCCAGGTGAACGCAATCCATGAAATAGTATAAGCATTGATATGAATCCAATACATTAAATAATGTTAAACCTTGTTATACACCTATCACGCAAAACATTAAACCTAATATTGTGAAAGTCCCCTCTTGTTGTAAAAACAGCTGTTTGATCCGCTGTGTGTCCCGATGCCATTCTAGCAGAATTACCTTTTTTAGCAATTTGTGCTACAGTAGCTCTTCTGTCAGATCAAACAACACAAACTAGCTATCGCTACATTACTACGTGCATTAAAATAAGTAAAATACAAAATATAATCAGTCAATCATCATTATACTTTATGTTTTATAGCATTCCAATGCACGCATAATGCATGCTTAATTTGAAATATTTGGATTGTTGTTGTATGTTTAACAATATCAGAGCAGTGGCCCACTGTGTCTCGGTTCAGCAGACAACAGGTCTGATTGGATTAAGACACTCTAGAGTGGATTAGCCATGTCTGGCGTGATGCTGAACACACAGAAAGGAGACCGACGAAGCATTGTGACCGTTTTGTGTGTGTATTTAAATCTCATAACTGTACGTATGAGTGTGAGTTTAATGTCATGATTGTGGCAAAGGCGATTTTATCACAACCAGTATTATGAATGAAATCCCAGGATAAATGTTGATGTTAGACTATAATAGAGATTGGCAGCTCATTTAGTTTGTAAATGTACCCAGCATCCACCACTAAGCTAAAAATGAATCGTAATTGCCATAATAAATAGCTGTGAGTAACTGGCATAGGCATTGTGCAGTCCTAATGTGTAGTTTGACAGTAAATGGTCACATATTCATCAGAACCATCGCTGAGATCATCAAACATCATATAAAATATGTAAAATGTCCCCTTTGAGTTCATCAAAAACAGGTTAAGTTGTCATAATGAAAAATGTGTGTATGCTGTTGGTTTTAATAATTCCTTACACATGATTTGACTCAGTTTGGAGATCAAGGATGAGTATTATGTGTGCATAAGAGTTCAGAAAGAAAGCGCATATTGAAATCGGTGATACCTTCTGACAGGACTAGACAGGAGAATAATGTCAAATTTTAACAGGTCAAATTATTTTCTCTCTTTTTATTTCCAGAATGCAACTAGCATGGACAGGAGGTCCTTGTGAGAATGTCATGTAGTGGGGGTCAGCACTGAGGAAGTGCATAATTATTGACCGCAAGATGTTCGTAAACATTTAGTTATCATCTATTATGATTAATCAGGTTTTTCTAACCGAATATATATTTGTATTCACACATGACTTGATTGTTTTATAGAAAAGATGTAGTTTTTGATAATCAGCTGACACAATTGGGATTAAAAAAGTCCAGCCAAAACTGTTGGGCCTAAACCTGCCCATCACCATGCACTCTTTTTACTCAAACACACTGCAAGGTTTCTCACTGAATCTAAAAATCATTCACACGCCACTGTCACATAGATCAAAGTCAATACTTTGTCTTTCTATAGATAAATAATTGTTAGAAAGAGGCAGTAAAGCTGCAAATAAACACAAATACAGTAAGATGCTTTGTTGCTCAAGCTGATAGTCCAGACATGTAAAAAACAACAAACTAAGCAAAGCTGCTTATCATTTTTAGACATGGTCTGTCTTTATACAGGGTTCATTGACACAGTTTTATAGTTCATCAGTACAATTGCAGTTCCAAAAAAAAACATTGTCAATTGCCATGGAGGCCAGTTCTTACAATCAAATCTCCCCGGGCCTATTTAAACAGTGTTGAATAAAGATCTAAACAAAAAATAAACTCTAGTCATCACCAAAGAAAATGTATAGAAAGATCTTGAATAACACTACATTGTGTTTTAGCTATTTTTCCTGAAGTAATCTAGATGGTCTGCCCTCCAATCACAGCACATGGATGCTGGGAAAATACATGCTGGGAGCCTAAAGGAACCCAACATGGCAAATTCCTTATTATGTATTCTAATGAATGACGAGTGAATGGAGAACACAGGCAGAACATTTTTAGCACCGGACACAACTCAACTGACGAGACAGTAGCATGTCAATGCTAATACACAGATGGAAACAAATTTTATAAAACCATATCAAATTGATGAAAATATATATTACATTATAAAACCATGATTTTCTGATTCTGACAATCTCCAGGCCACCAGAGAAGGCTGTGATGGCCCTTTGCTAGAGTTCTTATTTATCTCAAAGAGCCACTGTGCCTCAGTGCAGCCTCACTCAACCACTAACAGGGCTGCAGACTGCTATGGTGTAATCAGAGTGGATTTCTATTGGGAACGGGGTGAGACACATTCACTTCTGAGAGCTGAGAATAACTTTGACATTCAAAAATGAGAAGCTCTCCAGTGTGAAAGATGGAGGAGACTGGCCTCTCACTCAGAAAGTTAGAATTCCTAGTTTTGCAACTTCTTGGTAAAATAATATAAAGAGGGATGAATGCTTCTTGGCTGTAGGACGACATGTTTGGTGGGAAAGATTAATGACATGTCTCATATGGCCATGTTAGTTTTTGTCATTTATGTTTACAGCCTGATGTAAACGGTTTCCTGTTGCCAGTGCATCAGGAGTAAATGTTGGGATACAAAGACTGGGTTTCATTGATGCTTTAGTCTTGTTGGACAGTAAACTACATTTAGACCTTCAAACTAAATGTTGAATGTATCATCATCCTATCGATTGGGATGCAAATGACAAAAAATTAAAGGGGTCTTTTGTACGATTAGCCTGAACCAGAGCCAGAAATCTGGATGACGGTGTACGAGAATCCACAGCTACAACAAACTCCTTTTGTGTAGACGTAAATTATTATTTTTTTAATTAATAAGAAATTTGTTCTAATTGTACTTCTATCCCCTGCTGTATAACATGTAAGTATGTGTGTGTCACATGATGTTCTTTTAGAGAAATTCAAGTCATTCTCTCGTTATGCCTGGCGTGTCTTTGTACCAACTCAAGTTCATTAATTGTTGCATTTTAAAAAACCTGAAATATAATCACTAAGTGATTCTGATAGAAGTGTAGTTGGTAATTGTACATCAGTTAGTGCAGACTAATCTGTCTACTTCACCGCCATAAATCTACATAACCTTCTCCTTCTGTGACAGTGAAGTTCATATTATACTGTAAGACGGGGGGTGGATTGTGGGATGCCGTGTGTGTGTGTGTGTGTGTGTGTGTGTGTGTGTGTGGGGGGGGGGGGACTCCTCCCTGCAGTCCTCTCCTCCCTCCTGCCACCATGGAGCAGCCTGCCTTTTAATTACCTGGACCATGATAAAGAGAGCAAGTACGCTAGAGGGGGGAAATGTGTGTAGGTGAGTGATAGAGAGGGATAGAGATAGAGCAAGTAAAGCATGATATCCCAGTGTGCCTCATGAACTGTAAACTGATATTGCCTCTGAATGCAAAACAAAAAGGAGAAGAGAGCAGGGGAGGCTGAATTGGAGAGGGGTGTGTGTGCGTGCTCACAGTAAATCAAGGCAAAGTGTGGTTTCTAGTGTGCAGCAGATTGCCCCAGCTCACACCACTGCCTTCGCAAATTAATACCATTGATTTTGCTCTGCCTGGCATCCAACAAACAGTCACATTCACAAAAACACATACCAGCTGGTCAGAAGGTGGGCAGAGAATTTTGGATCTGAGGCTCAAACGGCTGGAAGGGTCCTAACTGCCTTCTTAACACACAAATACACACTAAACGAATGACAGAACACAAATTAAAAGAAGGAAGAGAGAACTGTCAATTGTTATAGACCTTGAATACATGCACCAGCAAAGCACACACACACCAAAGTTGAAGTAGTGGAGGCCTACCAGGTGAATGACGCCAGAAGCAGAGGAATTGTCAGTGTTTTGAATGCTGGGAAATATACAAAAAGATAACAAACGCATATTAATACTGTGCCAGGAAGCTGGGAAAAACTGCACGGAGTATCTGACAACAGCTGTCATAGAAATGAGATGGAAATCCAGAATGAGATGAGCGAGACGGAAAGTGCTCCCGTTGCTGTCTCTTGTCTCAGCCAGTTTCTGATTAATTCAACTGAACGCAGTAACTAGAGGGCAGCAGGGTGTTATCATTAATAACCTCACATGACACACATGGAGCGTTGGGTGTAGTGTTTAAGGTAGGGGAGCTAATCAATCATTCATATGATCTTTTTTTGTTATACCGTATATTCCTTCCCCATAACTGAAAGTAATGCCTCAGTCTCACCATTATGTATATTTCCTTATGTGATTTTTCTCTGCACCACATTGATCTTTTTAATCCTTTACCATGCAAAGTCTTTCACACGTACTGTACACTCATAAAAGAGTTCAGTAATACTGACAAAATAAAAGATCTGTGGATAATTTTAAGAGCTTTAAACATACTTATAACAAAGGGCTTTTAGATAACTTTTTTTTTATCTACTGTTTCAGTTTTAAAACATTATATTTTAATTAATTTAGTTATAAATCATTTTATACCTAATATTATATATATTATTTTTATTTTTTTTAACCAATTTCCACTAATTTGTTTTTAGGTATACTAATATTTGCTGTTTTCCCTTGACTCTATACATACATAATAATGTTATTAAAAGTAAAGACATCAATAGGTGACAAAAGATGTTAAGTTTGGCTCACTGAGCGATCCTTAATTCAAATGTCACAGAACTCTGATTGTTCTGTTTTAGATGTGGCTCACCTTCAACCCCATTGTTTCTCTGCTGTCTAACTCCTCACTCATGTCTTGTCTTTCCCCTGTTTTGTTGTCTCTACCTCTCTGTCTGTGTATGTTGTGGCGTTTCATCTACCTCCTGCCATTAGTACTGCCTCCTGCTGCAGACAAGCCTGCACTCCTGCGACCAATCCAGTAATCAGGCTCCTGCAGGATATTCAACTGCAAGTCTTCAAACTGTCTGTCTCACCTAGAATTTGCCAGAATTCTTTCCAGTACATAATTCAGAGCTCTCTGCCTCACTGGATAAGCTTTGATCCTGATGTTTTTTACAAGGTTTATATATCAACGTCAGATTGTGTCTCTTATATTCAGTACAACTTTGCAGTGCCAGCAGGGAAGACGACTAATGAATGAAATGTGTCAATACGACAATGTGAAATAAATGTATGATCTCAACCATGTATTTCTATGTAGGCTGAACGGCACGGAGTCGGAGTGAAATGATGTAGCTCCAGTGTCCTGTGCTGTCAGAGGTTAAAATGGCTGCTCTACAGTAGCCATATTTCGGTGTGTGGGAAATTGTGTTAATGAGTGTGTGTGTATGCACTCTACAGCAGGCCCAATACCCGAGCAATAGAGCATTAAGTCTGCAACAACAAGGCAGCCTGTTGAGCATAGAGAGCTATACTTTCACACTGGAGCTTTCTAGGTGCGTCACATGCATGCATACATGCCATATCTAATGATGATTTATACCTAGCCTGAGTGCAGGCACGCATAACTGTTACAGCCACAAACATACAAATGCTCTCACTCAGCCTAAAACCAGAAAACTGAATCTCTATCTCACTCTGTTTAGTTTGTTCTCTTACACATACCTCCAAAGATTAAAAAATAAAAAGAGCAGTGGACATCAGGAAAAACAAACTAAGAAAATGCATAATGAAAGATGGAATGAATAAGACATAAGAATAAATCTGAAATAAAAACGCAAAGGAAAGTGAGAGAGATAGTTATCTCCCTATTGATGATAATAGTTTCTGCTCATTTACCATGTGCAATTTGTGATAGCACTTTCGTTCTCCAATCTCTGTCTAGATATTGGAGAAAAACTGCTCATTTTGAACATAGTGTAAATTCACTAAGCTTGGTCTTGAAAACACATTTCTCTCATCGACCCTCTCTACAGTGCCTGCATATGTGTTTTTGTGTATCTGTAAAAAGAGAATATGTTTTTATGCTCCCAAAAACTCTAAAGAATAATAAAATAATCAACCGGAGGCAAGATGCAAACTTGAAAATATGCATGCTATCTAAAATCATCAGTTGAGTGTGGCTGACTCTCTGCTGAGGAGATCTGGTCTCAGTCAGAATACTTAAAGTGGGTCTCAGAAGTTTCAAGTGCACTGTTGGGTGTCATCAAAAGACAAGTATCACCCAGGAGCATTCCTAATTCAATACCCATAAATCAGCTGAGGTTGTCTTATTCCCTGCCAACTAAAATACTGTTTTTGCAGCAATAATAGAACCCTGGCATTGATTAGGGCAGTGTTATGCAAATAAAGATGATTTTCAATTTTTCAGAATGTATCGCTAGACCAATAACTTTATAAACTCCTACTGAAACACATTTTAATATTCCATGTGTCAAAGCCTTCCTACCACAAAGCCAGTTTAGTTATTTTTATGTAAAGAAAACCCCTTGCTTATAATTTTTAATATATGGGGATGCACTGATACCTGATTCTGGGCTTGTAAAATGCAAACTCTTAAAATGACCCCAATACATTTGCAACTGACAGAACTTTATAATAATAACACCACATATATATTACCGTTGTCTATTTGTTCTACATCAATGTAACCAAAAACGCTTATAAATCATTAGAGAACATACATTAATGAGAAATCACAGAATATGTTTGACAAGGTTATCTGTTGTCTACATCTACTTGTGACCTTCTACCTGTTCTTAAAGCACTTAAGTTCTAAAGTATTCTATCAGCTGTTGGTCACGACATGAGAGGCCTTGTGTATGAGAGGATGATGTCCCTCCACTGTTCTCTGGTACAATTTATTTATTGTTATCAATTCTATTCCCCTTAACCCTAACACAGGTTCAGTGAGTAATCTCACTGTTTGTTAAACAGGATAAAATGAGTGACACCAAATATCACATTAAACAGATCGGAGAGTTGCTGCAGTGGCCAACGCAACAAGAAATTTCAGTACAGCAGATAGAGTAATACTAAATGCTATTATGGTCTGAAGGAAATGAAGGAGACATCTACCTTAAAAGTTCGGCAATTTTTTATGATGACCTCTTCGATTTATTAAACACACAGCCAATCTTCTATGAACTTGCCCTCCTTAGCTTTTCTTTCTTTTGAATTGAGGTTTTAAGAGGTTTTGTGGAACGTTGAGTGAGGCAGGACCACTACTGAAGCCTATTGAAAATAATGCAAAACAGGGCCATAGAAATAAAATGCTGTGGTTAATGTTGCTATTATATGCAACTAAATTTATATTACTCTTTTGGCAGAAATGACTGCAGGGACGTGACAAATTGGGGGTTAACTTCTATAACTTAATGTTGGCCTACCCTATTCCAACCCACTCTGCTTATTCCAGGTCCGTCCAACTCATTTCCATCTGTTCTCTCCTTTCATTATCTCTCCGCGCCTATCCTCAAGCCTCCTCTCTAGTTCGCCTCCATGCAGAGCAGTAATGTCCTTGCAACCCCCTCAATCCTCCCCACACAGGGAGAGTTGGAAGCTCTCCAAAGCCCAGTCCCTTGAGCCCTGACTGGATGACTTCCAACCCTGGTTCCCAGGCGTCACTCCAGGCCTGTGGGCCTGATAGCTGGCAGCTCAGGGAGGCTATTGTTGGAGAGAGATTGACCACACATGGCAGCTACTGTACAAAAGACACATGCATACACATACTCATCTTGACACAAACAGAGCCACATATTACCCAAGCATAATAGTTATTGTTCAGCATCAATGAAGACATGGTACCAGGAAGACTCCAACATGAAGAGCTGTAGATTCTCCTAATAATATTGCATAAGGTGAACTAATGTCATGTGTGTGCACACCAGTATTATGTAGACACTGGTGCTTGTATGTGCCGTGTGCCCAGCAATTAATCCTGTTGAGGATATAGATTTTTTTTTATTCATGGCTATTCACAAAAGGATATATAGGACCTTTATTTGAATCAACTTCCCGCACACACACACACAAACAATCAAGGTGCAATGCACCTTGTGTAATAGTAATGATGATCAACTGTACAGGGACATGAAAAGTCCCATACACACACTGACACACACGAACCAGTTGGGAATACTACACATGTATACAGTACAACATGTATGCTTCCATGCAAATACATGAAACAGAAACAGTAAAAGTAGTAATGTGATTGTAAATGCCACGTACACATGACATATGCACACACAACTGCACAATGCTAATCCCCCCCCCCCTCTCATATAACCCCAGCAGCCTGGGGACAGAGATGGGATGATGGCAGAAGAGATAAGAAAAGAGGAAGAGGAAGAAAGCACCAAAAAGGATGTGAACTGCTGTGTCCCACATACTCACACAACACACACTCCCTCCTTCATTCAATACTCTCCTTCCCGATTATCGTGCCCACCGCCCTTTCATCTCTCTCCCCTTTTCTCACCAATCTCACTCTCTTTACCTTACCCCACAACAGAATCCCTGCTCACAGGAGAGGTGGCACACTTTGAGTATAAATTTAGAAATGAGGTGCGATCCCAAGGCCGGAACAGAACAGAGAAAAGAGACAACACACACATGTGCTTGATGCATTCACACAGTAAAAAAGTAATTCTCAAAAAGTAATTGATGAACCTTCATAGACACTTCAACAATGGCAATTAAAAACTGTGTCTTTAGTTTGACTTAATGCTTTCATAATAAACCAATATTTCTTAAACTGTATTATCAGAAAGTTAATTACAAATCATGATCAAGACAAATGGATATGCAAAAATGCAAGAACTAGGATTTTACTCTGAAACTAAAATATTTAATATTAAAATATTAGCATTCAAAATAAAGTTGCTGAAATCCGTTTTTTTTATTCCATTTATTGAAAATAGGCCATTAAGAATAATAATTATCAATATTTACTAAAATGGACGATCATAATTTTCCAAGCATAATGCCCAGCCCTGTGTTTAATTTCATAATACTCCTCTGTTCAATAGTGGACGTTATGAAGGGAATCTTAATGCCAAAGATGACCCGACCCGCTCACGGGAGAGAGACAGTGTGTGCATCTGCCAAGAGGGAGCAATTGACTTTGGGTAGATGGGAAATGGCTAGAAAGTGGAAGGAAGGAGGAGGGAAAGTGACTTTGAGGCAGCGGGAGGACTTTTTGAATTTTAGGTTTGAAACCCATCGTCTCATACTAACTCACAATCACAGTCAACCACACACACATAGAAAGACACACACTCCCAGCCCAGCCTAGGTGTGCAACGTCTTCTCTGCTTCACTGCTCAACCCTGAACAACCTTTTTCCTTCTTATAACACCCATGCTGCCCTCCATCTCTCCACTCCCTTTTCTTAACCAATCTTATTATTACTATCTCACCTCTCTTCTCAACCGTTGCCCCTTCCCACTGCTCCACTCCCCTGTAATCCTGTGGAATCCATTGGACTATCCCACCATTCATCACAAGTGTATATATTTTACTAAGGTTGGCCATTGGAAATAAAAACTCTCCACTCCAGCAGGTTTAGCTGCATTCTCTGCCACAGAGGTCTCTCAGTGACAGCTCTCCTGGACCTGGCTGCCACACTCGCACAGCACCCTAGTGTTTGGTGACAAAAATATCTATATAAAAGGTTTTACTGAAGTTATGCTGTATCGTACGTTTTACAGTGAAATTAGCACTGCGTATTAACAGGAAGATAGAGTGAGCACTTTGTCATACATGTCAGGAACTGCATGTGATACCATCAGTCTGTGATAAGTACACCATTTAAAGCTTTTAAAGAAGGTTGTTCCTCAAACTCCTAATGTAATACACTATAAATTCACTAAATAACAACACGGAGCTGGAATTTCATTTATCATACATCACTCATTTAAACATCTTCATAAAGCGGCAAACAATGTCCAAAATCTGACTGAAATAAATATGAAACTAAAACTATTGTTACAAACCTCAGACAGTCATTTTTGTACATTAGGGAGGTTGACTTCTTTGCCCTGGATATTGGAAATTTGATAAATACTGCTTTGCTTTCAGTGTGAGCTTGGTACAGGTATATTCTGTCTTGCCTTCATTCCTCTTCTTTCCAGTGCATACCTCCACCTCTACAGGTTTTTCCAAAGTTTCTTGCTGTCACTACAGATAATAATGTCATATGTAAACATCATGTACACAGAGACTCCTGCCTGGCCTCATATGTTGACCTGTCCATAAAAATAGCAAACCAGGGTTCAGAGGTGATCCTTGGTTCAGTCCCATTTCCACCTTAAACCCAACAATCACTCTTCCTGCACACCTCAGCACCGTCATAATGCTCTTATACACTACTCAAGAAAATAAAGGGAACACATAATCAGCAAAGTGTAACTCCAAGTGAATCCCACCTCCAGGATATCAACCTGTTCAGTCAGGAAGCAGTAATGATTGCGAATCAATTTCAACTGCTGTTGTGCAAATGGGTCAGACAACAGGTGGAAAGGAGAGGCAATTAGCGAGAAGACCCCTATTTAAGAATGGTTTTGCGGGTGGTGGCCACGGACCATTTCCTCCATGAGACTCCATGAGGATGGGACAAGGGCCCGACATCCAAAGTGGGGCCTGTGCTCACAGGCCCCCTCGACCGTGCAGCCCGATTGGCGATTTGCCAGAGAACACAAAAATTGGCAGATTTGCCATTGGTGCCCCGTTCTCTTCAGAGATGAGAGCAGGTTCACAATGAGCGCATGTTTCAGACATGAGTCTGGAGACGCTGTGGAGAACGTTCTGCTGCCTGCAACATCATCAAGCATGACCCGTCTGGCGATGGGTCACTGATGATCTGGGGAGGCACAGTACGAGTTTTCTTGAGGAATTCACAAAAGTTGGATCAGCAGGGATCTAATTCTTAATCTTTGATTTAGAGTATAATTCAGAATCCAGTCCTCAATGAGTAAATGATTTCCGTTTCCATTGATCGTTCTTACATTATTTTTTTCTCAACAAATTAAACTATGTAATCAATAAAGATTTTTAATTAGAATATTTCATTTATCCATATCTGGGACGGCTGATTCAATAGTTCCCTTTATTATTTTGAGTAGTTTATATATCTTATAACAATTTTTACAATGCTGAGGGAGGATAAATGTATGCTTTAAATTTACAAAGAAAGAATGCAACTCCTTCTGGCTATCTCTATACTTCTCCATCAGCAATCTCAAAGCAACTATTGCATCTGTAGTTCATGAAACAATACTGCTGCTCAAAAATTGTCCCATCTTTTCATAACCTAGCTTCCACCTTTCTTTCCCAGATGTTCACTGTGTTGTTCACCAATTTTAATCTTCACAAGATAGCGTTGATTAATCTAGTTAAAAGCTCTACTGCCCTCTCTATTAGACCCAAAAATACTTCCATTGGGATGTTGTCAGGACCAACTACCTTTCCATTCTTCATCCTCTTCAACCAATCCTTTCATCATCCTGATTTACAATTCTCACATTCTCCAACCTTCTATTTTTCTCCAATCATCAGTTTAACAAAGTACTCCATCGATCTTGCCCTCAGACTCATTTCCATCGCTATCCTTAATCACTCTAACCTGCTGCACATCCCTCCCATATCGATCCTTCTGCCTTGCCTTTACAAGCCCCTTTGTCCTTCCTTAGTGTTGAACCTCTTTTACAACTCGTCATAGGCCTCTCATTAATGCTATGCTAAGTCACTCTTCACCTCACGTTGTGTCTCTTTCTTCATCTCTCATGCAATCATATAAATAAATTATTTTTAAAAAGGTTGTATTACATCTAAATTCTGCAGTGAAAAATAATTATGTCCCCTAGGTTATACTGCCCAATTGTATTTATATGTTTTTATGCAACACCTACAGGAAAAGCTGTGGCAATATTTGGATGGATGCATCAAGAGTCAACATATTACACTGTAATATTTCTTTTTTTAAGAACCGTAGGCTTCCGCATCATTTTAGCAAAATTCATATCATCAAAAAGAAATTGTTTTCAAAGCATTGGCTGGGATTTAAGTGGCCATTAGGAAGTATTTAAGAGTGTGTGTACATTTGAGTGTGCGTGTTTGTATTTGTGCTTTCATTTGTCACACATGCCACTCTGACAAACAATTAATGTAATACAGTCTGGATTCAGAGTCTGCCTTGTCATGGTAATGTGTTGAAAAGCTGGAAGTCAAAAGCAATTAGAGAGACAGAATGAGCCCGTAGCTTCAAACACAAAAGGAAAAAAAACACATTTATCCGTGGAATTTAGTAATAGGGCAGCCCGTGTAATGATGATGGGAGAGTACATTCAAGGTAAGCTAAGTCTGATGGGTTTCCTGGTTACTGCATATATATACAAACATAAACCAAATACTGCATATGCAGTTACTCTTTTGGTTTTGTTTAAGCTGTGACTAAGTGAATGAGAGAAAATAAATGAACAAAGTAAAAGAAGATAAAGAAAGCACTTAAATTAAACGAAGAGACAGAAGAAGCCTTGAATATAATAATGTAAAAAAATGTTTGAATTTCAACGGGACAAACAGCATACGGGAGGAAAGCAGAGAAAGGAAGCGCGATTACTTACACTTTGCTTTTGACAAACTTGCTGTAGGAATAAACACTATTGGGAGTGGTATAGATCAATACTTCCACTGCTACAAACACATGCACACAGGGAACTGGCTGAGATCAATACTCCTGGTGCAACAGCGTTCAAGTAAACAACATTAATAAACACACATTTGTAACCAGTAAATATCTCAGCCCACAAATGACAAGATACCGTCTAGTCACAAGTACAGCAAGAGAGCAACAAACACCTAACAATAAACCTCGACAACCCACATAACATGACCGTTCACACACAAACAAAAAACAACATTCAGCTTAAGAATCTGAAAGATGTGCAAACAGATAGATTTACCGGTCTATGGTCAACCTGAATAACCAAACACGCATACAAATCCTCCATATTTGTAAGTTCTCTCACATATTTGAGAAAGGACACATGTGGACACCCAGGCTGGGGTCTATATAAATAACAGACAATCAAGATACAAATGTGAAGCAGTGATGCAGGACGGCATGTGAAGCCACACACAACATCAGGGAGAAAGATATCACGCAGAGAGCGAGGCCTATGGTTGGGGTAACAGCTGAGAGGGGGGCAGTAAAGCTTAAATCCATTTACACAGCAACCAGTAAATTTTGTTTGATTTTACAGAGCAGAGGGAGAGGGTGGTGATATTTCAGTGCGGCAAGCCTGATGAATCTTTACACTTAAAAGAAAAGTCTCAGAGCCACTTCAGAATGCACAAGACACATCTATGGATAAAAGAACCATCATCTAGACAAGTGTTAATCTAAATTAAAATGGAGAAATCAGTCCCCTTTCGGCCCCTCTGAAACTCCATCTTGGTTACCACAGCCCAATTGAATCTTGGGACTCCAAGGAGATATCCACCCAGTAGAATATTATATCTGCTGTAGTTTCAATTAAAATGTAACATAAACACATATAAGCCCATTTTGTATTTAGATTTCTTACAACACATGTTAAATCATCTAAACAGAGACAGATATATTCGGTTGTAAAGGAGGGCGTGTGTGTTTGTGTCTGTTTTTATGTCCCCTGTGACCTGATAGGATCGTGCAGCAGTGAATTCTTTATAAAAATTATGACATTTTTGGCACACTCTATTACATTAAATCTGGGATGTGAATATTAATAGGTGTTTTAACTGGGAAGCTGACAAGGGAAGACTAATGTATTCAGCTAATGATACAGAGTTTGCTGCTTTTACAGAGTGACTGTGAAGGTGGAGCATCAGGGAGAATTAAATGTTTGTTGGCTGGCATTCAAATTAACTCATATCTCTCTCTCTCTCACACACATCAGTGAACACAGATGTGCATCACTTTAGGTACACACACCCACACACTGACAAAACAGGTGAACACATGCTATTAACAAGATTTGATGCCAGTCAGAGTACAGCAGATGTGATGATGTGATTCTCACCTTACCAGTATGTAAATATGTGCCTGAGAAGAAGTCTTCAGAGGGCAATCATTAAATGAGAAGAAATCTGCCCTTTCTACATCTTAGTCAATAGAAAACTCAATAACTGCTGCGCTGCTTTTAAAAATATATCTGTATTTCTGACATCCTCTGTGTGAGCATTGAACTAAAGTTCAATTACATACCAAATTGTAACTGAAATATTTCTCAACATCTGTGCAGCCTCCATAGAAGAGTGTACACTGAGGAGAAACAGAGGAAAGGGTTCGGTTAAGTTAGCAGTAGGCAGTCTTTACTATTCTCTTACATTTAAAAACTGGAGAGTTTGTAAATTATTGTTAGGTGGTTAAGTGTTCTTTCTACTGATCTTCACTATGATAAACAGGGCACTGTTGAAATCTACCTACACCTGAACTGAGGTGATTTCAACTAAAGTTAAATGATGACTTGAAGTGAACTTAACTGAATTGAAAAGCATGCCAAAATTCTATCCTGTATAGAAATTTCTGACAGCAAGATGTGCTACGATATAGAAATACCAAGGGACTGACTGTTTCTTTCTATCCTGAAATGTTCCCACTGTCGTTATTAGCTTCCTATGATTCTTAGTGCCCCATCCCTGTTTCTCTCTAGCTGGTTTACTAATTTAAAGAAACGCTATTAATCAAAGCTCCAGACGAATCAAGGTCTACGCTTTGATTGGGGAGGACAAAAATGAAGACAAAGAGCAAAAGATGAAAGAGTGATTTGATGTTTTCATGTTAAGGATTGTTCAGTCAATGTTACAATATGGGATGGATTCACAGCAAAGGTTCATAACTCTGCCAGAAAAAATAACCAAACCACCAATGAAATGCATATCATTAAAATCCAATAGACATAGACCTGTGTTAAGAGTAACCAATAGCAAAAAGGGCTTTAAAAAGGGTTAGCGATTCAATTGTTTTCCTGCACCATTGGAGGCCCTAGATCGAGCACGGATCGCTCGATTTGACATTGTTGGATTTGATCTCAGTTTCCAATGACATTTCTAACTGCAGCCATAGAGACGACAGTTTTGTAGAGATAGCATCTGAGTGGAAAACTGAGGGCTAAATGAACTTATGCCAATTAGTTATGATAAGTAGTTTGAAGGGGAAGGGATGTCACAACCCTCTCAACTCTCACAAATGTGAGGGTTGAGACATCCATCCCATAAAATCTTACCTGTTCATTTAATCCATACATCCCGAAAACATGCACAGCCATTCTTCCATCACCATAAATCTCTTGCATTTGGAAACCTTAGCCAATGTGAATAAAAATAGCTCTCAGAAACTGCCTCACCGTCTTGGACTTTCCATTTGATTTGAGTACTTTGCTTTTGTGGTTATGAAGGCCTGTCATTGTCTGATTTTTAACACATCACACACACATATGCACAGGTTCAGGCTAACACCAGCCATCTTCAAAAAGATCTGTTCATTTTGATTTAATGAGTGTAGACATAAAACCCTGCTTATACATCACAAGAAGCGGCCCCAAGGTGATACCATCACAAGCACATGCGCGCACACTCACCCAACTTCCATGTAGGTTCCTTCCCTCTCTGTCCTCTTGTTTTGTGTGTCAATCGTAATGAAGTATATAAGCAACGCAATATAAACAGCTCCTGAATCAAAGAAGAATTGTAGAGTCTACACACACATCTTTCAGCAGAGGTTCAGTCTACTCGACAGGCAATATGTATTTAAGAAGAAAAGTTAAATATTGTCAGTTCAATGACGAAATCTCCTGCCTCCTCTTTTCATGCCAGCACACATATTGAGATAGGCAGCAAGTTAGAGCAATCAGCTTCTCCTAGCATTCACACTTTAAGCAGGATTTAATCACAGCATATAATGCAAGCTCACAGATTGAATATAACCTACTGGCAAATCAAAAATCCTGCTCTGTGTGCACAGTCAGTTGCAAAGGTTTGAGGGCATTTGTGCACTCATTTGTATGCATAACAGTACATGTTTCGTCTACATATAGGAGTGTGTGTGTGTGGGGGAGGTTCAGTTTGTTCCTTCTGTTACAGGAGAAAAATGTGTCGTAAGAGGTAAAATGGTGGGAGATTCCAAATCTTCACAATGAAACCTTTTTCACTACGGATTTCCTATCTAAGTAGATCAACAAAGATGGGTAATGACTGGCAAGGGGAAGGAAGGGGTAGGCGAGCACAGAGACGAGGAATGAAAATCAGGCGTGCAGGCAGATGTAAGGTGAAATGATAGTAAGAGGAAGAAGTGGAGGGATACTTGCAATAAATAGAAGGAAGGATGCAAAGAGGAGACCCATTCCACTGGGTCTCATTAATTTAGCCTAATCAGATAATATATTGCTGAGAAAACAATTGTGCAATATCCAGCCCTGCACATAGTTTATGTGTGTGTATGTGTGTGTGTTGTTGTGTGAGAGGACAAACTTCCTGTGAGTGTCCCAGAGTCTGGCAGTGATATTTTTGATGTTTCCTTGCATTCAGGTGCAGGATGGAGGCCTGAGTTCAGTTATTATCAAGAGAATATCCCAATAGTGAGATAAAGTGAGTCATGATTGTGTGTCTAAGTGCATTTTGCATGTGGATCAAACAGTCTGCATTGTCTGTGTTGAACATATTTATCTCAATATCTGAAAAATCTATCTGAAACAACTTTCCATATCCTGATCCTGGAGGAAACATCTTCCCGACAACAACACAGTACACTGTGTTGTACTGTGTATGGTTGTATGTGATGAATAAAGGATTCTTCTTCTTCTTCTGAGTAGGGGACAGAGAAATAAAGAATTAGAAAAGACAAAAAGTGGGCCAGATAGTTCCTTATGTGAGTCCTCAGTTTCTTTCTACCATTTTTGATGTGAAACAAACACACACGCACACACACTGTACAATGTCTTTCCTAGCTAAATAAAATTAAGATGGAGCATAGTCCCACAAATGCATGTACTTTAAACAAAGCCCTACGCTGAAACAACCCAGCTGAAACAGCACACACACAATGTACACAAACCCATGTCTTAATTGAACATACATATACAACACACGTCCACACACACTTTGTTCTTCTGATGCTGTAGCATTTGATGTCAGAGTGGATGGCCTTATTTGCGGGGAGTCAATCCCCTGCTGAGTCTGACTTAGACTGAACCAGTTTAGTCCAGAGCAGGGGGAAGGGAAGAATTTTTGATGAAAGATACTGATAGCAGATTGGGAAGTGGGGAAGACTTGGTGGATGGGAAAAATGGGGGGGTTAATGAGCTGGTGCAGAGAGAAGAACAAGGGAAGAAAGCATGGGGGTGGGGGATGTGGACCAGATTCTGCTTGTAGTGATACTGCACCAGGCAGATTTAGTTAACACACATGGGAATGGCCCTTTAATTCCAAGCCAACACTTAGTCGGGTGCATACACACCATCACCAGGGAACTCATATTTGAGAGGCATGACTGTTATGCTACATATGTCTGCAAAAATCCTGATAAGTGAAGACACAAAGAGAGACAAAAATATTCAGCGTTCAAAATCAATACACAGCAAGAACATTTAATTCAAAAAATGATTCCAACAAATTTAAAAAATAGAAAAAGCTGCCAACAATACTCTCTAGTCCATTCATGATATTTCAAATCATAGTCTACAGACTCAGAACCACCCAGTCTAGGTTAGGAGGCAATGAAATGGTTGAAAGATGACCCAATTAATAACACCCACACACATGAACAATAATGTATGTTGAGCAGGCATGTAAGTGTTCAGAGCAGACCCTATTAATTCAGCTCATTTAGCCCCAGTCCAGCCATTTAAAATAAGCCTGCCCCAGAGCTCACAATGGAACACCAAGGCTCAACCCCCACCGTGCTTGCTCGCTCTCGTTCTCTCTCTCTCTCGCTCTCGTTCTCTCTCTCTCTCGCACCATCCACCATCTCTCTCGCACCATCCACCATCCCTATTTATTGATAGCAATTTCTAATTTTCTGAGCCTTTATGAATTAGTAAAATTCCAGTGTGGGGTCCTGGGATAAGGGCAAAAATGGTATCTGTTTTAGAATAAGGGCTGTGTAAAAATCAATCTGAATTTGCCTTGCGGCAATCCAAAAATGCCAGATACTAATGTCACACAACACTGTTTAAAACCCCATCCACAATAGCAGGTCACATGGCCAAAATCAGTTATTTAACAGAAGATGCGTCAAAATCTCAAGATCCACCTTGCAAGTCAAAATTAGTCTTTCTGTGTGGTTTTTGTGCATATAAATCTGATAGTTTACAGACTCCGAGAGGAAATAGCAGGCAGTAAGTGACTGCGGGGGTTGGAGGTGGTGGAGGGCAGCAGTCGAGGCAAATTGGGATTAGAGGAGTGTTCATCCCTCTTTTTCTGCCCTTTCATTAACGCACCTCTGAGGTGTTTTAGAGGCTGTGGAAATAAGCCGATTTTGCCGCTCAAGAGGGCTCACCCGCTGCACAATAACAGTGCCTAGTGTGTCTCATAGGCACTCACACATAAATGCACAATTTAGTATTGCTGTCAATCATGATGATGTTTTAAGGAGTAGTATCTGCATGGAGTATGGAGACAGTCGTGGAATGGTACTGGGGGGAAATTAATGAAATTTTCCCAAATGTCAAAAGGTGTTGAGCCTGATTTTGATGCAGAACAATTGATGTCAATTCAATTAGTGTAAAGGGAGACAAGAGCATGTCAGCCTTATCTATGGCCTTTAGACTATCTATGAGCTTTAGTCAGATAGAGCTGGTGAACAGGCAGCCGATAGATTAATACTTCATGTGGAGGGGTGATAGAGAGAGGCAGTGTGGAGCTATGAAACCCCGATAGTCATGCAGATAAACTAATAACTAAGATAAGACCCACTCATACAATGAGTCATAAGCTTGCACAGTTCATGCTGGCAAGCTGAAGTCAGGCCATAATATTAATTTGCCCCTTCCAGTGAGTGTGTGACAGTGGATGTGATGGGGGATACAGGGAGGATTAGGGGAACACAAAGTGGAAAAGGATATTCAGAGAGTGTGGGTGAAGGAAACTGTATGAACCAGGTGACAGGAAGATACTGAACTATCCTACAATAAATTGTCCAGCAGGACTGTGTAAAAGCAAAAGCGGTCTCCAATCTGAAAGTAACAGTAGGTCTGACCTGTGGTAGGCCTGTTGTAGGGCACAACAGGATAAAACAGTTCAAACTCATACAACAGAAGTGCCAAAGAACAGAAAATATGACAACATGGACTGGGCTACACAAAGCATCAGGAGGTCTGAGGATAATAACTGCCAGCAAGTAACTATCAGGATTCAGTTGGCAGCTGTGTCAGACATGCATAAGAATCACAGTAAGTAAGATTCAGCACCAAGGACAACTCAAGCCTAAGGCCACTTCCTCTAACTCCTCTGTCTCTGAATAAAGACAGGTGAATCCTTTCAATATCTTGATCCATGTATTTAATTTACCACAGGTGGAGTCCGATCAAGGTGTAGAAATATCTTAAAGATGACCAACGGAAAAGGAAGGAAACTGACCTAAATTTCAAACGTCATATGATCTGATACTTATGTCAATGTGGTATTTTAGTCTTTTTTAGGAGATCTTCTGTTTTTGCTATGGTATTATGGGGTATGCTGTGTAGATTGATGGGAAGAATTTTGGTAGAAGGATTTAGCATGAAGTTGCAAAATAACAAATTGTGAAAAAAGTGAAGGTGCTTGAATACTTTCGATAGATATTCATCAGTCTTATATTGAGAAATTATCGAAGATATTCACAATATCTGCAAGAACATGTAACAGAAAAGCACAAAAGTTTGAACTGAATAGTGGAAAAATTTCCACCTCTCCCTTTAATACTTTATTATTTTTCCAAAGGGCCCTGATCTTTATTCAATTGCCTCATTTAATTTGTTTTTTATTATTATTTTTATTAGCTCTGTGCTTTCGTTGTATCTGATGAAATTTGCAAACAGCTCAAAAGTCCGCTATAACCGTGTCTTTAATTATTTACTTGACTTTTAACTGAGGTGCACTCCTGTGGAGTGGGAAAGGTTTGTAATAAAAACTGACCTACCAATAACCACAGACAACAGTTCCAACTTTCCATTTACCAAGCGAAACTGCTGCTTAACTACTTCAATATTAAGTTTTTTTAAAGACAAAGTTATCAGCTAATCACACAGAGAAATGGCAGCAGGAATTAGGAAATATCATAAGGTCAAAGTCGCTGAAAATGTAAACCCTCACTGGAGTCTTTAATAATCAAACATAATTATCCCTGTCACGGTGTTCTCCACCACACAGATAATCACATTCCCATGCACATGGACACATACACACACATGGAGACACTAATTCTGGCAGCCAACATGTGGATCTTTGGAATAATTCTGTTGCAGAGCGGGTTGACTTGAGAATAACTGTCTCACTCCTGAGACACCATGCCCTCGACTGTCCCCACTACCCTTTGTGTGCCCTCTTTTTGCTTTAGCATCTTCAACTTCCTGCTACTTCTCCTACTCAAAGTCTATCCCATATGCTTTGTGCCACCTCTCTCGTCCCCTCATTACTTTCCATCTCCATTTATTCTTACTCTTTCTTGTCCCTCATGAATTCTGCTCACTAAATCCCCCTAACCATCCATTTCTGTCTCCTTTCTTTCCCTCTACTCCATGGAGTCCCAGTTTCCATTTATGACTATCTATACATTTAGCAACTCACCCAGTCAGTCGGTGGGGAAACCTCAAAATACTTGATCATATGTCATCAGCATCAACTCTGAATCTTAATCATCTCTAAAAGGATGAAAGGCATGCGTTGTAGAGAAGGAGCGTGTGGGTTTAGAGCACAGAGATAAAGCTGACAGCACACTTCATTGGAGGAGGGGGGGGATTAGATTACATTTTCCCAATTGGTGTCTCGCCTGGAGCACAGCCCGGTCCAGGTGACATTTTGGCAGTGTAGGCCTTGGGCTTGTTTACTAAGGTTTGCCAGAGATCTGTGACTACACAGATGGGATCCATAATTGTGGCAAGTTAACCAGTTAGCTCTTGCATGAGCCTGTCAGGAAGCACGGAACACACTTCTGAAGATGGCTGTCTGCTCAAAGAACCATTGTCTGGTGTTATAGCTGGAGGTGACAGTGCCATTAAAATGCACACAGTCTATGCACCCGTGTGTGTGTCTCTGTGTGGAGTAATGGGCAGAAAGAGGTGTCTGTGGTCTAATCCACTCTGTGACACAAACCTGAGGGCTCTCTAACCCCCCTTCCACCCCCCTACAACATCCTGTCCTTGTCTCTCTATTGTCTGGCCCACCCCTGTTCTGTCTCAAGAATAATTCCATAATATAGGTTTTATTTTCCCTGATTTGCATTCAGCACTTTTCATGTTAATGCAGGTTCATCAAACACACACGCATGAACTCACACATACACAAACAATTCTAACAGCCAAAAAAATGATTGTTTTGGTTGTTTATATACTTTTGTATAGTGTTTGTCATACAAGGATAAAATGCACAACTTGGTAGATCCAAGTTAAGTCAGCCAAATCAGCTTTGTCTCAATTCAGTGGCTGCATCCTCTAAACACTACATTTCGACTGAATTTTTACAAGAGCAACAAGGCCTGTCGCAATTCAAACTTCTTCAAATGTGGATCTCTTTTCCGTGAGCCATCCCAAGATTTATTGAGCATTGGTCATGTTTATATTTATCTTCCAAGAACAGCGTGTCGTAGCATAATGGCCATTCCATTCCATCTAAATTTCTAATATTACTAGGATGCACATACACACAAACAAACAAAATTCGTTTTTGGATCCATTATGGTTCTATAACAGTTATTAACGAAAATCTTACTACTACTATTGTCATTTCTACGTCACATGTTTTACCATGTCTAATCATCAACTAAGCAAACTCAGCTATCAAAGTTGCTAGGTAAAGGGCCCGACTTTCTATGATGCAAAGTTAAAAACTAAAGAGCTGGTAAAATTTTTCGTTGACCAGACCGTCTCATTTAACAGCGCTCAATGTGGTTACTCTTCGTCAACAGCATCGAAGGAGGCAGCAACTTGAACTGAGACACTATAATTACAGCATGCAAACTTGTGCATAAGCACAGTCCACAAAGTCTCACTGTACATAAGTTCTGAAGTTATAGCCTCTGGCCCCAACCGAGATCTGCCTTCAAAAAATGATTTCATCAATTACTTGTTTTTTGTCTTTATAGAAATGTTTGAGTGTGTGTGAGTGAGAGACATAACTACTGATATTATGAATGCTCAACAGATTTGCCCTGATGGAGGAAGGAGAAGAGTGTAGGATGTAGTGAGAGAGAGAAAGAGATGGAAGAAGTGACCTTGCTGCAAGGAAGATTTCACCACAAAGGAACTCTGTAGGGTCTCTGTCCAGCACACATCAACACCCCAAGGCTACACACAAACACACACACAAAGTAATATATTACAGTATACACACAGAGTCACACACATATACTACATCTCAAATTAGATTTCAGATTGAAGTGGTGCAGAGAAAGAAACAGAACACCAGGACAATCTCGTTCACTCTGTCTAGATACGCTTTTAAAGAAACATTTCATTAAGTTCAGTATTTTTTCTCACTGTCTCCTTTATGCTTTACTTTTCATCTCTGTACACCAGCTTGGATGTTAACACTTCTTAGATATCCCAACCACCAAAAGCTCTGTTTCTGTTGAATTCTAAAAGAAATGAAAATATCAACTTGTTTCTCAGCAAATTAACTATGTTGTGCCAAGTGTAGTAGTTCCATATGATGGAAGCAATGGCTATGTATAGGGCTAGATACCAATACAGTACTGGTGCAAAATACTGGAATTGTATACCAGTACAATTTAATCAGCCTAATACAGCCTGTAATACATCACCACATACCACCATCATTGCTAGAACTGTATACAAAGTGTTTATTTCGTTGATCTGTTCTGTACACGCGACATCTATCGCACGTCTGTCCGTGCTGGAAAAGGAATCCCTCCTCCGTGGTCCTTCTTGAGGTTTATTCCCTTTTTTCCCCTGTTAAAAAGGTTTTTTGGGAAATGTTCCTTACCCGAACTGAGGGTTTAAGGACAGAGGATGTTTTATCATGTACAGATTGTAAAACCCATCGAGGCAAATGATTTGTTATTTTGGGCTATACAAATATAATTGTGTTGACTTGACTCAACAGAGACATCAACCACCACCACAAGCACCTGAGCTCAATGGGCTTTATTTTATTTTAATTTTTTTTTTCAATCTTTCTGCTATTCAGTACAGATGCCCTCCAATCAAAATCTCTCTTAAGAGTCCAAGCACCACAGATTTACTGACAGACTAATCTAAACATATCATCTGTTGGAATAAACAATTATCTTTACTTCATTCACTTGTTTCTCTTTCTTTCTCTTGAAAACTGTCAGAACGATAATAAATAACGACAAATAGTAGGGGACGGCTATGTCTCATCTCGACTGCCTCATCTGCAGAACAGGAATCCTCAGCTATACTTTTCTGTTATGTTACGGTTGTCACTACCTAAGTGCTTGCATCAAGTTATAGTTCCATTTAAGTGAGTGCAATCCCCTTGCTCTTTACACTTGTCTTTTACTAATCGACATTCTTTTTAGAGGCTGTGTGTTGACGGTGAAAAAAACCCCATCTAACCCCATCCATCCATTATCAGCCACTTATCCTGTTCATCATAGTTCATCTGCCCTTGTGATGAACTGTGTCGGCCAGTTCATCCCAAGGCAGAAACATAGAGACATACAACTATTAACACTTACAGTCACTCCTACGGGCAATTTTAGTGTCACCAATTTACCTATATTGCTTGTTTTTTGGAATGTGGGAGGAAGCCGGAGTTCCTGGAGAACCCACGCAGACACAGGAAGAAGAAGTAAACTCTGCACAGAAAGGCCGGTAGAGGTGGATTTGTACCCGGTACCTTCTTCCTGTGAGGCAGTAGCGCTAACCACTGCGGCCACCGTGTTGCCCCAATTAACTCCGGTAAATTATAAACCAACTTAATTACATGATGTTGTTGATTAAGTTGACATTGTGTAAAGCTCAGTAGGTCAAGGATGGTTCAACTCTGCACAAACACTGACTGCAGGATTACTAATGTTGTGTGCATCTATGCAGTTGGTTTAAAGTAACACACACTTCAGCTTTTACATATATATTTACGTTTGACAAGCTGTTTGCCCAGATCAGACATGTTATCCTGGTCAGCTTTGCAGTTTACATTAGAGATACTTTGGAGTGAAGTGTTCTGATTTTTCAGAACAGACTCTCTTTCTTGTTCCATTTCTCTCATATCCAGATGCGCTACGAGGCTATGATATTTGGAACCGCTGATTTAGCATGATAGGTATCCTAGAGAACGTGTTCATTATAAATCAAGCTTTAGGAGGTATAACATGCACAGTCGAATAAGTAGAGGTTGGGAATTTAAATCAAAACCAGTTTTTTAAATCAAAAGCTAATAAGCCTAAAAGGAGAAGAAAAGGGTTTGCCAAGAAAAGGGAACAGCACTATGAGTTGCACTGTTGTGTTTCTTGTGATAAGGATTAGAATAACGTGTTATTAAATTTTAACTATACATTACCTGTTCACATTTTTCATGCAGCACCATTTTACAACAGCGTACCCAAAGTCCCATCAATCTAGATTATATTCACTTTATCAACAGATCAGAGGCATTTCAATTCAGATGGGCTGTCTGCTGGTCTGGAATAGACAATTTCTTACATAATTGATCAATATACGCTCTAAAAATTATTCAATTAATTGGTTGTATTAGTACTTCTTGAAAGCAACAACCACACAAATGTTGATATTTTAAGGTCCCTGACTTCCATATATGACCATGAGAGGTAAATATTCGGCAGTTAATCAATTATAAATGTTTTTGTCCATCAATTTTTTTACTGGGTAACTATTCAAATCATCTGCTCAATATTTCAGCTCGAGTCTGCTCAGTTAAATGAGCATTATTTTCATATATAACAAAACCTCATTGTAAAATAAAAATCTGTCTGTTTTAAATTTTGTATCTGAAATACAATATAACCTGAATATCCCTGTAAAAACTTGTTGTACATCAAACTACTTTCAAGTGTCCAGCACACAAAAACAGAATAGAAACACATTAAAGTACACATACGGTACATGTACCGTAAATGAAGCCCAATGTCCACATGGGAAACACATTGAACTCATACATTGTACAAATGCACACATGTTCCCAGTATAATACCCATTCTCATCGTAACTGGGTCATTCTAGTGGGGGTGGCGAGAAGATACGGGTTTTGCTGGAATGGAGGAAGCTAACTAAAAATCTGCCTCACTGGGAGTAAATCTACAACTGGTGAATCTAGGGCAGCTCAAAGGAAGAGAGGATAGAGCGAAAAGATATAAAGGATGAGGGAGGAAACAAAATAAAATGGGTGGCAGTGTGCCACAAGAAGGCAAAATGATATAAGTACAAGGAGAGCAAATGATGAGAGGTTGGAGGGCAGGGAAGAAAGAAGGATGAGGATGAGAGGGAGGAAAGAGGCTGTGGAGAGGACAGTAGTTTCATTAGTGAGATTGATTAGATGAATGGAGAAGCTAACAGCCTCTCTGCTCTTTAGCTAAATGCCATCTCTGTGCCTATCAGCACCAGCTCCAACAACAACACATAAATTAGAACCAGAGAGACAGAGGGGGAGATGGAAAGAGGGAGAGTGGGAGAAAAAACTGAAAAAAGTCATCATCGTCATCACAGAAAAACATGCAAACAGCGTGATCACCAACAGCACATGGATGGCTTTGGATTATTGGCCACTCCAATGTAAGCAACCGTAAGGTGATTTATTCTGTGTGGGAGTCCAAGTGTGTGAACCAGCCACTAACTTCATATTGCTAATCTACATACAATCAGACCTCTGAATTACCAACCAACACATAGAGGGACACACACACATTTGCACACAATCACTAATGACATTCACCCATCCTGAGGGCTTCCTTCTGAAATGTTGCCTTTTACATGGAAACTTAGCAAGTGTGAAATTAGAAAGGTTACCAAATAATTCACACACACATGCGCACACACACACATTAACAAAGAGTGTGGCGGAAAGTCAAACTCAGATGGGGGGAGAAGTCGTAATTGAAAAAGCATCTTCTTTCCGGGAGTTTGGGCTGAGGAGAGACAGCACAATAAGGTAATTAAAAAGGTCTGTATGATATGCCAGGGTTTATCTCAAGATTGTCACAGACTGACTGATAGGAATTTACATAAACAAATCATATTTTCTGCCTTATTGCCTTTATGTGAAAGTGTGTTCTGGTTTGGCTGTTGGTGCAAAAGGAAAGGAGAAGCAATACCAACCGTATTAAACAGTAAATCTGCTGGTTCTACAAAATGTCCGAATGACTTTGTGATTTCAAACATTATCCATCAGTCTAAGATCTGTTAGGTTTCTGAGTTTTGAAAAGTGGAGCCAATCTTTTTGGAACAAATTGATGTAACATGAATTGGTACCCTAGAGGAAGATACAGTCAAATGTGTTTCTGTCAGTTCAAGTCAATTTCATGCAAAATGATTAAACTGCTATTTCTCAGGTGCAGGTGGAGAGAGCTTGCTCCACGAGGCTAGTTAGAAGGAGACATGGGACTGCTGATTAATCAGTACCACAGAGGAGGCGTTTCTTGTGTTTTGCTGTGATGTACTAAAGTTAAAAGTTATCCACACATAGTGGCTATAGTACAGTTGAGAACACTGAGTGCTGTCTATAATTGTAATGGATTACAGACCTGGTGCAGTTTATCTCTACATGTTACATTACTATTAATGTTATCATCAACCTGGAATCCCTGCTGCCGCCCCGGCCCGACCATGGACAAGTTGAAGAAAGTCGATTATAGCTGATATCTTTGCTGCTTTTTCCCCAATCTGTATCTCTCCACCCTTCTCTCTCTCTTTTTCTCTCTCTCGCTCTGTCTCTCTTTTCAAACCCGACAGATCATGGCAGTAGGCCGACCACCCTGAGTCTTGGATCTGCTCTAGGTTTCTGCACGTTAAAAGACAGTTTTTTCTCGCCACTGTCGCCAAGTGCATGCTCACGTAGGATTTTGTTAGGACTCTGTAGATAATTATATAAATAGTTTGGTCTAGACCTGCTCTTTCTGGAAAACACCTTGAGACATCTGTTGTTGTGAATTGTTGTAAATTGGCACTATACAAATAAAGATTGATTGATTGATTGATGCTATAAAACATTATAGTACACGCTACAATACCCAAAGAACAGACCTTCATTATAGTCCCTTCCTGTTTACCCTTTTAAAGTTAAAGTAATAACTGCCTGTATTCTTCCTGTATGTATTTCATATCAAATACATGAAACCTTTGGTTGTTTAAATAGGTTTTTATTATTTAAAAAAACCCTCACAAGCTTTAATTATGAAAAATGTATTGCTTTGCAAGATTCTCATATGCACGTGAAATATTGCTACTTTTTCCAGAAATAATTAACTCCTTTAATGTTAAATCATAGAAGAAAGCAACATTAACATGTTATGTGAAAAACAGAAAACAAATATGTGTCACAGTTCTGATGGATTGCAGCGCTGCTACCCTAGAGGAGACTTCAATTCTTGACCTTACCTTTGGGTGTTGCTCCATCTGTAATTCAATGCAACCCGTCATTAAGGATTTCTATCATTGGTCCGTTCCTCAGATTTACAACCTATGTAGTAAGATCATCGAGTAAACAAAACAATCAATTTCTTTATCTGTTCAGCAGCAGATGTGTAAGTTTTATTCTAACCTCCTTGCTCATTCTGCTCACTACATGATTGTTCTCAGTCTACAACCTGGTGATCCCCCTATGGGTTGGGACAGAATTAATCTTTAGTTTAAATCTAAATAAAGGTAGCGATATTCATTTAAACTTTAGACATAATTTGTGAGATAAAACGTCACATTCCCGATTTCTCAGGGAATGATGAATGGATGTTGATGGAAAACTCAAGGCAATTAGACATATTTCATATTTCATTTTGGTTGAGGTTTGACCAGAACGAAAGGGCCCCGTTAGGCCGTGGTAAAAGTATGCGCATTACTGAGTGCCTGTTGTATTTAATGCTCATTTCCAAAACAGAAAACTATTCCTCTTGTACTTTGGCTTTTCATTGACACATTATTTTGATTCTTGCGGTGTTTAATTGCAGGGCTACATAGCAGGGTGAGGGTGATACAGTAACAGCTGCTTGGAGGCACAGGAAATCACCAGTGGACTGAATCTCCCCAGCTATCTATACCTTTCCTCTTGCCCCTTGTCATTTTCACTCAGGATGAAGCACCATTTGCTCTATTAAATCAGTAATGAGATGCAAATAAGATACAAATCCCTCCCACAGGAGTTGACTGCTGCAAGGAAACTATCTGATGTCAGCGTTCAAGAGTGAACTATTGCCTCAGGAGGAAACGGAGAAAAGAATGTGTGTTGTGTGCGAAGGTGTACCATGTGCAATAAAGAGAGGAAAAGGCAGAACAGCTGAAAAAAGGGAAAGGACATTGATTGCAGAAGTAGAAAAATGTTTTTTGATTTATCTTGGAAACAGGAGCAAAATTGGGACCTTCAGTTTCACTGTAGAACAGAAAAACTCTGGCGAGGAAAAATAATACCCTCAATCTGTCCTCTGTGCAGCTCCAGATAGGAGAGTGTGCGAGAGAGAGGAGAGAATGAGAAATGTAAAGAAAAAGAAGATGGAGATTGGGTGGGGGTTAGTCAAGCGGAGGCTGATGCAGACATTCCTGTAGACAAGAGTAAAATTCACCTTTCACTGAGAAATAAAGCTTCATCTCCCTCAGTGTTGCATTCCCACTGACAAGGCAACTCATCTGGCCTCGCTCCTGCTCACCGGAGAAAAGGGGGGAAGGTATGGGGGTGGGTGGGGGGTTTGTATCAATCTGATTTTCTGACATCAGCAGTGAAACTATGTGAGAGGAATGGAAAGCACTAAACAACAAACACAAACACACAGCTTGTCTGTGAAGCTTTGTTGCATGTGGACCACGATATCTATGCCGTTACTGTTACAATCACATGGCAAGGCTCTTGGCACCAGTCCTGTGTGTGTACTCCCTGTCGCCTGCCGCTGTCCACCATTCTTTCCATCATACCAGTTGAAGCTCAGCTGCAGCTTAGAGATAAATATATAAAGTTGGAACTGGACAGAGAATGCAGTGCCATTCCTCCAGCCTTTGTTAATTTTCTACAAACCCCCAGAGGACCAATTGATTGTGATAAATCTGGACTATTCTGAGCTGCAACATAAAGATGGGGTGATTGGGCTTTTAAATTTCATCAGGACTGTAGGCAGGAAGTGTCACAAACCCCCATGTTTTTTTCTCTGAACTATTTTTTGAGATTTTGCCTGTATGTCCTGGTAGAGAACCACATACTGTGTTTTACTTCAAAATGTATACAATACTGAATCATACTACCTAAACGTGTCTAACATTTTGTAAGCAATGCCCTGAATCATTACTTACTGTTCTTTTTGAGTGTTTCCCCACTGGAAATGAGGACATGTCATAAATGTTGACTAAGCAATAGATATATGCAAATATTCCTGAAGTTTGAAGTGGGTCAATAAGATCAGATGTACTGAGTTGGCAGTGCTTAGTTTCAGCTGTGAATCAGAACAGCATGAAAGCCAGCTCAAAGCTGGACTGTGAACATAAATACATATCTAAAAATAGTTGTGGTGAGGATTATGCAAGATATTTGATCGGAACCTCCTTGTTAAAAATGTTGTTTAAACCTGTTTGCACAAAGCCTGTGGAGCACAAAGCATATGGAGATTGGGAAACCCTGCTGTGTGTGATACAGACAAACGTTGATGTGCTCGCTATGTGCAGTCATCGGCTGTTCACTTGAAGATTGAGACAAACTAGTTTGACTGTTGTTATGACTGCTGATTGATTTAGTGATATGTAAAATGTTTTGATAATGATGACTCTGATGCTGATTGTAATGATGAATGAAGATCAGGAAAATAAATCAGAATATTCAAGTTCCATTTATCAATTTGGCAGGCGATATATTTTGGTCTCTGAATATGTATGTTTGCTAAGATTACTGTAGCAAAGACACCCTCGAAAGCATGTGTGTTTGCGGATAAATGAGTGGGGCTGCACAGAAGAAGGAAAAATATCTAATTCTATGGTTTAGGGAATCATCACTTGAAGCTAAATTATTTTAGTTATATAGAATATATAATCCTAAAATCATGGAAAGCATAATATTTAACATTCTTGGTTTCTTGAGATTTTTCTTCACTCAAATACAGGGAAACGACAATGCTTATAAATAAAAAAGACTGGACATTTCATTTTAATTGCTGTATCATATATTCAACATTAATGAGGTGCGTTATCTGAGGTCAAGTCAAAAAAGGATTGTGGATATGCATCATTATATTCAACAGATACCGATGTGGTTTTTCTGACTACCCGTCACGTTAAGTAGGTGTAGTTGTGTATTCAAATAACAGAAAACTGCAGCATTAAGCTGCATTGCCAAGGATAAGTTAGAAGATGCTAAGAGGCAGTAAAAATACAAAGAAGCGAAATTGTACACTTTTGCTGTGCATACTGTTATTGAGTGAGGACTTTTCTAGACAAAAGTTTGGCATATAACCTAAGTATATTTCTTGATTTGCCAAGGCCTGTGTCTTAATAACCTTGTATTTCTATAACTATAACCACAAAAAGAGTCAATATTATTATTCACTAAAACAGGGTTACAGATATCAAAAACTAATAGTAGTTATAATTAATAATAACAATGTAAATATAACATATAACATTGCCATGCATTTATGAGTTTTGTGTTTTCGTCACATTCAGCACTAATTAAAATGATTAAAATGCTTTAGGAGGGTGGACTGCAGCCTTATCCACTTTCCCAGCCTGATAAAAAAGCTCTACCATGTATTGGTCTTTGGGTCCCAGCCATGTTTGAGGAGGCTGCACTCAGCCACCTGCTACTCATTAACCACGACAGGGAAAGGTGACCACTTCAATCAGGATATTTAGACAGGAAATGAAATGGTCGTAGGGGGGTACATCTGAAGCTGGAGGGGGAACACAGGATAGGAGATAAAGCTCTACATGGTTCCCCAAGGTTAAGAATGAGGAGAGGAGAGTTTTTCTGGCACTCTGCCTAGATGCTGTGCTGTGACCCCCACCCCCTTTGCTCATCTGAAAATTCCCCAGCACTCATAAGTGTGTGTAAGTGTGACCTGTCCACCTGCCATGTCTTAACAGTAGTAATGTATTCCCTCCTATTAATCTGTTATGGATCAGGAAGTATATCATTGATCCACCAGCTAAGCCATATATTGTTACCCCTGTTCTAGTCCCTTCACTGCACTCTCTTCACTTGTCCCATCCCTCCCCCCATTTCCACTGCTGCACTTCTCGGGGCTCCAGTGCAACCTTCACTTTATAAGTTCCATTCCCTCTCTTTGTCTCTTGCAATGTATGTTTATAAAGACTTTGAATTTCAAGTGTTATTAATCCAATATCCTATTTTGTTAGCTCTACCCAAGCAATAATTACTTGACATTAATAACACTTTTGTTTTGAGGTCATTCATCAAGAGATAATTGCAAATTTTATTTGCATTGACTTCTCAAATAATAGGATATGGTGATTGGCCTAGATAACATAACCATTACATTTTTTTAGATAACATAACAGCAGATTACTAAAATGTATTTTTCTTAATCCAACCATCATGGGAATCAGCACCTAATAAAGCTAATCCATTGCTCTGGGTCTCCATAAAGTTATGTTTGTGTGTTTGTTTTGTCCTGAATGATAATAATGAGGTAGAGTTAGAAAAAGAGGGAAACGTGTGCTGCTTGGATACAAAAAAGGGATATGCCTAAAGCGTAGATACTGCCTCAGCTCAAAGATCTGTCTTCATCGACACAACCAATGCTGCCATACTCCATCACTATAATTGATGTTTGAGTTTCTGCTGCATTGCATTTCACTTACTACAGCCACTTGGATCAGTCTCGGAAAAACGGTGACTGTGCACTTTGTTGCTGCAACCAAATTATTTCTGAACTTCTCTTAGAGAAGAAAGGAGGTCAAACTTTTCTGTTGCACAGACATACTTGTTAAGAAACTGTTTAAACTTATCAGTAAACAAAACAATTAAATACAATTACTGACACTGAAATAAAAAATGGAAATAAATAGAATCTATTCAGCTCACTTATGACGCAGCCTCCAGCAGCAACTGCAAGAGCATATCTTTCAGCATTTTTCTAATACAGCTGTGGGCCACCATGGAAATTTACAGAATATCGAAAGTTAAATCGCAAGCAGTCTGAGCTCATAACTAAGCCACAAGACGCCATCTACATTATCACATCATAAGCACACAAACAACTCTTGACACATACCTGAGCTCCTGACATTCATAAGGGGAAATGAAAAGCAGTGCGGTCCTGTCCCCAGCTGTGGCTTGGGAGACAGCGATCGTGTTGAGTAAATGTGATTACATGGGAATCATTTCTTGGAAGCAAACGCCACTGAGTTATTACACTCTTCTTATTACCAAACTAATATCATAGCCTGCCAATCACTTAAACTGGATTCTTAACCAGATACTAACAAGTGTGATGGTGCCACACAAAGTCGATGAGAAGCATAGAAAGAAAAAATAACAAGGCCTAAGCTGTCGTCCCCAACAGGATATATCCCCGAAATGCCTCCAATCCTATGCGTTGCACATGGAATTCCACTCATTCAACTCCTCAAATTAATGTGAGGTTTTGTCCAAAAAATTATTTTTATAAAAACAACTCCCCCTAGGGAGTACTGCAGGGAGTAAAATATGAACTATTGTAATAGAATATGAGAAATGCAAGATATCTCGTCTAGTCGATTCCTTACGCACCAAATTTAGTTCTCCATTACACTAAGGTTTATTGGAGTATTAGACCTAAGAAATCATCCATTAAACAGTTTTTGAGTTATCAGGTTGATTCAACCAATCTGCGTTGACAGACAACTATGACAATTCCATATTATCCCCAACTTTTTGGGGATATAAATGTTTTTAGAGAGGAGCCTGTCCACACAGATCTACAATAACATTTAGAAATGGTAACAGCAAAGAATTATTCCTGACCAGGCTGCAAGTCAGCAGACATTTACACACACAGACTTCCCAGAAGGGGGCCCTGGATGAGCAAAATTGTCTTCTTCATCTCAAGTGGAGAGGAAACCCATGGTCAAATTAGATTCCTCCGTTTCCTCACAGAGTTAAACATCAATCTGCAGCGCTGCAGCGTGATTCGCCATGACCTTGGCCTATCACTGCGCTGGGCCTGGGAACACTCTGAGAGGCTCTTAATCAGACCTGGAGGACATGGGGCCTACGATGACATTACTCAGCCTTTACCTCTCAACACACATCCTTCTGGTTCTGTGTGTTTCCGTCTGCCACCAAATCTGCAGTATTATCTTTCCAACATTTGCTCTCAATTCCTGGGTGAAGAGGTGGATCCACAGCTCAAATGCATGCTTACTTTAATTGACCCCTGAATGTAATCTATGTTCGTTGATCCAATGCTGTGCACGACAGCTTGTCCTGACAATGCTGAGCAAACACAGCACACCATGGTCCCTTCAAATCAAATGTGATACATTTGCACTCGTTGTGTTCAACTCAACAGGTAGATCAACAGGTAGGTGGTTCACAGACTGCATTCAAAAATCCTTTGTCTTACATACACACACGCATAACCATCCCCTAAACAAGACTCAAACTCATCCTCATTTCGGGGCTACCAGCATTCTATTGTGAATGATGATATTGTGCTGAGATGGAGATAAATGAGTAGTCATTACAACCATGATAGCACCATGCAGCAGTAGAGAGGAATGAGAGGAAAAGATGCTCTCCTAATTTCATTCCCTCGGCCCATCACTTACCATGACGTCCGAGGGTTCCTTATGCATTAAGGACAAAAAAGGAAATGGTGCATGCCGCACATGTGTAACAATTTTATACAGCTTCTACCTCCATACATATATGCACTACATAAGAAATAGGTGAATTTAAATTGCTCATTCACACACATTCTCTTACGCACACACGCCGCTTAAAACCAAACTCCTTCCATATAGGCTACATAGCAAACACCTACTCTGATAATGGAATTCTCCATCATGAGCTATCAAGGGAGAGCCTTTACCTCCACCGGGATAACACACTTACTGTATCCTTAAGCTGGAGACATATGCACACATCTATGCACACATTACTTTTTCAATACCACAGACACACTTCATGTAAAATGAATACTGGTTTAGGAACATTTGGCCAATTTGATGATTGAAACAGATTTGTAAAATCAAAGCTATATAAAGTCTGACTCATTGTTGGCAGACAGTGTAGGGAGAATGTAATTGGATTTTTTTCCCCCTCTTGGTTTAACAGATGGTTCAGTGCTGTAAGGAGGGTGGAAAGTTATGAGCACTGCACAGCATCTTCATACACATTTGGACACACTTGTACACAGAAGATGTCGGTATAGCAAACAGTGGGATATTGCAACTGCCGATATGATACAGTATTCCTTTATTATTTTAAAACAAAGTAATATTACAGCTAATATCCCCATTTTATTAATGCAATATTCAAACTCAATATTCTGCACTCTAGCAATACAGAAGCAAGACCAGAATTATAACAACCTCAAGACTTCTATTATCCGGCAAGCGTGAGTATATGAGTGTGCACCTTCTGGTGAGTCACACAGGGTCCAAAATGGATTAGATTGAGTCAAGCTTAATTCTCAGTAGGTCAATGTCTAGTCGCTATCTCAGAAATACGTGATGTGATGGGTAAAGTAAAATCAAAGGATAGACAGACAATAAAATATAAACCATCCTCCAGGCAGGCAGATCTGATGTGTTCTGCTCACAGAGACATGACAGATCAAAAAACATCTAACAATCTGCAGGTTTGATCTTTAGATTTTTTGACTGATTATCACATTATCCTGTCATTCTCAAATTCTCTTCCCATGTGGGTATGTCAGTGTGTAATAAATCTTCAACCATTAATGTAAACAAACTGAACAGTGAGGTCTACAATGACTAATCTAATACTATAGATTGAATGTGATTTAGTCTCTAAAATGGTTAAAACATGGTTTGCCGTTTGTCCAGCTTGTGATGAGCTACCCATCTGTCCTCTGACTGGTGAACCTTTTGAAGCTATGGTGGTGGCGTACCCCAATACTCTGTAGCACTGAATGAGACCCACGTAGTCTGTCAAACAAAGACTATCAACTTCTGGTGTTTTAAGTAGAGTGATAGAAGAAGGGCGCAGTGAAAGCAGTTGGGAATCCACTCAATGTGACAGGCTAACACTCTCCAAATGTTGCTACCATCAGTCTTCTTAGCAAATATCTACTCTTCAGACAGTAAGTTGGACCATTTAATTCTCTAACAAACAACTAAGACTGTATTAAGGCATTTCTGTGTCCTTGCTGCAGAGAGATGGCTTCATGAAAACACCCTATGCCCAGTGTGAGGCAGTAACAGAATTCTGCACAGTCAAGAATCCCTCAATCTCTATAGAGATTTGTAGCTAAGGTAGTTATGTTCCCAATAATTTAGAGAGAAAAGATACAGACATTACTGTGCTGACAATGTATATTTCCTTCGAGACTAATGCAAAATGTAACCCTTTACACTGGTATGTTAATTGCCATTGTCACCTTCAGATCAGGTGATGGAAATCGCTTTTTCCTGTGCCATCATGAAAGAAACGCACTTGTTGACTTCCATGAAGGGTTTGAAGCTCTCAAAGACATGCTGGCATGTAGAGCAAGAGCCCCCACCCCAGACACTATTTGGATCCACATTAAATGAGGAAATTAAGTCCTGCAAGGTTTACATAATAAGGGTACAAGCTAAGTGACTGCCTCATCACCATGCAATATGCTCACTGGGGTATTTTCGAAATCATGATGATCATGATGTGTATCCCACCTCAGATCCCCATCAGCTTGCATATTACTCCAACCTCTCCACTAACCACACCATTACCTCCTTTGCCGTTAGACCTCACCCCTGTTTCCTAAACACTGTTTTGCCAAGACAGTACATCAAATCCTCGACTGAAGACAGCCAGTTTACAGCCACCTGATTTTACCAGAGAAGAGATTGTTGAGAGCATCCTGAATGGCTGCATGATGGTTTGGGAACTTACAAAACCGTGAGTGCAAGATCATACAGTTCTCTCTTTCACAGAACATCTGCAAAAGATCCCTCCCAGGTCTTAAAGCATCAGGACTATCTCAACAACACTTGGAACAATGGTCTGTTGAATCTTCTTCTGTGCGTTACATCAATTGGTACCACTCTATAATTTTATCTGAATATAGATATATATTAAGTTTTCTCCACCTAAAAATAAAACTGTATAGAAACCAAATTATTTTGGGGGACCAGTTGAAATAATATATTCAATAAAATTCATCACATATTTTTTTCAGAGATGGTTCTATAACAAATTCCTTCCCCAGTCTTCAGACACATGAACACATCCACTTCTGCTTTGAAGTAAAACACCCCAAGCTCTGCCTGAACATAAATGTTGCTGCATGGACACTTTAAAGATGACTATTTACATGCATCACATTGCACAATTTCATTATTTTCACTGTTTTGCATCACACCTGATTGGGAAGAATGTGTAGATGACATGAGACAACAATAATAATAAATAGAAAAAGAAAAAATAATAATGAACTTTGACTTGAAACTGCACAATATCCTATCAATGATTCCTATCTTGACTGAAACCAGGTCTTCATTAACCCTACTCCTACTATTAACCATAATCCTCATGTGATAAAATTCAATCTCCAAAAGTTTCAGTGGATATATAATTTCAACTGGGAACTGAGGTGTGCTTCAGTTGATAAGTCCCAAATAAATACAGATGGAGATAAATATATATGTATATTCCGTATACAGCATGTACACCTACAACATTTAGCCACTAGAGTATCTCTACAGAATCACAGAAGGACAAATGACATATGAAAATACAGCTCCATGCTCCATGAGAGCATGTTTCTTTAGCCTGGAGACTTGAGGCAGCGCCTAGCCCACAGTGATTGATGCTCCGATACAGACGTTATTCTCTCTGGCCAAGTCCAAGCTAGTAGGAAACACACACAAACACGTCTGTCATCCACATTGAGCTCTAGCCTCCACAACATTCATCTCCTTCTCTCTTCTCCATCCATCTCCAATATTTTCCATTCACATTATCCTTCCCTTTTAATATCCTCATCTCTATATCTGGATTCTGTGGGGATACATCCATCTACAACAACAGAGGGATATCGCAAAGCTTAAAATCTTTTCTTACAACACAGGTCTGCAATACTTTCTTAAGTTCCACACTTGCACAGTGTTCCAGTATGAAATGGCATTTTGTTGCCATTCGTTTGATTATACATACATTTCTCTACTCCATCTATAAATCACACTCACTGTGTCTTGCACAGCCTTTAAATGTATATTCAAACTCACAGAAGGTTCTCTCCCACACTTTCTCTTACTCATGCCTTTAAGTGCTGACACACACCTGATGAATCCTTTGCCGGTTCCTCCTCCCCTGCTTTGTCACCACAGTATGAAGGTCACTGATGGCCCGCCGTCGCTCTTTCTTGTCCCGTCTTTCTCTTTGCACTTGGTCCGTCCCACTCTTTCGTCCTCTACTTTGGCAGAAGGAGAAAGGATCCTTGCAGGAAATCTTCAGCTACAGGCAGACACAGACTGTGCAGAACTAGCTGCAGATGAAGAACACTGGGGCTGCTGGCTGACTGAGCTGTAGAAGTGGTGGAAGGAGGCTAACGTGGTGAGTCTGCACCAGAGCAGCCTGCAGATACACACCCGGAGAGCTCAGAGAGTCGCTAGCTCAAAGCTCACCGCAGCAAAGCTCAGAGTCAGCAACCTAACAACCCTCCCCTCCTTCTCACTCTCTGCTTGTATCATTATTGCTCTCGCTCTACCTCCCTCCTTTCCTTTCTTCAATTACCACATTCCACCTAATAGCAGAAATCTCTCTTCCTTCCTTCACTTAAGAACGCATCATAATTTGCTCTCCTTTTTTCACTTCAACTCAGAGCTTTGCCCACAACGGAGATTCAAGAATGTTGCAATTGAGATCAATACATATATCCGTTCTTGTCACATAAAAAGCAGCAAGTTTTTACCATTTAAGGGATGACATGGAAGAAGGGAAAACGGCTGAGGATCAGACCCACTTCAACAAAAGTTAGGGCTCGACAAATACTAGCCCAAAAAGATAAGTGATCATAATACAACACAATGACTTGACACAAATTTAACAAAAAAATGTTTTTGTTCTTAAAAAAAACAATTATCAGAAATTATTAGAATTCAATGTTAACTTTAAAGTAAGTTGGAGCCTATCAAAAAAATTACTTAAAACTGTGACTCACGGATCCACAAAAATGAGTGAAAATGTTGCGTTTATATACCATGCCAATAATTGGCAGTGTTAATTTTCATAACACCACAGAAGAAAAATTGCCAGGCAGTATACATATGATCTTCTCCGTTTTTCACATTAGAAAAACGGAAAACTCAGACACTCTGAAATTGTTTTTGAGCAGCCATGCTCAAATAGGGGCTGTGACATCACCGTATGCACAAAAGATGAGTTTTGCTAGTTTACACAGAGAGGAAACTGTTGTTTTCAAAAGATTATACTCGCCATGAAAACTCCTCATCATTTAAACAAAAGTCCAAACCACAACAAAAGTTTACCATTTCATGTGTAAAACACTGTCCTGTTATCGACTCCTGACAGAACTTTTGGGGCACAACGTAGTATTACTAGTTGTGCTGACAGCTGGTTAGCATACTAACTCCATAAAGATTGCTGCAGCACAAAGATACATTTCTTACGACCTGCTGTTTCTTAACACTCATCCAGAGATAAGTGTCTGGATGATAATAGTTGAGAGAAACAGTCAACATAGGTTTACTTCTTTTCAGTGAGAACTGGATTTGAGAACTTGCTGAAATAGTCCTGTGCTACCTAGCACTAGCCTCAAGCACTGGAATGATTACCGTTGTTTGGAAGTAACTGCTCAATAATGTCTCTCTCATTTGCAAGTGTGGTCCTGCTCAAAAAGTTGTGACTTGATAATCCAGATTTTAAATCCTGAAGGCCAAACATGTTTGATATTAATGGCAGAGTCCCAATGAGTCTACAAATAGAGTGGGAGGTTTAAGACTGGATCTGTAAACCCCTTACGTTACCAGATAATCTGGGTCGTACAGCAGATTTCTGTTGAGACTGTTGGTAACCAGAAATTCAACTAATTCTAGCAATATCTTATTGTTTGCATCTTTATCTGCATGACGGGCTTCAACGCCCATTAAACAAAAAAGTTTTAGTGATTTGGGGGAACTGACCCTTTAACATGTGAATTGGCAACCAAACCATATAAATTCCCATTTATGACAGCACGGGGAGGAGGGGGGGTATGAAAGAGGGGTGGTGGCATTCATTCAGATGATTTTGAATATTCACCTCCTGTGCTACTATTTATCATTTAATGTATTCATGCTTGCCAAACCTAATGCCTTGCCTAAAACCGGTTTATTCAGCCCTCCTTAAAACACAGATCAGCCAAAGATAGGCGCACACACATACACACGCACACACACACACACACAGGAGAGGGAAGAGTACGACCAGTTGAAAGATAAGTCAACTTTCTTACGTTTTTCGCCTTTTCCACTGGGAGAACAACGTAAGAAATAATTGATTACAGACACAGCGTGGAGAGATATTGGAAATATTGAGGGACATTCTCAAAATGTTAAAATCAAACAGATAAATAGTAAAATGTGACTTTTCGTCTGATATTGCGTTGATCTAAAGAAGTGACATAAAAGGTTTTGACTGTGACTGAAACAGCAAGTATTGAAGGTGCAGAAAGAAGAAGATGACAACCTCATACAGTCTTTCTTAAAAAACAAATATCTAAAAGGATAAGAAATAAAGCCTCCACTCAGTCCTCTCTAAAATGTATTCCGTCCCTCTCCACCCCTCCCGTCTCTCGCCATCCTTCATCCTGACTGCATTTTCATCCCGCGCTCTCCTTCTCTCTCATCTGAACAAGGACATTCAGTGCATCACCGCTGAAAAAAAAATCTCCATCTCCACTCATGGCTGTTGCTATGACCACAGTAATAAACCTGTGCTGCACTTCACACAGACGGATGTTCTTATTCCCACTGTGTCCTGCTCACCTGCATCATTCTTCAGTGCAGAATCTGGCAAAGTGGGGCTTCCCACAGATACAACACAAAGATGTACATAGGTATTAAAACATGATTAGTTCTAGGAAATCAATTTTGTCCTAAATACAGTTTCCTCTGATGGAGATTGTGTAAGGGTCCACAGTCCATTGACAGCCGTCAAGTGTTACCAGACCAGGCCATATTGAAAAGCAAGTACGTTAATAGTGGCTAACAGAACCAGATGGAGTGCCATTCCATCTCCCTACGACTGTCGCATGCTCATTAAGAGCATCAGAGCATCATGTCATTAACATACACACATACACTCACTAAAGTGAATCATTAAACAGATTTAATTATCCAAGTTTCTGATTCTCTGAATAACGACAACAAGTGCACAGTGCATTGAACTTCCAAACAAATGACTCTCGCCAGTGCATTTCCAATTAGTGCAGAGAAGAGGAAAAAGATTGGTATTAACCTAGACTTACTCAGTCTGTGTGTGTGTTTGTTTATGCTGTGTGTGTGTGTGCATGTATTCATTCTCAAGTAATTATATTTCCAGGCACTGCTGTGCATAGAGGGGCAGGCCTGTGTGTATATTCCATTCGGCTTATCAGACGTGTCCAATCCTGAGGAAGATCAGATCGAACTGTAAAAGCTCATTAATTACGGATGGTTGCTGAGCGACAGAGAAATGGGGAAGGGAGGCTGGTATGGCTGAGGTGAGGGGACGGATGGGCGAGGAAGCGAGTGAGGTGATGTATTGGAATGCTGAAGATTCTTTAGAAAAGTCTTCCTCTGTTTGGTGTTTGTTAAGAATTTACTCAGCAGGCAGCAACAGTTTTGGAGATTAAATGTCAAATGTTGGCCTTCTCTGCTGAAGAAGACTCACAAAGTCGTTCTACACAAACCAACAAACACTTAAAAAGCACATGATGAGAGAAAAACTGAATCTGGTTATGTATTAAACGGACAATTAATATCAAGAGTACATTGTTTAGCTATATGCTATACTATACTATGCTATGCTATGGAGAAAGAACCAATCTCAACCACCAGACTCCATGTAAAGAAAGAAAAATGTCTTTCCAAACAACATAGAAGATTTTTTAGAATATTCAAACAAATAAAGGCACAATTAATTATTGTAGTTAATTCACATCTGAGTATTTGTGCAGCTACATAGTTAGTTTGTGAGATATGCTCTGCAAGAGATAACAATCAAATAAACGCACATTTCAATGGAAAACCCTGATAACAAAATAAGTATAAATTTTTTTTTTTAAATCTAAATTTACAACCACTTACTATAGTATATATATTAGTGACGATTTTATGTCTAATTTATGACGTATGCTCCAGAGAGGATAATGACATTGGGACCCGGCTTAAAAATCCCATTTCCATTGAAATAATAAAACTTCTACTACCTATCATGGTTAATATCGAGTTTGTTGAATCGAGAATGCAGCTTCTGCCTGATATACTTCAGACAAAAATTGATTACAGACAAACAGACGATGTCAGAAGTTCTCAGTGTGAACCTACTCTTATCTGTGAAGAAAACGGAGCGCCAATGGTGAATCTGCCACCACTGTTGCTCTAGGGCGAATGCCAATCGAGCTGCATGGTGCTGACCTTTGGGCACAGGTCCCACTACTACTACTGCTGTTGGTTGTTGACCTTCTACAGTCCTGTCCAGCTTGCATGGTGTAAGACTGGTGCCCATCCCCTGGTACCTATTCCACGCTCTTGAGACTGTGCTGAGAGACACAGCATACATTCTTGGGTAAGGACACGCATGTTTGTGCCATCCTGGAGGAGCTGGACTATCTGTGCAACCTGAAGGGGCTACAAGCTCCATATCCTGCTACCAGTAGGGACAAAGACACTGGCAAAAGCAAAACTAAAGAAAAATCGGTCAGGAAGGTTTAGGAGAAAAAAGGTCTATAGCCGCCTCCTGCACCAAAAATTCCCCTTTTTTTGGGGACTGTCTGGCTGTTGCCTATCCTGTCAACCTCTTGTCGCTTTCATTTGTACCAAAGTCGGTGAAACTGATTCACAATCGCTTGTACCTCCGAACAGGACAGATCAATATCCAAGTGGCTAATTTATTTGATGAGTATTTCACCAAATGTAGTTGTAGGGGCAATGTGGTTTTTAACAATGAGCATTTTAACATGCTGCACATACAGTATGTTCAGCAGTCTTATTCGGGATAAACTAGCATTATAATAGAATCTATTCCCTTGAGTCAGTTCTACCAAGACATCAAAACTCATTTGCAGATGATGTAGTGATATTTTAAAATTTAATCATTAACAAATGTAAGTACCTCTCAGCATTAACTCCCCAAAAGAGCATCTCTCCGTTTCCTTGTATTTAATCTCTTCTTCCCTCCCCCTCCTCCTTCACCTCCTCCCAGTGCCTTCTGCAGTGTCTGGGTGTCATTAATCTGATGTTGGTGGAGTGGTACCCATTATAGTTGCACACCCTAAATCAATGACGGATACAAGTGTATGTATGTGTGTGAGCATGGCTGTAGAATTTCAGTGAAGAATGGGATTCTTATTCTGCTCCTCTTTACACCATCTTTTGATTCCTCTCCCCACATGGCTGATGATCTTACTCTACAGGAGGGCTTAATGAGCTGACGTGTCTTCATGAATAAAACCTGAAATGTGTGCGCACAAACACACACACAAATTACTCACACTGTTTGTTTTACAGAGTGAACAGTGTGATAAATCACAAATGTTAGTTATAAGTAAATATTTGCATGTGCTAATTGGACTCATTAATGGTAGAGGTATGAGTGGGTGTGGGAAGGGAAAAAATAAATGAGTGATTACTTAAATATACACCACTGATCAACTATCTAATTGGAGCTTTGTGATGCACATGAAGACACACTCGGAACTGTTTGTGCATCTGTGCGTTGGGCTCTGGGAGAGGATTGATTAATACCTTTATTATAGACACATGTGGAAGTGTGTCCACACACACACACACACACACACACACACACACACACACACACACACACACACACACACAGACACACACACAGACAGACACACACACACACACACAGAGTGTCTTATCTGAACCCCCCCTGTCTCTGAAGAAGCTTTTAAGTAAATTGAGTTTGGGTTTAAGGTCCTGTTTATATTAATGAGACCACTGCCGGTTGAGTTAGACCCAGTGCTCTGTGTTATTACCTGCTTGATAATGAATGCCCGCTTGACTAGCAGCAGCCAATGGAGGCTGCCACACATAGCAGATGAAGCTGCCATTTGCCACTTCCTTGCAAGGAAAGATTAGCAGAAATATTCCAAGCCTACAAAATTATGGAAAATGCAAAACAGACAAAAACTGTAGCTGATCTGGTGGCTTGATGGACTTGACTTCTTTATACGAGACCTGGATCAAATGCATGAGTAAATAATTGATTTTATTTAATTTAACCATCCAGGAATAGCAGATTTGTGATTGGTCACTACAATGAGTGCAATGGGAAGCCATGCTGATCACTAAAGCAAAAATAAAAAACATTGTTGCTAGCATTATATTAACTATGAGTCAATTCTAGTGTGAATCATTTGTATTCACTGTAATAAGGGCAGGGGTAAAGAAAATTTAGCCTTTGCGTCACACAAAGCAAAATCAACAGTGTTAATTCAACATCTATAAAGTCAAAGTCAAGACTTATAAAATGTCTATATGGGTCCAGACCAGATGGAGTTCAAACTGCACTTTTGAAAGTGTTACATCCTTTTTATTAAAACATAGTTGCAGCAACTCCTGGTATAAAAAATCTAACACCAGTAAACACAGCAGATAAGTGTTCATTTATACAACACTAGTGTTAGTGTCAAACATTAACACTATAGAGGAAGTATTTTTAACTTGGTATTTTAATCTTGTAGAGTCTAATTGTATTTTGAAACGACAATATGAAAGAAATCAAGGCGCCTAATTTTATTCCCAGATATTTCACAAAATCAAATTAAGATAATACTAGTAATGATAAAACAAAGTTAGAGTACGCTATTTGGTCAAGCTCTATCGTATTAGACCATCTTACCATCCAGCTACCTATTCCATAAGATCAGGGCACTGTCCTGATAGCAAATCACTACATAAGGGATATGTAACTTAACAGAACACTAGTTATAGCATCAATAATTAGTTAATGAAGATTTCTAGTTCTGAAGTCTGTTTCTCAACTTCCCTACTCAGGGTGACTCCTTAACTTTCCCATCCTTCCTTTCTTGTGTTAGTGGACATTAATTACATCTATGTGGAGTTTGATTCATTAACTCCAACACTGAACGTGATTTGAATCTGAAATTGTTAAAACAACATACACAATAATGTTTAATAGTGAAATTTCAAGACTCAAGTTTTTTGCTGTAAACTGTTTCTTAGCATACTATATAATGACAGCTTAGTTAGTTAGCTAGTTAGCTGAAATATAGGCAGGAACTTTTGATTGTCACAAATATAAGAAAAACAATTAATAGTTCATAAATCATTTATTCAATGCAAGGCATTCCATGGCTGGGAACTGACATTCTGCAAACAGTTTGAAGAAATGTATGTGTGTGTCCCAAAATTTAGCAGTAGTCAAGTTTTGGTCTATCAGCAGACTGACACCTACTACTACTTAAAATCAAAATGTGTCTTGTTATAAATTCAAATAAAAAAATTGTATCAAAATCAATACTTGTATCAAAAGATACACGGACCATGGAAATAAGCCATTATTGAATCTAAATATAAAGTTGCCAAAAAATGGCTTTTTCTTCCTCATCAGGTGTATTTGTGTTATTACGCTGTGATTACAGTGGGTTAATAATACTGGTCATACAAATAATTTAAATAATCATCAAATGAAATTGTATCCATAAGAAGAAAATATGTTTTGGTTATTTACTTTTGAAAAAGGAAAACATTTAAATATGCATTAAGGCTAGGTTGTATTCTCAGAGGGAAGCAATGTTAGCTAATGAACCAAGAGCCAAGATATCTACGACTGCAGGCTGGAATATCTTAAATCATGTCAAAACATCAAAAATAACAAAAAAAAACAACACTTTTCTCTACAATTCTCATACCAAATATGATGTAGGACAAGGTGGACAGGTCTATGGGGAAGGTTTTAGCTCCCTGGGTAAACTCAACTGAGAGACTAGGGTTTGAAAAAGGCCCCTGACGCAACAGGCCGTGGGTCCTTGAGCAAGAGCCTGAAATCTCAGCTGCGCGGACCCCCACAGGGGCTGCCCCTGTGCTCCCTCAGGGATGCGTTGTTATCTACTGTGTAACATTTAATAAATAAAGTAAAGATTATTATAAGGATTGAGTCAGGCTGATCTTTGTGGAAAGAGTCACAAAGATAGACGCTGTGACGGATTGAAGGCGTTTTCAGGAAGCTGGAGATTAAAATTCTTCTGGATTACAGAACAATCCTCATTAATGTCTATTAACTATCTAAGCTTTCTATAAACTTCATGCATTTAAATTAAAACTGCCAAAACTTGTGTGTCGGCTTTTAAAGCGCTAGTCTGCATACAGACTAAAAGTTGCTGATGTTGTGAGTCAGGTAGGTTGATTCTTCCTGCTGGAATGAGCTGTATTAAATGCAGCCTATACCTGGATGTTTGAAAGGCTACAGCAGTCCATCTGCACCTGCAAACAGTGAAATCCACCAGCTTTGCTCAGCATGAGTAGTCAACATTCTTCATGTGCAGCAATTGTGAGTATGTTACCCTCTGAGTATAACATTCGAGTAGACTGAGTGTGTGTTGTGATGTCTCAGTGGTCTGCTGGTTCTCTATGAGTGAAGTTTCGGCAAGCTTTAATAATTCACCAGTCTCTTTTGTTCCCAGACAAACTGAGTTTTCACCAACAGGGGATTCAGGGTGCAAGCACACAGGCAGCTTTGATTTCATTCAAGTCCACCCTCTTTCTTTCTCACACACGCACATACAAATGTAGAGAGGCTTAAGGAACAGTTTATTGATATGCTACTGCAAATACTTCCTGCAGCAGACGCATTCATATCCACAGTTAAGAGAAATGACATAAGGTGAGATGTAGTCTGTGTTTCTAAGCAAAGTACATCTCATGGATTAATGAACTGAGTTCAAACTAGCTATCCTGTTATTAATCTCCTGTATATTTGATATTACTAGTTCCAGTTAATATTTTTTGCAGACTGTTTTCACAGCCTGTGATGGTTACAATGCTTCAATTTAATATAACATTTCTGTAAGTTCTAGCCTCACACGCACACACACACACACACACTCACATTTATACATACATATACATATATACATACAAATATATATACATACATACATACATACGTACGTACGTACGTATGTAAGTTTATATACACATATATAAATATATATATGTACACATACACACTCACTTGCACTAGACTTTTAAGACATTGATCAGTATTGAAAAGGCTACATTGTAAACCCATGTCTAATTTCACAGATACTGAACAAATTGTCCTCCAACCTAAGGAAGAATGTGTTTGAGCAAGTGCTATAATTTTAGCGACTGTGTATGTGTGTTTGACTGTGTATTCATTTCAGATTCAGACAATGAGAGGAAGTCAGGGAGGCGTGACGAGAGCTAAAGATGCAGAGGGAATATCTATGTGATTGTGTCTGTTCGTATATCTTGAAATTGTGTGTGCACGTGCCAAAAGGGTGGGGAATGCCACTAATACAGTAAATGTGCACATCTCCTCAATAAGGATGCAGTAAAGAATGAGTAAAAAAGCTTCACACACATTTCTTCGAAATTCAGAACCAGACTTATCTGCTTGATGCAATTTGACAGTTTCACTTCTAAATCGATTTACATTGAGATGACACACACAGGCTCACACACAGCTGCAGAACCTATGAATAAGCTAAACGTGTCACTTCTTCTCCTTTAACATCAACATTTCATAAAGATCTTTGGATGTCTGTGTATTTATGTCTATGATATGTATCTCTCTCTGAATGTAAGCCTAGAATCATTTATTATATGTCACTCTTTGAAAGCCTATTTCCATCCATACATTTCCATTAAATTATTCATGGTTATTCAAATAAATCAACATTGTGGTCCCCGCAGACCTATCAGACATCTGACTTTAGACGTGAGTTATTGCTTCTGTCAAACCAGGTTGCATTTTTCCCCAAACAATAAACTAGAAAATAGTTTTAGCACCAATAAGAAAATGTCAGCTCAGTTCTTACCTCAGTGACCACATCCAGGGCAGAGTTTTAACCTTATTACAAACAACAGCTCCCTGATGGATATCTGGCAGGATGGGCAGTCCTCTCTGTGAGTGTGCATGTGTTTCCTCTTTAAAGTGTGTATCTTTGGAAATACACTTACACCTCACACACATCCATCTACCTCCCTATAAAATTACTGTCAGACAAAGTTATTTGTGTTCCAAGACAGGACTGATAGGAAGCAGGATGGGAGGGAAAAGAGTGAAAGTGGAGAGAACAGAGGAAGTGGAAGGAGAGCTGTGAGTGCGAGTGCAGGATAGAGGAGTAGGTCTGACCGTGTCTCCCAATGTTCCTATTTCTAATACGACTGACTATGTATCCTCTGGGAAAAATGGTGTTGATAGTCAAACATTAAATGTGTGTAACGAAATCTGGTGAGACATACTCGATTCAATGAAAACAGAGCACCGATTCGACTAATTTCTTCTTGTGTCCAGCTCACTGTTCCTCTAAAGACAAGATGAAAATAAACTGTGACAAGCTGATATTTCCCAGCCTGTTCCCATCCCACCCACACAACCCATCTGTAAAGAGCACAGACACAGACCCTGAACATTACAGTCAGATGACATTTATGGCATGACAGGATACTTATAACACAATCTTCACTCTATGTGTACACTCATATATGTGTGTAAGCGAGTGTCTAGGCCCAGATTGTTTTGCTCCGTGGTTGGATGTGACATTTCCGTGGTTAGCGCCTATTAAAGGTTATCTGTTAATTACAAGGACAACTGTGGGTCATAACGAGTTGAAAATGTCCCATCTCTCTTCCTGTTTCACACTCACTCTCATTCTCCTCTTCACACACACAAACAAGAACATCCGTGGGGGTTTTAAGAAGCGAACTGTGTGTAATGGAACTTTACTGTGTGTAAAAGTAATAATCACTGTCAAATCAATGCTAAAATCGATTCTCCCAGCACAACACACACATCTATATAGCTCTTATTACAGAAAACACATACGGACATGTGGGCCGAATCAACATTGGTCTCACAGCATTATGGTGTATTGTAAACTAGTGGAACCATGTTCTGCTAGCTCAGTGAAATCAGAAAAAAGTACTGTCCTAACTGAGATCCTTGGCCACAACAAAGACAAAACAATAGATTAATTTGCTGAGATGGGCTCTAACAGAACTTCCCCAGCTTTTCCATCATGCAATGTGATTAAAAGTAAAAAACAAACCTGGAAACATCAGTTACACTTATTTGGTTTCAAATGCATTTAAAAATCACATAGGCACATTGTTTTGGAACTTGGCTGGCACCGGTGTGAAGAAACCAATCTTCTTGACATTAAACTTTAATCATCCCTCTGGATAAACTGGGTCAATGCCTCAGCAATTATCAGGAAACAAAAAAGGAACAAAACAAGGGGAATTAACAATTAAGTAGCTTGGGGTTAAACGGATAAATAAAAATACTTGAAATTAGAAGCAGAAAATTAATTGCTTTTGTTTTCATATTCAGTTAATGTGTTTATATTAGGTATCTTAAAAACATTTTAGAAGCATATGTCATCTCTTATATATGGTATATTTTTGAACGGTCAACACTTAAATGTAATCAAGGTCATTTAAATTAGGGTGGGCATCTTTAAGTAATCTCCATATTCAAAAACATTCATTGATGAATTATTATCAAGTGCCCACTTTTTGCCAAATTGAAAAAGAAAAAAAACTATGTTAAAATGTGGGCAGAGCTTCATTTTAGCAATAGCGACACAGCTTGTCAGTACTAGATTTACAGCTACCTTGTCAGCACTATGCAGATTGGGGGCCTCATTTACACAACTCTCCGTAGGATTCATGTGTAAAAGTAGCGATGGATGAAGAGAAAAAACACCAACAGTGCATACACACACGCACACGCACAACCTCAAAAAAACAATTATGATCTATAAACCTTACACATGAACGTCCATTGCTGATTTCCCTTAAAAAAAAAAAATTAGAACCCACACAAAATATGATGAACAATTTTTTAACCATTTTCCACATTTGCGTATGAATCAGCGAAATGCCCCTAATTAATATAAAAGCCCATTGATTGCATGGCCTTTATCAAGGAAATGGCTGACAGGAAGACTTAAAAAGAAAACTTCAGACTATTTGAAATTGCCGTTCTTGTTGGGGAGGTGGAAATAAGATGTAAAAAACGTTTAGAGGGCATACTTCAGGCATTTCAAATGCCAAACGCAGCAGCAAACAGAGGATGCAGTCAATGTTTCTCCCTCAGAAAGTTGGATTTTGGCTGAAATAAAAAGAAAAGGTCTGACAGCCTCTGTAACAGGCAGAGTAAAGAGGACAGCAGAGCCCACTCCTCTTGCCTTGTTCCTAGCAACTTGTTTTTCATGGATAATGATCGAATAAATCTCGAATGAAATGCTGATATAATAATAAAGTGATAAAAAAAATTATTGGATTTGGCTCAACCAGATTGACGTCAATAACATGATATCTGATTCTTAAATGTCAACACATTTCCTTGAAACTAGATTAATTCACTTGTGCTATTCCTTGAGTGAAATAGCTTAAATTGCACAGACTTTCAGTCAACTAAAACTCATCCAACGTGTGAATCTGATGTAGAAGAAACATTTTGACAGCCTCTTTCCAATCCAAGTATAAAGAAAATATGTGATATTCAATACCGTTTTGAGAAACAAGAAAAACAATCTGTAGAGGTGTGTAGAAAAAATGTTCATGGAATAGATGCAGGAGAACCAACAGTTCTCACATCATTGTAACAGCAAGACTTATTACATAAAAGTATTTCCCAAAAAGTCAAGGATATTATGGGATCTTTATTGTGTATTCCGCCACCGCAGATCATTTGTGTTAACGCGTTAACTAAAAAACTATTTAAGTTGAGTGATTTTGGGAAAGTTTGGTTCAATATATCCAACACTAGATGGAGCTTTATCTTAAAAATTGTCCGGCCATAATTTCTCAACCATTGGTGTGATTTAATCCAAATAGGTGCATTTGAATAAACTGAGGAGACCAATCTAAAAAATAAAATTTATATTATAATATAGATATAATATAGATATTTTTAATAAATTTAAAAAATAATCATATTTGCCTCTAATAGTTCATATTTTACCCACTAGGGGGAACTTTTTACGAATCTGTTTTCCTAACATATTTCCTGACCAATGGTTCTATTTAGTCATAATTTGGGTCGAGGAGATCCAGCTTGTATATGTCAAATTTCCCTCGATAGGGGGCGCTTTTTTCCAGAAAAGAAAACCATTGTTTTCAAGAATTAACTCAAAAACACTATCATGGATTATTTTCCAGTTTGATTCTCACATAGAGCTTAGCGTGTGTGTGTGAGAGCTTCAGCTACAAAACATTTTTTGCATAGAATTTGTCAACTGTTGGTATGATTAGGTCAAAATTTGGTGCTTATGAATGGACTAGCTGAGATCTTGTATATAATTGCTGTTATACTCACTGGGGGGAGCTTTTTTTTTACGAAAAACCCTACATATATTTATTTTGTATCACATTTAAATCCTAGGGGGTTCTTATTATGCAAATAAATACAGTTTTTCAGCCACACCCTCCTAATTGTTGGACTTATTTATACCAACTATGATGAATATAAATCGATTAATGGAGATCTATCTTGTATACATCATACTTTACTCACAAGGGGGTCCTTTTTTACGAATAATACTGTTTTTCATCCATACCCCCCTAATTGTTGGACTTATTTAGTCCAACATTCCTGCTGCATTGATTTGACAGCTTGGGTCTAGTTGGTAAAAGCAGACAAGCAGCCATTCGGAGGGCTGACTGTTTGAATCAAGCTTTCTTGAAGCTACTGGATCCATTACCCCGTGTTAATGTAATCACATTACCACACCGGAAAGTTGGTGTCATATGCTACTGTCAAAAGAGTAATGGAAATGCTAGCGGGCTTTATATAAGAGGGAGAACGGGGTCTTGCATAGGAGCAAAAAGCCTATATGCAGGACCTAATTTCACGCAATCAACAAAGCCACTTTATGTCAAACCTTTGCTCTTTTTAAAATCCTATTTTAAAGGAGCTGCAGGCTTTGGAATCAAGACTTGGACAAGCGTCACAGAAGCTCACAATTTCATTTCACACTGAATGGAATTAGCCAGTGGACCAACCTTACAAAGTGGCTTCAAAAGATTTTAGTTCCACTCTGAAACACTCAGCATGTTGCTGCTGTGAAATGTGGATATGTGCATGTGTGTGAGTGTAAGAGTGCTTTGGAATTAAATTTTTGAAAGAAATAAGATTCATAAAGGTCATGACTAAAATGTCCTTTTACTTATATTACCCAGTAACGCTCCACTGCCAAACCAGCCTTTAATATCAATATGTCCATTTCATCTGAAGCCAAGCATTTCCTTCTCAGCATCAGTGCTGAGCAAGCCGGCTTCTTTCTTTCCACCTGCTTCTGACTGACTTTTTGTTTGCTGTCTATTCAGGTTTGCTCCGTGTCATACTTATTTATTTCATTACTGGATTGTAAATGAGATGGGAGCCAGCAAACCAAAACCTAAATTTGGGATGAAACATAATTACTCATCAATGAGAGGCTTGGTGACTGTAATGTTGTTATTGGATGTGGGCTCTCTAAGGGTTGCAAACACAGATGCCCACCATATTGGTCTGCTTTGAATTTTTCATGTGTTGATTTTTACTTCATTTATTTTAATTAACAAACGCTTGTATTTCTGATTGCATTACTCAATCTCTCTCATTCATCCTTATTATCCATAGTGAAGCTGATAAATTAAAATAAGAAGGCCACAGGGAAGGAGGGCAGAGAAGCCCAGAACCAGAGAACAACAGAGGGAGAAAGAGGGAGTTGATTGTCTGTTTGCTGCTGTGTGGTTCTGGCTTTGGTCCAGTAGGCCCTAAAGACCCAATGTTGCGGTTCTAATGAAGAGAACTCTGCAACACCACTCCTCTCTTTCTCTTCCCCCACTTCCTAACATTTAACTCCTCCAGCCATTTCTCCTGTCTCAACTTTTTCTCCCCCTCTCCTTTCTCATTTGCCTATACTTGTCAGCTTCCTCCACATCCCTCACTCTCTCTCTGCCAATGTGATCCATGTGTTACACTCCAGCAGAGACATGCTGAGGCAGCAGAAAAGGGGAATATTTACAGATCAGTCAAAATGGGGTGCAGCTCTGCTCTTACTGCACACTCACCATTCCTCTTCAATCACAGCTGCAACAGGGTCAGGGACATTGCTGCAAAAATTTTGTAACCAATATGAATGTGAGCTCGCACAAACTCTAAGACTAACTTTACTTTATACACACATTCAAAAAAGTGCAGATGTCAACAGATACACACAAGTGAAGGTAAACAGGTAACACTGAACACAATTAACCCAAGTTAGAATTCTGATGCTGTTGGACTCTAGTATACTAAAATATTACAATTAATATTGAATGTCCAGACTGTTTCGGTCCACAAGCTCTACGTCCACTCCAGTGTGATTGGATTTTTATTTCTTTCATGGATCCATAACTCTCACCAATCCAAAGCTTTCGTGTTAAACTTATATTCCAAAGATGTTTAAAGATGAACATGATAGAAAGTAAGCAAAGCATTAAAAATATTGCAATTTTCACTACCTTACTTTGGAGAATATAAGAATATTTAATTTAAATCCTTTCCATAAAAGAAACTGAATATGCATATTTTCTTGTACAAGCATCCAAACAAGCACAACTGTAGTCAACAATTGAGAAAATCCATCTAGTTCAAGAAGAGTTTACATAAGAATTGGCTCTGGACATGTTTTCTGAAACAGTAACAGCTCACTTCCTTTCTCTGATTAGTTATCTCTAATCCAGAACACCCCCTTTTTATGTGTAATCAAGGACTTTTAGGCTCAAATTCACTGCAGGTACCTTTTTATGACAGCGTGTAAGTGATCAATGACAATACATATCTCTGTACTGTGCCAAATTAGTTACATTTTTTGCTTTCAAAAGCTCAGTCCCAGGAACGAGTTAATATCTGCATTTTATATCTGATGCTTGTTCATCAACCTTCTTCCAACATCCTCTAAAAACGCCAACACTGACAAACCTACTGATACTTTTACCTGTCTTTATTCCTCTTCTCATTAAATTAATTCATACAAATACAGCCCAGCAAGCTATTAGCTAACTAGTGTCTAATTTATTTGCCAATCATAGCAGCATAAGAAAAATCCCATTACATCATTACAACACGCCAGTCAAACATCCAACTGTCGAAAATGACGTTTAAACCAAAAAACACCTGTACAATCACAATTGACAGAGACTCAGGTATAAAATAGATAGGACCTATTTTTTGATAAATACTTTAATTATTGGTGAGCCTGGTGTACCCCAAGCATCCCCACACAACTCCACTCCACATTTTCAGAAAAGGCCATGAGCTGTAACTTTCAAACATCATTCAAAATGGCTTAATAATAACAAATCTGTGAATATATATTTGAAGATATATCTAACTTAATATCAAACACATTGCCTCAAACTACTGTATATTGACCCGGTGCATCGACAGTTACGACTTGGCCAAAAAGATCTGTTTTTTTTTTTTTAATAAAAACATTTTTTTACAGGCAGACAAGTATGAAACTTAATAGCATAGCTTAAAATCGTGCGTACTGAAAATGTGAATCAAATTACTAAAAAATAGCTGCTTGTATTAAATACTGTGGTCTCGCCTATTGCAATGGTAAAGACCCCTCTTTATGGAAACAGTGGCCTCCATTCATCATACTCGGAAAAATAATCAGCGTATGAGTACTAAAACCTCATTCTGCTCCCTGAGCCGTACGCTATGCTTCCCTACGCCTGTGTGTTTCCCTGTCCACTGTTTGTCTCCCAGTCTACTGTTTGTCCATCTGTCTCTGTTTCTCATTTTCTTTCAGGAGTTGTGGAAATGAAGGCCTCAAGTATAAGTTGAGCCAACTGTGAGCCAGACATTAATAATTGAGGAGGGCAGGAGGGGTAAGAATGGCTCCTGCAATATTCATATTTCATATTGACTTGACTGCAAGCCACTCACCCATGCCCATAGTACTTATGAAGTCTCACAGATGACTGAGGATGCAATGCTATGTCCTCCCTTCTCCTCCTCCTCCTACATCTACCATCTCTTCAGTCTGTACATTTTCTCATCTTCCAGCCATAAGCCACCTCCTCTTTTCCCCTCCTTTCTTGCTATGCCATTTCTCATGATTTCTCCCCTCTGACTCTTATCTGCTGGTATCTCTCAGATGAACATGGCACACACATGGGAACAAATTCAATTATAGACCAAATTAAAGAAGTGCTTCTAAAATCCCTATATTTCGGCCTCTCCACCATGCAAGGTCCCAGATTCTGTATCTAAGCAGCCACAGTAATGGTGACAAAGCTGTGAATAAGTAGCCAGCTGCCTGACTGGTCCAGGTTTGACCAATCTGATGTATTAGACGGTAAAGTGTGGAGGACCATCGTTAGTAAAAGCTATTTCCATTTTAGCATCAGCCATAAAATATCAAATCCTCCGAAAGAGTTGGAGTGTTTCTAAGGTCAGCCAATTATCGAGCGCTGCAGGCTACATTCGCTGCCTTTCAATGTGATTAGATCTAAACTCTCCAGGGGACATCCGGTCCACTTGTTCTTTTGTATTCAGGGCAGAGATTAAAAAGCACAGAATTAAATGATATACATATATATACGCAAACTGGTTCATGCTGTGAAGTCAATGTCTGCTGTTCTGGGCATGAGAAAAAAAAGTGACAACAGGACAATCTTAGAAGGGATATCAAGTGGTATAAAGTTGAACATTGTCTAGAACAAATGCAGACTGAAAGCTAGAACCAACCAGAGAAGTGAAAGAACAATGCTAATATGGTTAAAACTAAATAATCGGTTTTGGTGATTTCTGTGCTTTAACAAAGATGAGGGCATAAAATCCCCTGAAAACCCATGGCAACAATGGTTGGGGCATAAATAAAAAATTAGACCATTAATGTAAGATACGCTTTTGTACTGAAATCACTAGAACGTAAAAAAACAATACAGTATAAATTATACTCTTCAATCCTTATGATTGCATGCAAAAATGTTTCCTTACCATCAAGAGCAAAAAAGAAAGAAGATTTAACACTCAAATAGAGGTGCCGCCTTATTGATCGGTCCCAGAAGGCCTAGTTTAATGAAATCGGCAATCAGCCAAGCAGCCTCACTTTAGGCCGGTTGCACACATGCACCGTAAATGTACTTATGCATGAGCCACCGCGGCTCCAAATATCACAGAAAACAGTAAAACACAAAGCTCACAACTAATGAGAGAGCTCAGAGCTAGCCACGAGCCATCTGTATGTATGTATAAATGCTGTAATTTATAGTTTTAAAATTTAAGGACAAAAGAAGCTGCAGCGTAACAATCCCGAAAGCGTTCGGTCGATGAACTTAATCACACACTCCAAATGTAATCACTTAAGGAACATGGCAAGTAGCTAACGTTAGCAGTGCGGCTAAAACTTGCGGGAGCTCAGATCCAGCCACAAGCCCTGAAGTCCTTGAACTAAGCCAATATAAAACATATAATGGACAGAACAAGGCTTACAAAGTTTTACTTTCACTTCAAAATGTCATACAATTGGTTTAAGGAATGCGGGCGGGGAGGACGGAGGGTACATTAATTTCACCAGGTCAGAAATAAATTCACATTACACAAGGTGACCAGCCTCGTTACTTCCAATGTAATTCTTCAAATAGAGCACTTAAAATACATAACTCAGGGTCATTTTTAAATGTACAAGGAAAATAAAAAGGTAATCGGTAGGTCAGACTTATAAAAAAATCGGTGATCTTGGCTTGATGTTAATGTGCGAGTAAGGAAATATGCTTTATATCTGTATGGAGGCGTTTGTGCATGTATATGAATGCACAGAACTGTGTTGGGAACATGGGAGGGGGATGTAGTGGGTAGCCAACACTGCAGTAAGTGCTGTCCCTCAGGTTATAGTGATTTCTCCACCAAGCTGAATAGATGTAGCCAGAAGGCTCAGACCATACATGGATACAATAGCATCTCACAAACAACAACTTGAAAGAGCAATAAACCACCAGTCTCCAACACCACTCTGATTGACCAAGGCCTCTAAACTCACATTGTGCCAAAACCCAGCTAACCACACACAAACAAACACACAACATGTCAGTTTGTGGAACATGAGCATAGTGCAGTGATAAATATGTAAATGAGCCAACAGTACAATGGCCGTATGAGTGCTGGAGAAAAAAATAGTAGAGCACAGGAAGGAAGGTGTAAGACTTATGTCCCTGGGGTTTAGAACGTACCAACAATGCAAAGGTTTCATCAAGCACACACAAAATGACACATCTATGAAAGGCACTGTGTAAAGATGAATCAACAAATATAAAATGATCAATTGGTAAGCAGTGCATCCCCTTCCAACCAAACCCTACACACACACACACGCACTATGACTGACAGTTGGTTGGCGAAGGTGGTGTCCGTCATTGTCCTGTACGGGGATATCAAAGCTGATGTTGACTTATCCACACTCCTCATAATCCAGTGGGTCTTTGTGTTCGTGTGCATGTGTGTGTCTATATGTATGTGTGAATTGATGTGTATGTGTGTGTGTGTGTAGCCGACCAGGCCTGGTGTTGTTGATAAGAACTGAGGCTTAGTCCTCAGTCACAGGGACACACTCAGAGCATTAATGAGCCCACAGCTCAGAAGAGAGCCTTTGCCAAAAAGGTCTTTATCAGCCAAGAGGAACTCCTATGTGAGAGTTTGTGAGTGAGCAAAAGAGACTTGTTTCACAGTTGCTGTTTTTTCACATTCCACTGTTTTGTCTGAAAAAGTATTCATGATCATCTTCGACACACACAGTAATGTGTACAGCCTGAAGGTGAGGCGGGAGGTTGAGATGCAACACACAGCAGTATTATCTGATAAGGCACATCCATCACACAGACAGCGTTAACCAGTGTGTGTGTGTGTGTGTGTGTGTGTGTGTGTGTGTGTGTGTGTGTGTGTGTGTGTGTGTGTGCGAGAGGCAATGTTTCATTTCACAAGATAGTCAACAGATTAAAAGGGTGATTTCGTTAACAGTGTTACTAAAGCCAAGCAACAAGGTGATTCCTGAATGACAAAGCATTCTACTGGTTGCCAACATGAGGTGGTGGATAAAAGTGAGGCGCAAGATGGAAACTTGACTGACAAGTGGGGGGAGGGAGGGGGGGGGTTGACAAGGAGTACTGGCTGTTTGTCAGTTGCAGACTGTTGCATGTAGCACAGCGGGGGACTATTCCCACATATCGAATAAAGGTAAAAGCGACATTCACTTCAAAGCTTATCCAAAGCTAACAGAGAGAACAAACTCACCTATTTGTGACGCCGCAGAAAAACAGTTGTCAACTTCAAGTTTTTGATGAATCGCTTTTCTTCCAATCGCCCTCCGATTTGTCATGTATCAGTAACCAGAAGGCATCACTTCGCTCTGTGAAAGGAGCAAAGCATAGAGGAAATATGGTAGCATCAGGAAGTGTGATATATAGTGTCTGGTAACACCTGGAATTTTCTTGTCATTTTACTTTTGAATTATTAAATAGAATCCACGTATCAATCAAAGGTACGGGCAATCAGACAGGCATTCAAAACAGAGAGATTAAAAGGGACCGGGCAGGGTCAAACCGTAGAGTGTGTTCGAAGCATTTCAGGTTTAGGACTGTGCATTATGAATTTATGGGATCTAAGTGATGCAGTTTGAGAATACAGCAGGGGAAAAGAGAGGCTCAGTGCTGTAGAGTGATTCTGGTGCTTGGCAGGAGGGATACTGAAGAGCTGTAGTTAAAATTAAGGGATATTTTCTCAATACACACAAAAATAAGGAGGACGCAGTGGGAGGTAGACAAAATATTGATTTAAAACAATATATTTTTTAATATTGAATATTGTGAATATTGCTCTAAAGGTGGTTTATACTGGGCTGTGCAGCAAATATCATATTTAACATAAATCATTTAACATTTTTTCCAGCTAGTTCACCTAAACTTTGAACTGAACCGTAAAAAAAAAAAAAAAAAAAAAAATTATATATATATATATATATATATATATAATATATATATATATCAGCATATATGACAGTTTTCACAAACAGTTTCCTTCAGAGACCGACCAAATAACGTTTGATTTAAGTTAAGGGAAATCTCTTGGGGAGGATACTTGCACTTTCGACCGGTCCGGAGATCCGTTCCAGGCCTGATGGGTAGGACCATAAAACAATTTCTCTTGTTGCCTCCATACAGACACCGTAAAAAACACACTTGCTCCCATAACATACCTGTTCCTTAAACAGCATATGTCTGCTTCCCAAGGCCAGGAGAAATAGCAGTCAGGACAAAGTTCAAGCAAAATGAGCATAAAACCTCACACAAACATTGTCCACCGGGTTATTAGAGTGGCAGTATAGCTTATTACCCCCCAACAGAGCCCCTCAATTATTCAGCCCAGGTAAACAGGGATAGAAAAAGCATCTCAATGTGCTACTTAAAGCACCCCTAAGTAGGCCAAAGAGACTGAAACTAAAGTAAGACACACAGTTGCACCGTGCAACACTGTGCCGACAGTAACACACTTCAGTAGCCAAGTTAAGAAAATTCAAAGTGTTTGTGTGCTTGTGTGTAATTTAAGATTGGATATGAGCAGTCACAGGAGGCTTATGGGGGAATTAACAATATGTCCTCAAAATTGCCAATTCGGCCTTTCGCTACCGTGAAACTGATGGAAACTGTATTTTTGGTCAGCAAATTCCTGCTGATCCTCTTAATATAAATAAAACAGATACTTTCCCAGTCATATATGACGTAGCTAGGTCGCCCGAAATTACAGATGACAATTCAACCTCGCTTGATCCCCCAGTAGTTTATGCAAGACAATGAGAATCTTGTGGAGAAATAGAGAGAGAGGAGGCAGAGGAAGAGACTGGCGAGAGCAGATCTATTTTAGAGTGAGATTAAACACAGCTATGTTGAAATAGAAGCCCTGACCGACCAAGCCATGATCTGGGGACTTATTAAAAATGCTTATTAAAAGCTAAGGAAGGCCTTAAGACCCTTACAATAAGAGAGAAATGGGAGAGTCACACAGTGGAGGGGATGGAGAAAGGGTTGAGTCTAATCTCTTTCTCTCTTTTCCTCCCTCTATTCTGGTTGCACCAGCATATATTCCATGACCATCACCCTCCCCACTCATCTCCCCTGACTCCTCCTCACTCTCCAACCAGGTTGGCTAAATAAAGTTCACAATCTTAACCTAATTTCTGACAGACACTTCACCCTGGTACATGCAGAGCAAACACGCATACACACATCCAACAGCCCGCACTCAAGTCATCAGGTGGTGGTAACAGATTTCAGGAGAAATCTTTTTTTCTGCTACAGTGTATAGTATGGTCAAGGAGCATAACAAAGGCCCAGTGATTTGGTTCAGTGCAGTTCTGTGCAACTGAATATCCCATAGAGAAGAAGGAAGTGCTGTACCACCTGCTTATTGACTAGTTAAAAGATAAGGCTGGCTAGAGCTAAACATCTTACACCAAAGGGAGTGTTAGTGTAGAGCTACCTTTCTACCTTCCCTGCATCCCTGAGGATATGGATCAATGATCAGTGTGTGTGTGTGTGTGTGTGTGTGTGTGTGTGTGTGTGTGTGTGTGTGTGTGTGAATGTGAGAGAGAGATTGAATTAAACAAACAGTGGTGGGGAAATAAATTTGTATAAACATAAGAACATACATTTTCTCCGTTTTTCTCTCTCTCCCTCCTCTAAATACTACCCCTCATCAGCGTTTTGTCCTTCAAACAAGAGCAGGAGGGAAGCATGATGGAAACCATGGCAACGAGACAGCGAATAGACAGCATTACTTAAGCTGAGTGAGAATGGATGGATGGATGGATGGATGGATAGATGGGCTTTCCTGGGAGGACAACTGAAGGGGAGTTGAACTGAGTAGAAGTCTGGGAGGACAGAAATAAGATTCTCCACACTCATTTTCAACACCCCTCCCTTGCAGTACAATCATGATGCCCAACTTTATTTTCTCGGCAGATCTATAAGACTTTGAGTCATGATGCGACTCAGTGCTTTGATTTGATAAAAGCACTGGGCTTTTCATTACGATTCTTGGGTCACAGCTATCAAAGCTACTTGTTACACGTGTGCAGCCGACAGAATTTATATGGACTCAAACCAACAGAACCAAGCAGTTATTCCCAATCACCAAGGTTTTGGCACTAAGTCTATTTTGTAGACCTTAGCTAACAGCATGTCGTAGCAGGCACTTAAGTCTCTTAAGATGATGTATGAGGTTTCCCCCGGCAGTGAGCTGGAATTATTTTGTCAAATTTAAAACAAACGTCACAGACACAAACATGTAATTATTCAAATTTATTCCTGACTTAATCCTTCATAATATCCCTGGTAAGTAGCTGTAGGCAGGCAGATACACACATACAATCACCATCAGGCGCCGTTAGTAAGCCTTCTTCGTCTGAGAAACCACCAGTCGGCACACAGCATAGGTTCTCGAACTGAATTAGGAAAAAACTGTTTTGGTTATCCCGATGATCTCTTACACCACAGTTATTGTGCTGTAAAAAAGATTCATATACTAATAAAGTTTGTTAAAAGCCAAAAACTAAGACATACATTCAACATTTACACCAACTAAATTTTTGTCATCATTCAAAAATAATTTTATAACCTTGTTGTAATAACTAACATGGAACGAATAAAATGAGCTTTGTTTTTGTAAGGTTTTAGCCCAACAAATAGAAACTTGTAACTTAACTGCATGTTTATGATCATAAACTACTGTTTAAAACACGTTAGAGTCAAATATACTGTAAATCTACTTGAATTGTGACATGTTTCAGTTCAATTCAATCAATAATCTCAGAGGATATTTTAACCTCTTAAATTTTTATTTGACTAATTTGGTTACAAGTTTAGGCTAACATTAACTTTTCGGCTTATATTAATTACAGTTGTTTAGCTTAGCTAGCTTATAACTCATAATAACTCATAATGAAGGTTGGAATAATTTTAACTGAACATGTCTTAATAGTTATATTTTCATTCATGCTAACATTTAGCAAGTTAAAATGTGATTAATTAAACGTTGTTGAATATTATTTTGCTAAGCTAGCTAATAACATTTAACTCAGATGTTTAACTGCCTCATTCCTTGAAAACGTTTATCATATTTAGCTGTCTATCAAATTCGCTTCAAATTTATATTTTACTTCAAAACATGAGATGTAATGTTTAGCAATATTTGAAAACAAACATTAATCTCACCTTGTGACGTTTGTCTGTTCCATTACGAGGTTGACACTGGTTTCAGACACACGTAGCTTTTTTTCTGCCGCTCCCTTGTGTTCAAACGTGAGAATGTTTTCTGATTTTCGTTTTGCAGAATCTTCACACACACTGCACCCGTTAAAAGTCACACTGGTGCTTTCATTTAATGCTTAATTAGAGGTGATTAAGGCTCTCTTGTAGCACCTGTGAGTTTGAGGCAACCAATGTGTGTGCGCGTTCCATGTCATTTATGGTAAAATACCGACAGCTGTGGTTGCCAGAAATTCCCTGTAAAAAATTAAATGATCATGTTACGAGACATTACGGTAAAACTCTCTATAAGGACATTAAATAAAATGACAATATCAATAGTATTACAAATATTCACCGTATTTTCTAATGGCTCGTTTCTGTATGATTTAAGGGATATTCTTGCTTAATGGTTAAATGTTTTTTTTACTGTTATTTTTGATGTTCGAGAATAATCCGTAATTTTGACAGAACAATACTTTAATGGCAATAAATTGCTTGTTATATTATGGTTTTATTCTGTTATTTTATAAAATATTTGTGTTCTCCCAGTAAAATTCCGACTGTAATTAATAAATTAGATTACTGTTTTGAACTTTATCATGGCCTATTATGGCTTCTTTCACACTGCCAGTCGCAATGGTCAATTCTGAATTTTTTTCTTAGGTCTAATTTTATGTGTAGCTATTCACATTACTCTGAATACAAAAACGTAACATGCAGCATGCTGTCAATATGGAAGCAAAATGGAAGCCACTAATCACTAATAGTGAAAGATTTCATATTAATATTTTTGAGTGAAATGCCACAAGTATTCCAATCTGACGGTTTGGCCAAAAATCCGACCTGAGTCTGATTTATGTACGCATATAGAAGTGGCCCAAATCGGAACTGGAAAAGATCCAATTCAATTTGTTTGTGCTGTTCACACTGACATGAATAAGTAATAAATGAACAAAAAATCAGACCTGGGCCACATTTTTACTGCAGTGTGAACATAGCCTTTTAAGCCTTTGAGTTACTGCAGGGGGTATATGAGATTTCTTTAAAGGTTAATTAGTAAAATATCCGTTATATATAATGAGTAAAATAATTTTGAAATAATTAGTTCAAGAAAATTGACAATACAGGATTGATTTGTTCAGGACATTTTTCAGAAGCAGACCAGAACAGTAAGTATGGAAAAAAAAATCATCATTTTCTTTGTCTATTTCATCAAAAGCAAGCTTTTATAAAATGGCATTTTCACAGACCATTGTTTGAAGAGGCCCAGGACTGTGAGAAAACACAACATTTATAAATTGAGTGCTTTGTTCCCAGTTTGAGACAATGAAAACATCCTGGTCCATCTGTATTACCGGTTTGCCCCTCACACCCACCCAGACTATAATTTGTATTGATGAACACAGAAACACTTAAACACTTATGATTACATGAGAGTTAAAGTGTGGCTTAAGGTAACATGAAGAGAATGGCATTTGCCTTAACACCAGTAAACCCGATATTTTTGTTCTGTATTCTTTTTCAAGTGTAATTGTTAGCTGCCTCAAACTTGACTGTGTGTGTGGGAAGTTTGAATATTGAATGACAGATGGGAATCAAGAGAATTCATGGTTGAAACACAGCAACAATACAATGGGGGAAAAAAGAGCTCAAACAGAGCCAACAAAATTCTGCCAGTCACTAAATTCAGTTGGAACAAATACCATTTTAATTATTATGGTATAATGGAACAAATGAGTTAGGAATTTAATGATGGATCGCAATTATTTAACTAAAGCATGAAAGTGTTAGTCAACAATAACCTTGTTGTTCCATAAATCAGTTCCGATGGCATAGTTACATTTTTTTTTTTGCACTGCTGATACTTGGCTATAAAAAATAATTCAAAAGGGTATATTATTAAAAGAAGTTAGAGATGCCATAATGATCAGGAAAGCCCTGCCCAAATTCAAATGTGGAAATTTCTCATCTGCAGTCGTCCCATGGTAGCAATAACTTATGCCTGTGTGGAACAATAAAAATCTTAATTGGACCCCATTGAGCAACAAAAAGATGTCCACAAAAGTCCACAAAAGTTTGCGGGGGGAGGTGGGGGTGATAGTTGACATGTGTGGGACTGTCGAGCTGTGGTGGATGCATGAACTGTACCGAGTGTCATTCCAGTTACACTTTAAATCATTTCACAGAACAAAAGTAGAATTCCTATTCAACTCTGACAAGCCTTATTCCAAAATCCAACTCTTGGTCATGAAACCATGATTTAGAGGACAGGCTGTCCCTTATTGAGTCATATTTAATGTTTCAACAGATGCAGGGCAGCAGCTCATAAGGGTGACATGTCGGAGCGAAAACTTTGCAAACACTATTATTCTATGAGGAGGTCTGTCAGTATTTGTTGCATTTAGTTGAATTCCTCTTCCTCCCGAGTTGTCTTACGATCCACAGGGATCACAGAGGAGGTGAGGGGAGGAATATAATGCGTTGATGGAGTCAGAGATCAGCGGGAAAAGTTTGTGTTGGGGTTTGTCTTTTTGTTGCTGTTGTTAGTTTCTAGGATAGCTAGGATAACATGTTTTTTCATAGAGATCTTTATAACAATTGTAGTGAAATGTCTTTATCAGTGAATAAAGAGACCAATGTATAATTCTTACCTCACAGCGAGTATTTAAAGCTCAAACTTCATTGTCATCAATAATCCCCATTCTCCCTTTATCTACACCTGTCCTTGAGCTCTCTTGCATGCTGTTCATTTTTCTTACACAACTATAAAAAGAAGTTGTTCATTATCCTTGTATGCTTACCATAAGATGTGGTTTGATGTATTCATGCAAACACTGAAAGCCACCTATGTCACAGCAGCTGAGGAAGACTGGTTTAAACCATTTCATCTCATCTCATTTCATCCTCTACTCCCCCCTGCTTCTGAAATCTTCCCCTCCTCATTCCCTTCATTAGATTGCTCCCTCTCCTTGTCAAAAGACCGGTAAGAAAGCTGGTTATTCAAATTCAAATCAACACTGACAGAGAGGCAGATGTGAGAAGAGGGAGAGGGGTAAAGAGAAGTACAAGGCTTGTACCTGACGCTGTTAGTATTAATGTGATTCCAACACGAGGGTTTAGATCGATGCAGTCAGATGAGGAACTGTGTTAACATCCTTATCTCTAACAGCATCAGAGCAGCCAGACTATAAAACCTCCACCAGTTCAACCATGAACAGACACACACTCCAGCACAGATTGAGAAGATTAGAGAGAGGGAGGACACGAGGAGCCGTTAGAGGAAGACTTGTATTGTGTGTTGAAAGAGAATGATAACATCGGTGACCCCATACCAGACGGCTCCTTCACACAACCACTGACCAAAGACCATGCAAAAAATAGATTTTAAAATTTGCATTCATGATTGGGGCAATATCTGAACTTTCAGCATTCAAATGTGTAGCTTTAGTGAGCATGCAAGAAATATCATGTTGTAAGGTGAACACTGTATGAACTGTATTTATTAAACCAGACATTAAGTCTCATATTAAAGCTGCACAAGTTAAGTTTTTATGTGAATAAAAATGCAGAGTGCCAGCCCACTGGGATCACACTGTTGTCTGCTCCAGTGCAGAGTCACCCCAGTCTTCCTGAGCGCCACAGATTTGCCCTATTTTCTAAAAATAACATTTAGGTGTCAGGTTTGTTCTGTGGAGGGAAAAATCAGCACACAGGAAGCGATAATTTGATAGAAATCGACTCCAAGACAGCTGAAAGTAAATATTTCTACTTTATATCTAACTCAAACATGACAGTCTGCCATCTGAGGCTGCAAAAATTGAAAATACAAAATACATTTCACATTCAGCCTGAGAGTTCTCCATCAATAGAGACAACAGTGTCACAATAAGCTGGTAGCTACGGCTCAGGCTACCTCTCCCAAACTCCCCACCACAGCTCTGAGGTTTCCCACTGTCACATGACCTGCTTGGAAGGTTTTTTTGCTGGTCAAACCCAGACAAAGAAAAAACTGAATGAGCAATCTCTATTGTCTCCCTATGCTTTAAAACATTCACAATCTAATTTTGACTCATTAGTAAGCCTCTTGAGTATGTGTGCCTTATGCTGCAGACACAACCTCGCAGACTTGCATGTGCCTGTGTGTGAGACATCATCTTTAATTACCCAGGTAACACAGCCAGATGCTCCATCACTCTGGCAATGGCAGTGATTAAAAGAAGTAAAATATTCATTTCAATCAGACACCCACATGCACCATGTATAATTAATGTACGGCAGAAGGACACAGCCACTTTTTTAACACATCCACATAAACACCCTTTTTTCCTCACCATAGCGCCACTAAACGCGCTGCAGCCAGTTAATGTATGTGTGTTTGTGAGTGTGTGTGTGTGTGTGTGTGTGTGTGTGTGTGTGTGTGCGTGCGTGTTGGGGAGGATCCAAGAAATTGAACTGTGGATGAGCCACTTTCAGCAACACTCCACAGGGAGGTCAGAGGGCAGGCTGCTTTCTGGGACACCGTTCAGCCACCTACACAGCAGATGTTCTGTTACTTTCTCACTCACTGCACCAACCCTCTGTGGGAGTGTTTTTGTTGGGGAAACACAATCTTGAGTTTGCCTTCTATGGTGCTTTCAGTACTTTATTCATGGGCTTGCTTCCCTTTCGCAACATCCACACGACTACACACGTTAAAAGCTGAAAATGTGTGTGTTAAAGAAAAAAGAAAGAACTTGATTTCATTACTTTGCAGGTCCTTGGAAGATAAAATACTATTCTAAAAAAAATGAAGGGAACACTTACTCATCGCAGTCGGACACTCAGTTGGTTTAAGTTCTGGGATGTTGATCTATAGGTGATTGTTAATCAGTTTCAGCTGCCAATAGTTTAATCCAAGGACAATGCATTTGCAGGAGTCATAATTGTAGACCTGTTCAAAAAAACCTAGACTCAAGAGCTGAGAAAAACAGTGTGAATGATTAAATATACCTCAGTGGTTACATCACTCAATCTGATACCATTTTAAAGACACTCAACATGTTTAAATTAAACAGCAAACATACATTTTTGCACTAAAGGGTCATCAAGGACCTCAAAATTACTAATGGTGTGCAGCTTTTGTCTTGTGGAAAATAAAAAACTCTCTTCAGCACTGAAATGATTCACTTGTGTGAATAATCTTTTTTCATTTTTCATTATCTTGTGGGAACAAGTGTACACAAGTTACTATCTTGGTCCCACAAGATAATGATTTAGTCCCACAAGATAGTGACTTGTATGCAAAAGATAAAAAATTCCCTTTGAGGAATTTTTGCAGCTCTGTATTCTTCATTATCCTTTTTTTTTCTATTGTCAAGATGATCATCCTTACAAAAATGATAAACCTTACTACGTCTGTCTTGTCTGTTAGCCTGAATCAGACAACATCAAATTGATTATCAGTCAATAAAATCCATGTTAGACTTTTTGGATTGGCTGGAAGCTTTCAAATAAATTACAGGCATTACAAGTGCCCAGAGAAGTATCAGATATCTTATCAGGATTACAAGTCACATTATCTGGAACATACAAATGATTTCCACCTGCAGAGAAAGTTTGGACCATTAATAGCTATACAGTTTATACAGAAGTGTTTTCTGAAATAAAGAATACATTTCTGTATAATATAAAATATAGATGTGTCTGCTACCTTTCAGAATCTCAAACTGTATCAGGTGTAAAGTTGTGTTTTCACACTTCCACATATTTCTAGAAGGTATAAAAAAGGAACTTCACAAAATTGCCGCAATTGTTAAATTCTAGAGGAGAATACTCTGAACTGCCTGTAGTGGATCAGCAACTCCTCTGCTTTGGATTGTTCCCGATGCTCTGACACAATATGAAGAAGGTATCCAATCACTTCTGAAGCTGGCAAGAACATCTGTCATGGAGATGTGGGTGGAGAGATGACCCTCCTTCAATCCCCATAAGGAAGTCAATGATTTTTGAGGTAGTGCCTCTGGTAAGAATAGGATATCTCCATGGAAGGCATTGTGTTTTTCTGCAGAAATTTAAAAAAAAAACCTATTTGGAAGAAATACACAGTTACTGCGGTCACACGTATGAACTAAATCTGTAGACATAGGAATAGTATTGTTATCATCTCAGTTTTTTTTATTTAGTATGTAAGTATTGAGCTGCTTTTATTATATCATATTTTCAGACTGGCCGTTTTTATGCCTAATCGTTTTTGGGGTCCATTTCCGTCTTGTGTGTGAATGGGGCAGTGGGGGATTGGGCCCTAAGGGGAAAATGCTTTTATCATCTAATCCATGTGGGTTGAATACAAAGCGAGTGGACTTCTGTTTTGGCTTGAAGAAATTTCAATTCTCATCAAAGACGCTTCTTCCGCTCTGAACAGAAGAACTGAAGAAGCCTCGTGGATGAGAGGTGAAACTGCCTCAAGAAAAAATAGAAGTGTGAGTTGCTTTGCATTCAACCCACATGGATTACCATGACCTGGATGAATGAGAATCTACACTGGTATTTCATCCTTAGTGTTACATTTATATGTATGAAAAGAGCTAATAAATAAAGTTTAATTGATTGAAGAAAAAAAAAGACAGCCCCCCCAAAACATGTCTGTGGTTTGTTAGAGGAATAGCCTTTGGGTTGTCAGTTTCACTGCTTAGGTTGCCTCCTTTCCTTGCATGTTATTGTCACTGGGTTATTAAGTAAATCAACATAGTAAAATCTGGCATGTTGAAAAAGTCAATGAATTTATAAAAGTAATGAGCAGAATTGACTGAGTTCTCTAGTCATGAATAAGGCCTTAGTGGATGATTCTCAGAGATATAATTATATTGTGGTTTTACTTCATGGGCCTATCCCAGCTGATATTGGGCTAGAGGCGGGGTACATCGTAGAAAAGGCCGCCGGGTCAACACATGGCTGATTCATAGTCAGACAGCCAAATAAAACACTCACATTCAAATCTTTAGACTTACCATCTCACCTATACTACATGTTTTTGCACCGTGGGAGGAAGCTGCGGTACCCACAGGGAAACTATGCTCCTATAAGGAGAGATTGAATACTTTGTCACATGTGGTAAATAACAATGTGAATTAATTACATTAGTCAGCAGTAGCAAATCAATAAATACACAACTAATAAATAGCAGTTCATACATGATTCAGTCTATTTGTCTGATCAATCCTTCATTAGCTGCTGATATGATAAACATGAATGAATAATGAAGTAACAGTTCCTGAGGATAAAAATGTCTGATGATCTCTGCATGTGTTTAACACTAGTGGGGGTGTTTTAGTGCACTGCACTGCTAAACGTTACCACTTTTCTTGTCCATTTTCTGCCTTTCATTGCTTCTCGACGACATGTTGAAATAACTATGTACAGTTTGTCTGATATACATCCACAACACAAGCTGAAACTAAAGTAAATTTTCAACAGAGTGCTGGAACAGTTCCTGTCTGCCCAAGGCTTCACATGTGAACACAGACAAACCACATAGAATACAAAAAACCCTTTTTCCCTTGCAGTATTTCAGCTTTAATGTTATAAATCACATGTTTGATTTGAATGTAAATAACAAATCAAACAAGTCTCTGCGTTTCGCCTTTCTATCCCCAAGGTTCCACTTCGTCTATATTCTATTTCTGTCTTCCTTCCTGAGTGTGGCCTTTTGGTTTTCCTTGATTAAGCTCTATGTTGCGTTATTGTTTAGACTCCAGCAGTGGGCTACAATTACTCATTCAGTGTGTGTATTGTATCACGCTCATTACAATTACCTCTGGGTGTGAGTGTGTCATCTGTTGGCTGCTTATGTACCAATTTCTGAGTGGTGAGCAAGCTGCATCCAGATGCGTCAGTGTAAACACAACATGTTCAGGAAACAGGAAGTCTCCCTTAGAATGAACTGAGCGCCTTGGATCCAAAGATCCCCCCCAAAAAAGTCACATATATGTGACCCGGAAAACATTCATAGTTTATTACCTTCTAAGTGATTATAGACAGGAGGCTCATGCCCAAACATGAAACTGGATGCTTCTGGTTGTGAGAAGATTGATCTTGTATTGAAAGAGGAAGCACATGCAGCAGGTGGCAAGGCATTACAAAAGCACTTTGATGAAGACGAGTGATGGGAATTCTAGTGGCTTTAATTCGATTATAACTGGCTTGTTGTCATCTTCTCAATTAAATGTCCAGACGTTGCATCTGTTGCTGTAAGAGGCTGGCAAGGAATTTATTCAGGTTAGTGGCATCAGTTTAAGTTATTGCAACTTCTTCATTTACACACGTAGATATGAACACTTCCTAGGCAACAGCTAGTGACCAATTCCATCTCTTCTCATCTCTCAACCAATCTCATCCTCATATTTGATCAATCTGAATTTAAGTTGATGTTGCAATATGGAAAAAACAACAAAACAAAACATTTTTTATTTGTATTTTTTCCTGCTATTGTCAAACAGAGCACATTCACTCAGCATTATTAATATGCAAAAAAAAAAAACAATACCCTTGGCTTTGCACAAATCCTATCACTGGCCGTTTATTCTAAGACAGACCCAGACTCTAATATATATCTGCTGTGTTTGCAGCAAAACAAAGCTTACCCTGCATGTGTAAAGACTGGTGAGTGGTTTTTGTAAGCCCTGAGCATTAAATGTGTGACATAAATTAAACAATGTATTCCAAAGTAGTATTTTTTGAGTTCATAGTAGCCAAACGTATTAATTTGTTCCAGCTCCCACACCAAAAATGACCAATAAATGAACCATGGCTGCCCTCCCCTCATTATTGTACTACTGCTCCCATGGGCTTTTTTGCCTTTTTGTAAATAATGTTTACTTTTTTTGCATTCAACTTGCCTTGTTAAATCTGATTCTACAAAATCCCATGACAGATTTCTGCAAGCTTGATGGTGTATATTGGAATTCCTCTGCAGGACGCTGCCTTTTTAAAACCTGCAAACTACCAGACATAAATTTACGCCGCCGACTCCCTCAGGCCAGAGAATGCATAAAGTGCTATGTGTGTGGCATGAGAATGTGGGAGTCATAACAGAAATGTAGATGTCCTCTGCATTCCACAGCGGAACCTTCCAACATGCACACACAAAACGCTTACTCTCGTCTTTTTCCAAGCGTCGATGAATAATTCACATATAAATCTCCCCATGTATGGAAATATTAGAGATTAATTTAAAATTTCCTCAATCGAGGTTATCTGATTAAATTGCCATCTTTGTAGTCCACAAACATGATTAACATTTTATGAGGTTCAGCAAGCAGTCTGGTATTGTAGCCCAGGAAAAGGTTAGACTTTTTCCCCCCTTTTTTACTTGCTGACATTTTAATTATTCCAGCCAACTATTTCACACGAGCTCCACCCTACATCACCATGGTGGTACGTAGGAGAGCATCGAAAAGACCAACTCAGGAAGGGTGATTGCTCTCTGCATCCAGTGGCACTGACATTACAAGTCCTTCAGTATTTGGTTTGTTGAATAAGTTAGTTGGGAAATGTATCAATCAATCACTTGACCAGTCGCTCATCCAAGTAGCCAGTCTGTGAAGTTTTATAGAAGTTTATGAAGAAATACAAACCGGTCAGCTCTGCGCTACATGTTGGGATCCTTTCTCCTGTGCAGGAGTCGGAAGAGGGGATGTTACAGGTAACTCTGAAGCTGCGAGCAGCACTGGACCATTGCTCTCTTGATCCAACTTTGGGGAAAGAGGAAGGGCAGCTTGGGAAAGCAGAGCTGCAGGAAGACCGGTGAAGTTGTGGGGTAGGCGGTGCTTCTGTGCATCTTGTTGCCCTCTCCCCTGGTCCTTGTTGTTTTCCAGTAACACACGGACGGTCTTGGAGAAGTTGGCACGAGGGTCAGTAGCAGGTAGAGCAGGGCAGAGGCATTTCTCCCTCAACTCTAAGGCCTATGGAGAAAAGTCATGAATCCATACTCAGAGGTGAATATGTACTCTCGCATCAGAACTTCAGAGCAGATTTTGATCAACAACAGTACAAAGACAGACACCAAAAGTTCTAAAATGAAGGTCTTTATTCCTGCAACAATTAAGCATTTGTTATTTTTATCACGTATTTGTACAAGAAATTGGCGAGACATTTTATCAAAAAGCTTGTTTTAACCAAGATCAATGAAAATGAAGGGAGGGGGGAGAATGTGGAGGACCAGAGACAAAGCTGACTGATAATTTTGGTAAACTGTTTAACTGATGCAGCCAAACAAAACAGGACATTGTTTGACATGCAGTGCCAGTCATGCCTTATTACAATACATCAATGCTTTTGGCTAAAATGATTATGGTAAAAACTGCTGAGGACAATGATCACAAAGTGTCTGAGGAAACATATCGCTATTTTCTATCTCAGGAGGTCACAAATATCTCTACCTAATCTCATCTCAATCCACCCAATAGTTGTTGAGATATTTCAGGCTGCTCCAAAGTAGGGGACTAATAGGCCAACCATAGCACACTTCCAGAGGTTGTTATAAATGCATGGTAAGAAAATGTCTTATTTTGATATTTCCCATTATGTTGGCGTAAGCCAAGCTGGTCGGGACTAACTGCAATCACTTCCCTGCAATTTGAGGCAATCACTGGCATACGCACACCAACTCATTAATCTCTCACTTAGAATCACCTACAAGACTCTGAGCACATACGTGCATTTGCCTTCCCACTCAACAGGCTCTCCCTCTTATGTTAGCAGTGGACTTAATGGGCTTTGCCTAAGGATGATGAGCGCACTAGTGGAGGCGGAGTGCCATCAGAAGAGTCGGGTTAAGTAGCTTGATGCTGTCACCCCTCGCAAGGTTAAAACATTGCATTATGCATCACTTTCACCCAACGGAGCTCAGCTGTTAAATGGCTTGTGTGTGCTGGATCGAACAGTTTGGTGTGTTGAAGGTATTAGAGATACCAGAGACTTTTTCAGCACGCACGCACGCACGAACACACACACGCACGGACATCTCAGGCAGATAACTCCCCCAAACAACTGTCTTCATCACATCACTGCCTGTGGCTGTAGCTTGACCTCGACAATAACGGTGGCTAGAGGTTAATTCAACACACATAGATGTGATATAAAGCACACACACACACACACACACATCTAACACAGACCAGGCACCTGATGGACAATTAGTTGTTTACCCATCTGCTCATCTTTATAGCGTGCGACTATTCAACAAAAGTCCAACTCACACTCAAGGTTAAATTAACTGCTGCCTAATACATCGTACACCTCTTTTTTGCCTAACACACACACACACACACACACACAGACGCACAAACAAGGCAATGATAGTGAGATATTACGTGCAGTCGGTTTCTCGAGACAGAGGATTCAGTCTAAACTGCTTCTTTCTGGCCTGAAGATATACTTGGTTGTCTTGCCATGCCACTGCCCTTGGCAGCATTTGAGGCTGACCTGTTCTCCTTTAGGTTCTCAACCCAAAGCATTCCAAGACATTTATTCAGGCAAGTATCCAGGCACCTGGATGGCAAAATTGTTAAAGCCGTCTTCCAAAAACCTGCAGTTTTTCCCTATCCTCCCCTTGGTATGTTCTCCCTCTCTGCCCTCCTCACCACATGTCTGCAGGTGGAAACTCATCTCTCCTGACTCTTCATTAGTTCCTTCCAACAACTCCTGAAGCTACACTGCTTCTCATGAAGGGGCTCTTTCCTTCCATAGGGATGAAAAAGGATTTAATTTAAGACAAACATTTGGACCAGAGCAGCAGGAATGTACTTGCTGGTATAATAGTGGTAAAAAAACAACAACTTTAGAACCCAACCTGCTGTTATTTTGCTTGAGCATTATTGCGTGTAAATGTACCTGCGGAATGAGGCGGTCAAGCTGAGTCAATCTGTTCCTGTGTGTCGGGTGTGTGGACAGCCACTCTGGCATGGTGGGCTCTCCACTGAGCTGGTCTCTGATCTCCATTTGCTTCCAGAATACGGGGCCTGCTCGCACATCAGCACAGGCCTAAGGAGGACACCACATGCTATCAAAAACTCAAACAGAAGCACAATGTGGGTTCCCTCTGTCTGTGCTGAAATGAAAGTCCTTACTCACAAATCATAACGGTTCAGTATTGTTTGAAAACAGTACCCCCTAGTGCCCTACAGGCAGATTACAGGGTTTAACAGTAACAAAGACATTAGATGAGTAGAATTTGAAATGTTAACACTAAACATACTACGATCTTGCATGTTCAAATGATACTCCAGTCATTGACTACTATGCCTTCAAAGAAGGGTGAGGCCAAGATATAGTTGTCTGATTATCACATATGGGACATGCGTTGTCCTTGATTTGCCATGAAGCATCTCATAGCATCTTTCTTGAGAAAAGACTCTTCTCAATTAAACCCTACACATCCAGTGTAGATTGCAGGGTTTCGGGCTATATAGCACTTTAATGCTCATAACTAGAGCATCAATCTTCATGATTAAAAACTGTGGAGTGCTCCTTTAGCTGTAATAACGAAGGAGAGACGAGCGTACCTTAGCCGCCAGCATCAGTCCGACTTTATCTGCCTCCGCCTCCAGTTTCCTACTGAAGGGACGACTAAAGATCAACTAAGAGAGGGAAAAAAGGTGTTTGTATGAAGTAGTAGGAAATATGGGTTAAAAAAAATGAGCAAAACTGCATCGATTCTCAAAAATACTGTATCAATTTTTAATTAACTGTCTGTCTAATAGCAAAGATTTGTCACAGAGGTTCATGTGGACTTTTGGGAGCGATTGTGATGAGTACAAATTTAGATATTCCTTTTATGACTGTATTAAACGTGTGTCTTTTCTCATAGTTTATCGTTGCTGTTTTGGAGGGAAACTGTTATAATATTACAATACTGTAACTAAGGTGATATATAATATATCACTGTATTGTATTATATTGCTATATGTTGAATTGTTGCACCCATATCATGATTTGACTTGTATGCTAGATACTTGTTAATACAAATGCCAGGTATGAACTCCTTATCAAGATTCCAGGTCTATTTCAATGCTCTTATTGCCAGACGTAAGACAGATATGCACTAATTATTGCCCAAAAATAACATAGTATAAAAATGTGTTGATATTTTGTCAGTGAACCTCGCATGTAAAAAACAAAAATGATCATGTTTGTGCAATTGAATGAAAATCAAGAGTGGCGTTATACAGTATTTATGATTAAAATTATGGATGTCACCTGAGAGAGCTTTTCCTGCACCCAATGTCCCCCCAGTGCCAAGCTGTCTAGAGGACAAATGGCCCAGATGGCAGTCAGCAGAATTACGGACAGGAGGTCGACAATGTGAGACAGACTGGCCTCTTCTGCCTGGGGGAGGGAAGCAGAGGGGTGAAAGATGATGGGGCGTCCAGGCTTGGGGTCAAAAAAGTACAGAATGGAATAGTGACAGGAAGAGAGAGATACAAAATGTATTTTGGACGGAGGAACGTATCGGTTCTTCCGGTCTATTTAGCTGTACTTATACGCTGCAACAAATTTAGAGATCTTAACAGCCATTCTAAAGGAGAACACCTGCTGTGTTACAACAAGCCCATCGATGCTCTTTAACACCACCTAATCAAAATTTATTTCAAGCATGTCCTCCAAGGACATTTAAAGTCTTGTAATACCCACTAATTCATTAGACACTTTTCAGATCAGGATGGATGGGCTTTTTTAGTCAAAGCAAAAAGATCCCTCTGTGGATAACTAATAAATCATGACAGTGTCTGAGGTGGATTGGACTGGGGTCATCGTTGTGCAGAGAGGATTAGTGAGTACTAGGAGGTGGTTTCCAGTACGTCTTCATCACTGGCTGATGCAACAGCAGTGCAAGTGATCCCACTCTTCAGCCACAACTACAGAGACACAGCGGGACAGTGGGACCTGTGTATGACGCACATATCCATAGTCAGTTGAGATTCTTTTTTTCCAGCCTGATGGGGGAGACACCTGGAAACTGTAACACCTGCTCTCTGTCAAGGGTTTTTACACTACTAAACTTTGTTGCTGTTTATTTTTGGCATTATAGGCATTCTCCTCTTCCTTGTGGACTGTACATTTAGCTATGATCAACTCAACATCCAAACCAAGAGTAAAAAGATATTTTTACACTGCAGAACCTCAGGCTCAGGAGATGCAATAACTCTCTGTGGAGCTTAACAGGTGACCATGTGTTTGGCATGAGACTCAGAAGGGCTGTGAATTTGTGTGTTGTCAACATGTTTCAATGTCATCCAGGCCAAATCCTGGGGGGATACCTTAATTGAAGAATAAAAAGATACTATAGAACAAGCGTGATTGTACATGGTGAAATAATACTACACCAAAAAAAGTCTGAAGAGGTTTATGTACTCACAGAGTGTCCCAATACAGCATGTGCCATCTCATGTCCCAGGACAATGCTGAGCTGGTGAACATCTTCCACTATCTCTAGCATCCCCGTAAACATGAACACTTCTCCGTTCTACATTTAGGAAGACACAATCCTAATTATCTATAAGGTTTTTGAAGATATTCTTTACAGGCACGAAAAAAAGACAATCACAATAAATTACTTTCCGTATGATGTAATATTCAAACAAATCAATTTTCAAGTGGATAACAGGCAAATGTTAATGCTAAATATTGTTTGAACTACCTTGAGCTGAGCAGATGTAAGGACAGTTTAAAATTTGAGGTTAAGGATGCTATCACACATAGGACATAACGAGAGAGAAATATTAAATTCTACATGTGTCTTTCTGTTACTAACTGGGAGGACAAAGGCGTTGACATTGGGACTCTGTACGACATGAACACTCCAGGTGACATCAGACACTTCAGGAATGTCCTTATTTCTTTGTGCTAGGTGCTGCACCACCCGCTCCACCGCCTGGTGACGAGTGTCAGTGACTGGAACCAGCAACTCTGAAAATTCCTCCATGTACTGAAGACCGCACGCACACACACATACACACAAGAACACACACGTTATAAACAATTTAATTTTCTTAATGTGTCCTCAGATTATATCTTATCCATTGTTGCATAGTCTAAGTGGTAACTTACTTTCATTGCTGCTCTTTTTCAAATTAATATTGTTAAAACTGAGTGTAAAAATGATAATTTGGCATTTTATATCAGTCATCCTGTACCACACAAACATACTGATCATGTCCTAACCGCCTCACCGCCTCTGAAGTCAGGGCTGCCAACTTCATGTAGCTCTCTCTGCTGAACACCAGGAGGCGGGTCCGTCCTGTCAGTGGGGACTGATCCAGGTGAGTCAGGAGAAGGAGGGCCACAACTACCATAGCAACGCCAGACCCTGTTGCAAGGTGCCAGCGGCGCTGCCAGGCCCATTCACGCATGAACTGCCGTTGGTTTGACGGTAGAGCCCCCCACCACTTCCTTATACTCCTACATACAAAGGTACAAGGTCTGTGATATCTGTTTCTGTATCTCCCTCAGCTAAGAATGACTTCTAAAATCATATACTGCCCTACAGTGGCATCTTTCTCCATTCAGCATGGATGGAGAAAGCTGAATCTCATTTCATGTCTGGAAAATGTGAGTGTTTGTAAATTTGAAGATTGTCAGCATAGAAATCAGCAACAAATGCTCCAATTAGAAATGTGAGAATCCAAGCACATCTACTATGATCAATAATCTCTTTTTCAAAGTGGGCTTAGTCGTGAAAGCAGCCTCAAGATATCAATATGTTCTCAACAATGTATTGTGGACAAAATGCCATGGTGTGTGTTTGGCCATAACAAACAGTTAAATAAACTAGGTAAAAGCCAAGCCTTCTTTTTTTTTTTTTTTTAATTAATGGCTAAATGGAGGTAATTAAATAAAACATTTTTACGTATTGCAAGCAGTTACGAGACATAAAACCAAACCACTCAACCTCTGATAACGTTTGACAATTCTCAATGGCAGTCGGCTATTGTGAATGAATTGAATTGAAACTTTGATTACTGATACTTGTTTGAGACGTTCATAAACCAATCAGTCACAAAATGAATACCAGTCGACAAGGTCTCAACAATATTGATGCTTTTTGTTTAAATTGGATAAAAGCAAAAACATCTGAACAAAGAAATGTCACAATAACACAGCGACATGAAATTTGTGATCAGCCACAACATAAAACTGGTGACTGGTTTTAATGTTCTGGCTGATTGGTGTATACTGTACACATATTATGATCAATACAGGTGATTTATTTACCAGTAAATTAAAACAGTTAACAGAATCATGAAGACAATATCTAATATAATTTATTTATTCTCGATTCAATTTTTTTAAAAAAAAGGGTTGTTTGAACAAATTAGAATATTTTGTTGATGGGCACAATTCAAGCATATTAAGTAAAATTGACCCTTCAAACAATATACACATTTGTAAAAACATTTTAACATCTTCAATTATTATTTTTTTATTTGCCTTTATTCAGTAGTTGAAAATACAATATTTAGTCGTGTGCTTTTATGAATCATTAGTGATAAGACTTTCTCTAATAACGAAGCAACATTGTGAAGCTCCTACCTGCCCAGTATAACAGCCAAGATCTTCTGCAGAGGTTTGAGAACCAGCCATAAGAGAGGAATAGGCAGAGCTCTCACTGGGCTGGAGGTGTGGAAGTGGAGCCCGCACTGAGTCTGGACAGGACCACAGGGCAGGGGTGGGGTCGGTTTGGGACAAATATGGAAACACCCGATTCTTCCATTGCTGCAGAACAAACGTCGGGGTGTTTTTGGTGTGGTAGCAGAGTTTGTCTTATAGGTGCTGATTTGAGAGTGCACGGGCTGTGTCTTCTTCAGAGGTTGCACAGCCGGTCTGCCGACCCGGAAGTTTCGTATCAGATACGAAGAAGGACAACATGAGCGACCAGCCCTTAATAGGTAAACACAGAGTAGAGCCATTGTCCTTGCCGGTACCTTGACTTCGTGGTTCACTTGTCAGACTGCAGACGATTTATTTTCTTCCTTATTAACAGAAAGGTTGCTCTTCCTCATCTAAATGTAGAAAGGGCTGTAAAATGACGTTAATAGTCCAAACAGTCAATGTCAAAAACAACTAGTGCTCGCTAACGTTAGCGATAAGTAATACTAGTTAACAATATTCAGCTGACGAAGTTAAGTGTCTCCTTCTATCCACGAAGTTCTTTGTGTAACACAATAACTTCGTTAGAGTCGTTACAACAAACGTCAGTCATGTCGGCATTTTGCAGTTGGACGGTCCTACCTTTAGACCGACCCCACAGAAACAATACGGCGAGGAACGTTCCGGGCGCCTGGCAACGAACTGACTTCTAACACCGCTTAGTTATTCAAACCAATACGCACCGTAAAACATTCTTCTCTTATGGAGACGGTACAATATTGTAATATTTCTTTCATTCCTCCACTAAACACCCATGTCTCAAAATGCACGACACTAACTTGACTTCTTCCCTGACGTCTTTGTTGACATTCTCATGTGGGAATTTTTGGCTCTCTGAAATATAAAGAGAACGGGCTAGACCTGCTCTTGTTAAACAACGCCTTGAGTGTTTTTTTTGGGCGAAAACAAAATTCAGTTGACCTGACTATACACCTGCAAACCACAGCACATTACAGCATCATAACAATTGGCCCGCTACTAGATGTGTGTTGGCGGGGAATGATCACTAGCACACACATGAATTTGGGCAAACCAACCTGGAAATCCCCATGGTTTAAAAATTGCTAAAACTGTTGAAAGAGAAAATATGAAACAAAATAAATGTTTATTTACTCGTTTAAAATTAACCCGTAAAACAAAAGATCCCATTGGATAAATTGTTATGTTTTAGATTATAAGGCAAAAATAATTGTTTTAGAGAGACAATTGAGTAAAAAAATAGGGACACAAAAGCGTATCATATTTACATAATGGTTTAAGAAAAGCAAGCACACCAAGCATCCGTAACATTGTAACCACTGACAAGGAGTGGATAACACCGATTTTGTTGTTACAACAGAAACATTGATTTGTTTGAAGTAGGATGAAAGGACAGGCATAAGGATCTGAGAAACTTTGATAGCGGCCAAATTGAGATGATTAGACAAATAGTTCAGACCTTCTGCAGAATGTCAGGTATTCCCTATTTGTAGTAGTAAACATTTGTCAAGAAGTGATCAAAAGAAGGACAACTGGCGAACCGACTGGGTCATGGGTGCCATAAGTTCAGTGATGCACTTAGGGGGCAAAGGCTTGTCAGTGTTGTCCAATCCCACAGAAGAGCTACTGTAGCAAACTTCCTAAAAAGTTAATAATGACTCAGATAGATCAGTGTCAATGATCCATTGTCACAGTAAATAGTCATGTTCTGACGACAGCACAGAGCCCAGATGTAACACCATGCTGCTTTTGGTCTCAGAGGTGTCTTTGGCATTTGTTGTGGGCCGGACACTGCTGTCTGAAGCACTGCCAGAATTTGGATTAGAGTGTATCCCTCCTTTTTCGGGCTTTTCTTCTTTAATCGAATGAACAAAAGCAAGGTCATTTGAATCAGCTGGTCTGGATGAGTGATTTAAAGATTCTCCCTCTTCCTGGTCAGGCGCTTGCTGCTTTGGTATAAAGTCTGACTGGAAAAGGGTCTGGATGTGGACGAGGAAGGGTTCTCCCTCCCCATCTGGCAGTGGCTCCAGGTACCTGGCCAGAGATGACAGCATCTAAGGAGAGATAATTAATGAAATACATCAAGTGAAATGAGACAAAAGTAGGTGAACACATTTACTAAACTTATGAATGCCAATGGAATGTGTGATTCAAGGGTAGATTGATGGGCTAGAGAGACCTTCTGCAGACAGGTGAGATGGGAGTCTTTCCGGAAGAATTTGTCCATCTCCACACTCCTACCCAAAGTAGAAAAAGAGCATGTTAGGCAGTCCAACGTCTCATTAAGAAGAAGAAGTGTTCCAAATTCAAATATCCAGGATCTTCATTACACTACATATGTCAGGAAGGATTCTACAGTGGGGTTTATAACTCACCCGGGTGACTGACTGTATTTGTGGATAATCCACTGAGCTCTCCTCATCGTCTGTTCCCAGTCTGGAATGGCTTGTGATGACAGGAAGTCAAATCCATAGGGCAGCTCTGTGTTGGAACAGAGAAAGACTCAGGCAGTGTAAAAACTGTGTACTGAAATCCCTGACCTACATTGCCAGATTGATTCAAAGCCTCTTGATCTTGACCGTTTTGATGTTCTGAATCGTGAGTGTGTCTGACATACTCTGTGGGCCTGAAGGTTCCTGGCTCTCTTTCACCAACAAACAAGTAGTTTGGGAGTGGGGGGAACAATGAGCTGGGTCATATGGGCTCACTATCATCCCAATAAAAGGGGCTCCGCCACGTGAGAAGTAACTCTGGAAAATCAGGACAAAGGGAATCAGATTACACACTCTGACAGTCCAACTCCAATCTGAAGTCACCAGTCTGTTCACTTACCTGGAACTGGTCCTGTGTGTTTATGTCTCTAACTGAGGGGTTGGGGTGGAACGAGGGATGTGAATGGTACCAGCCCACCACACTGAAGCCCAGGGACGATAGCACGTCACAGGCCTGTGTCTGAGACACTGGGTCCATCTCACACTGTAATCCTGTGCTCACACTGTTGCAAGGCTCTGCTGCACAGATCTGCACGGAACCACACGATCATCTGTTACTAGACACAGTATTGAAAACACTTTGTAGGAAATAAAATAAACAAAGCCTCATCTTCTCATACCTTTAATACTCTTTCGTGCTCATTGAAAGTTCCACCTAGCAGGCCAATCACTTCCCCCCATGACACATGGGCATGCTGAAAATAAGAAAACAATTACAATCTTTGGAGCAAGTGATACATTTATGACTAAATAATAACAATAAAAAAAAATCAAGTCATTTCAGTTTGTGACTGATGGACAAATGAAAGCACCTGTATAAACCTGGACTTTAATATAGGACTATTTCACTCAATGAACTCAAACCCGTCCTCTGTATGAATCCTTAAGGAATCTAGCAGTCGTATAAATATAAGTTATAGTAGCAGTCAAACTGCATTTTTGTATCATGTTGCCACTTTTACACAGTGAGCTCCATGATCATTTTTCCTGTTGTTTTTGCAACTTTTACAAAAATCTTTTACGTTTTGTTAATAAAATTTACTGTAGCACACCGTTCCCAATAAAGCTTCACATTTCCTTTAAAATGTACATATGTGCCGTCAAAGATGTAAGTTAAGATACAGATACATGCCAAAATTGTATGGAAGAAAAATGATAAAATAAATTAATGACAGTAACTTGTAATTGTATAAATATTCTCCCTACAGTGTTCTCATTCTCATGCCTGAATGCTGAACACTCAGGCATACAGAAGACCTTTATTTCCAAACCTTTATTTCTGACTGGATCAATACAAAACAAGAAATCCTAAAGTTTCTTTCCAGGCCCGTTTAATCACTTTATATGAACAGGGAGGAAAGCTGACTAACTGAACATATCAGTATAATAACAAACTAAGAATGCTGCACCAGTGACCGTCTGTAGGGATGCATACCATGTCCATTATGAGAAGAGTCTCTGCGCACACAATAACCTGGAATGGTTCCTGGGAGAACAGCAAAGAGGAGCTTTTCAAATGTATGAAACTTGAAAGAAAACTTTTATTAGATACTATTTTTGCAAAATACAAAGCCTTACTGATGACTCAATGTAGAGCTAAACTGCCACTTACCTGCACATCATCTCCGAAAGACCTGCAGGGTATCAACTGGAATGGATCAAAAGACCTATGAAAAAACCAAAGGGTAACATAAGAACCAATAAACATCTGATCAAACACATGTTGAGTAGCTCCATCATACTCACCCTCTGAATCTGGAGATTTTGCAAGGTTTGGGACACTGTTTCATCTTCTCTCTCCTCAGAGCGAGTTCCTCGGCACTGAGATGCTAATGAAAACAAACAAATACAAGATCAGTAAGTATACTAGTGAATTCACCTAGTGATCTTTCCTTTAATCATTGTGTCTGACTGTATCCAAACCTCATACGTCTGTCCCTCCAAGTTTTTAGCATCGCACCAGTTTCCCCATAGGTCCCTCACACGGCGCTTCCTTGTCCTCTAAAATGTGCAACCAATCAGCAGTTATCTCATAGCTTAGATGCTGGAGATGTGGTGCTAGAGCTTAGGAGGTGATCGTACGTACCATGTTCTGCAGTCTCTGGGCGATCTGGTAGGCCTCAAGCACATCTTTGCCTTCCTTAGGCTTGGAGCGGTCTACCACTTTCGGGCGATTGTAGACAGCTTGCTCTACAAAAGAAAAGACAGTGCTTCACATAAATAAGTCATATTTTCTTAAGATCTTCAAAATGTTGTCATAGGCTCAGTGAAATTACCACAATTGAAGTTGATGGCTCCTATGAGCTCCAGGTAGGTGTGTATTCTCCCAATGCAGTTGACGTCTCCGCAGTTCTTCAGTCCAGGACGAACTGATGTCTTGTTCAGGTACTTGGGTTTGCTCTTCAACCTGGTGAACAAAAAGAGTAATAACCACTTCTTCTGAAAAGCTGTGTTGAAATAAGATATAAATATTATTAAGTTTTACCATTGATCCAGGATGTAGTTTCTGATCTTGAGGTATCTTTCAGGGGTCTTGGATGGTCGTCCTTCAAAGAATTCTGTGATAGCTTGTTTCTCATCCTCAGAGATGGTCTCCATATCCATTTCTATTTCTTGCTCAGGAGGCGTAAGCTCCTCCTGTTCCTCCTCCTCCTCCTCTTCCTCATCCTCCTCTTCCTGGTCTTCATCTTGTCTATCAGCGGAAACTAGGAGGCAAATAAGACCACAGAATTACTTCAGCAGAGGAAAAAATTGTCTCGTAATCATTAAAAAGGGGAAGGAAAACAGCAGCCTTACCTGTGTCAACCCTACAGGCCCCTTCTAGTCGACCAGTCAGCGCTGGGCTCTCAGTCTGGAAGCTCAGGTCATCATTCTCCCCATCAATTAGCTCAGAGTCAGTCTGAGCTCCCGACTGAAGATGCTTTTGTGGTGATGATAGTCTCTCATTGGCTTTCTCGGGTAGCTCAGTCACACCAGTCTTCTCAAAATGAGGGAGCACGGATGAGTGACAAGGACTTTGTTGTGAAGGAAAGGTGAGGTTCAGTTGCTCGGTCATCTCAGTAGGACCATCCTCATCCTGTGTGTTGTCTGATTTGATCTCAGACCCCAAGGGGTGCTCTGGATCACTGAGCTCATCTTTGAGCACAGCCATTAGTTTATCATCTTCTCCTCCATCACCGCTCAAGTCATCGGTAATGTCTACCTCCTCATCTTCATCATCAGAAAGTTTCTCTATTCGCACAGCGTTAATGAGTGCAGGTGGACAACTGGAGGTAGGTTGAGAAGGTTGTAAGTGCAGCACTGGATCTGCAGAGGGCGCTGTAGCTCTGGATTCGGATTTATCCTGAGAAAACATCCAGAAAGAGTTTATTCAGTCTGCATTCCTGGTTCCATTGTATTTGTGAAAGAGTTTGAATAATGAGGAAATCTCACGCCTATGTGGGGAAGTTCTTGAGATAATCTGTATCTGTGTGCCGCTTAGGTTGCAGCATAACATGGACAAAGGAAGACTCACCTTGTGTTTGAAATACTGTCTGGCGTAACCTTTGACCTGAAGAACAGAGCGACTGCCCACCAATTTGGCAATCTTTGTCCATCTTCGACCAAACTGAGCCTGTAGAAAATCACGCATTAGACTTCTGGAATTTTAAACAAATATTCAAAGTATATTTCTTCATACACAACAACTGCAAAACGAGAGATAAATAGTACACTTCAAACCAGAACGTTCTCAGATCAGGTCAGGTTATGTTATAGAACACAAACTTATAACAAGGCTTTTTTCATTAATATTAACAGTTTATATTGAATGCTATTGGTGTTATTCTTTTTCTGCTGATAGACAGTTGTACCATTCATTGAAGAAGGGAATCATGGCCATTCTGTTTTGAAAACTTCAGAAATACCCCCACAACATCAGGACTATATGTCACAGTTACTGATATTTGTCAATAGTCAACTTATAGTAGTCTCCCATATTTTATCATTGTGAGTAATGTGTTGCGTTGTGTTGTTGGCCTTTTAAAACAAAGATGGAAATTCCACTTCACTTATTAAGACAATCATTCAATAAAATACCCTTATATTCTGATTATTGAGCTGAGCTCTGTTATGGGGTTGTATCTTAACGAAGCAAGTTTACCAGTCCATCCTCAAAAAGGTCTTTCTCCTGTTTAGACCAACGAGAAGAGGAGCCAGAGGCAGAGGCTGATGTCTTTGCAGGAGACCTGAACATGTAAATACATCATATTAGGAATGCATCACGGAGCACATATCAATGCTTGAGGATTACCCAACTTACTTTGTAGTTTTGGGTTCGTTATATGCCTCACTTTCCCAGGTATGATTTCTTTGCTTCTCACCTGTAAAGTAGTAACTGGAAGAAAGTTCAGGACAAAAACATGTGATGTTGAGTTTTATCCAAATGATGTATCAGAAGAAACACGCAATTAAGTATGGAGTGATTAAACTGAAACATGAATAAGAAAACATACTGTAATTTAAGAACCTGTAACAAGCTCAATTGCGGTTATCTTTTGGTTCCTTAAAAACATTCAAAGTCAATTATCCTTAAATTTGGAGCTGTTTTACAGTCAAATATCTTTCATTTCTGTATTATTCCCTCTTCAATGTAACTAAAATGAAGTTGACACTACAGAATGGGTCTGGAAAAGCCAAACTATTTGAACTACCTCCACCGAAGAGATTATGCTTTTGTGGTTGTCTGTTTATTGTTATTTTTCTGTTAGCAGGATTATGCAAAACCTACTTGACGAATTCCATGCATAATGCTGGTTTTTAAATGACTATTGTCAGAGTAGCGTTATATGAACACTTACGTATTTAAAACTGACCAAATCGAAGAGCACAAACATAAGCTCTGAATGTACTTCAGCTTTTGTGAAAGCATAGAATTCTGATGATCAGAATGTAGATTAAGAACTCTTTATGCCCACATTGTACCAAATGTGATTTAAATGAGTCATGTGTAGATATCTCACTGCTGTGCTGGGTTCATTAGAGATGCCCAGATTGCAGTCTGCTGTAAAGCTGCAAATGTTGTGAGATGCAGTTATTGTCAGTGTAAGGATACCGTTCCTCCAGCAGCATTTTCTCGATGGCCTCTCTGTTCTCTGGGCTGATGGAGTTGTCCAGCTCCCAGGGCTGTGAACAGAGACAAAGGAGTTTACACGAGCCCCAAGAGTCACACGGCAGTCAACCTAATCCATGAACTCATACCAGTATCCCACTGCTGCTCCTCCATGACGTCTGTATGAGCTGCTCCTGGATTAAAACTCCTCGACCTAGCTGGCTAAAACGCACAGAGCAGAAATTTACAAGATCATAAAGAAGTAAGGATCCGAGGAGACTCACATCTGCTCAGGACCGTTAACGGTTAATCCTGCTGCGCTCCAATAGGACTGTTATTCGCTCAAAAATAAGGACGACTACTGCGTACAAAACAAATAGAATAAATAAAGCTTGATTCACAATATTCTTACCTTATACTGTTTTCAAGCTCTCCTCCCTCGATATCTACCTCCACGTCGTCGTCCATGTTTTTGGATGAACGTAAACATCAGGGCGGAGACGGAATGTAGGGAAACAGCGATCAGCTGTGATCACAGCGACACCATGTGGCGGGATGTCCGAATGTCTCTTTTCAAGTAATACTACAAATCCTACTACTATCTTAGCTTCCCGAGACGAAAATATGACGTTATTCACATTATCTTTTAGAGAAGGAAAGATAAAGTTAAGGCTGTAAACTCACAGAAGACACTTTAATGATAGTCAGGATTCTGAATTAGTATTCACAAGTCTAGAAAAAAAAACATTACGCTAGCACTTTTTTTTTTCCAGAATTTGAAGCTTAATTTCAAAAGTCCAACTGTATAGTCAGAATTGTAACTTTATTATAAGAAGTCTAGAACCTATTTTGAATGCAGGAAAATCAGAAGATTTCTGAAAATAAAATCGGTATTATAAATTAAAACATTTTAATCATGACTACATCCAGGTTCTCAAATTAGGATACATGTAACCCAAGTGGTACCTGGATCAATCAAGGAGCTATGTGAAATGTAATTTTAATGTTTGTTATTTTTGCAAATTGACATGCAATCTGCACATGCAAAAGCAACGACTTTCGAATTGCCGTTTTTTCTTCTATATTACGTTGTGTGTATTACACAGTTCAATATCTCTGTAGACATTCCATAATACACCTGTACAGCGCTTGTTACAGCAAGTAAATAATAAAAGTATTTTACATTTTTTACAAAATACATTTCCATATGCTAGCGTCCCATAAAATTATATTAAGCTGGTCTGATCATAATCTCATAAAGCCTGTCCAATTCTTAATGACTGCACTTGTTTAGAAATAAGCCAGTTTGTGATCTTTTCAAAGATTCTCTCAAGCAAAGGTATTATTACACATAGCATATGAAATATTTTATGTCTGGGCATGTAAGCAGCTGTGGCTCGGTTTCATAGCATCACCACTTGTATTTCAATGCATCAATGTATCTGTCTTGACTACGTATGTCAAACTTAGTACTGATAAAGGATTGACAAACAGTATAAACACAATGGATTGACCTGAAAGCACCCAAAATAAAAAAACTGAAGACTTGAAAGACGACAAAAAAAGATTTTATTTAGAAATTCACAGTTTCTAATGTCACTACAGTTTAGTAGTAACACTCTCCTGCTCAAAAGTACTGTGCAGTTCTTGAGAGTAATCACAGAGAAAGAAAAAGATAGTTGTTGACGTACAAGGTAGAAAAAAAAAACAAAGGCATGAGGAGTCATACAAAGTGCACGCTGTGCTCTGAGAATTTCTAACTCAGGCCATTCTTACTGTTGGCTGTGCTATGAGAAAAGTAGATTCAAAGTAGTCTTTCTCACAACACAGTCACTCACATACTTGAAATCAGCAACAAAGTACCCACATGCATACAGGTTTACACAAAAATTTAATTCATACACATTCAAAAAGGGTGAAACAAAGACAACATGGTTTTCTTTGTTTGTGGAACATACATAATCACATTAATAAGCCTTCCAATTCCTACCTATGCTTGCCGTGTTCCCTTTATTCAACAACAATTCATATTTTTTTCCTCAAACACTACAAGTATTATCTAAAGTGGGCGAACACAAGATGTTAAATTAATAAGGGACTTGGTGTGTGATGAGAGTGAGGCTGGAGGTCAGGAAAGTGAGCAGTGAACTCATTCAGCATTTTAATGTCTTAATGGGAACCCGTTAAAGTGGTCAATAAAAGCAGGCATATTAAAAGTTTTCTTCACAGTCATGAAAAGATGTGCAATGGGGGTGGTGGGGGTTGGCAGAGGTGTCTCTTAGATAGATAAGAGATGCAACCCGAAAGAAAAGCTGTAGAAGAGGTAATGATGTTCGTTTGGAGAGAAAAGTCTGTCTCTGTCAAAATGTCCCAACACACAGAGCCATTCAGAAATTGCATAATTATCTTAAAACACAATAACGGGTAACGCTTCCCCTGTCTGCAACTTCCAGTAATGTTTAGATATTACACTGATCAACATTATGTCAGTCATGAACCCATCCCCAGAGTGAGTTAAAACCTGATCTGACACCGGTGCTGAAGAGCACAGACAACTGGACCAGAATTAAGGCTTTAAGGCCTTTCATTTCCCCATCCAACAGCTCTAAACACACAAAGGCCAAAGATCTCGGTACAGTAGATATTCTCAATAAATACCAAACAAACCTGTTTCCTGCTGCAGGACATAGGACCACCATCATACTGGTGTTATATTTCAGGTTGTGGGTTTTGTAATGTCATAGCCCCCGATAAAATCTACCACAAAAAGGAACAAAGACTAGCTATCTGCCATGTGCAAGTATGGTCGAGTGTATTGCATGGTAACATTTCTATAAAACATACTGACATGGATAAACTACTGTGACACTGTAGAGCTACGAAGCTGACAAGCCAGTGGCTGTTTTAGAAACCACGTCTGAAATCATTTAAATAAATAAATAGATAAATAAAACTGGCTAATCAAACTCGGCTCCAGTGTCCCAGTAGGCCGAGTGTGTGTGTGTGTGTGTGTGAGTGTGTGTAAGTGTAAACATTCAGTTATGCCACCCAACATGCTATAGTACACTGTTTGTGAGAATAATTTAAAACAGACATACACCCCAGCAATGACAAGGGAAGAGTGTGGCTCAGTACGATCAAAGTAAAATAATAAAATATAACGGACAATAAAAGCTCCATGGCTCGCACCTAGCCCATTTGAACCGCCTTTACTTCCCTTGTGTTGCAATATCTATTGTAAAAGTGCATTTCTCTTCATTTTGTGCATCAGCAAGCCGAGTCCCAGCTCAAACTCACTGAGAGAAGATAGTTCATAGGACATTTTATTGTGATCTAGTAGGATCTGCGTCTAATGTACGTGAAGTAAGACAGGACACTAAACTCATAGGATTAACACATGCAAACTTAATGCAGCATGAAGTTCTTCATTCAGCTCTAGTGGTTGGAGACAGACTGACGGAGACAGAGGAAGAGGAAAAGAGAAAGCCTGATTTAAATGTAAGACTGGTCCCACATTAACTAAGGACAGAGTGGCGACAGGGTGAATAAGGGAGAAGTAGTTTTTTCTGGCTCTGCTGATAATTTCATTAAAAAGAAAAGCCTGATAATTCGTAGAGTTCCTGTGGGTGAAGTGTTAAGGCCAGCATCTCTCCTGACTGCGCTCATGTGGTGCTCAGCTCTCATGGGACAATGTGCTTATCTAGTAGAAAATAAAACATGTTGAATAAGCTTCAATGGATCCGACTTGTTTCATTGTTTCTCTTTCCATGACAGCGTCTCTCTCTGACCAAATCAACAATTCATTATTAAATGTCTGGTTTAGAGCTTAAAAAGGTCTCGAACAGATATAAAGGCACATAACCATAAACAGGTCTTTGACAGGAGTGGGTAGAAACTTGATGATGTGGAGTTACTGCTGCCAACACCAGTTCTGGTCCACGGACCTAATATCCTTCCTATGAAAGTCAGCTATCGAATAGTGGATATGTGTGTGTGAGTACAAAGTTTTGTAAAAGTGTGAGTAATCAGACATGTCCGGTGACGGCTGTCACTCTGATGGTCCCGACGCCGATCTCCTCGTTTCCCTTCATAAGGTGCTGCAGGCTAGGCAGAGAGCTGATGCTCTCCCTCGGAATGTCCGGGAACTGCAGCTCAGTCTGCCGTGATTTCCCCCGCTTAATCAAGCGCTTCTCCTGGCGGGACTTGGTGGGGAGATTATGCAGGGATAAAGGCAGGCCATGGCCGTTGCACATCATGGTAGAGGGAGAGGGAGGAGGGAGGCGGCTTGTGTAGGATTCCTCAGAGTGGGTGGATGAGCTGCTGCTAGACTCTGGGGGGACCTCCATGGAGGTGCAAGGGGGCAGCGCTGACACCTCCTCTGTAGGGGGAGGTAGAGATGGAAGAGGAGGGGGAGGAGGAGGAGGAGGCAGGGGTGGGGATGTAGCAGGTAGGCATGGTTGGAAACCGTTGCAGTTTGGACCCCCGTTTGAGATCGGAGCCGAGGGCTCAGATACCTTCAGAATATCAACCTTGTCCAAAGATTTTGCCTTGCAGCGCTTTTTCTGGAGGAAAAATAAAAGACAAGAGGAGTGCAAAGGAATAATTAAAAAACATTTCAAGAAAGTCAAATTACAGCTAATAATTATAAACCACGTCAAAAACTTTTGCACAGAATGGATCAAAGAAGGGGTGGAAAGTTTAAAAGGGAATGAAGAAATCATGGATTTGGAAGAATCAAACTTCTTCGAAACTACTCATGTAAACAAAGTATTTATAAAGTTACCCCCTACGCTGTGGAGGAGAGCACACAACAAAGCATGCTTTAGTCAACTCACCACACACATTCAAATGAGAACATAGAGGAGTGACAAAGAGTCTGAATCTGGACACTCGTCTGCTTTTACTGTGTCTTATCTACTTCTTCCACTGAGAGCAGACATCAGTGACTGACGGAGAAGTCATGTTTGCTCTTGCACACTTAATGTACAGACTGACTGACAGGAGAAAACACACAGCGGCTGTCACAGCCAACAGCAGCAGTCGGAATAAACACTGTACCTTTTTCTCTGGAGAAAATCTTAAAGGTTCTACAATGAACAAGTCATCTGGACCTACTGGGGAGGGGAGAGAGGGGCCAGGTTAATGATGAAATGGCAAACAGGAATACATACATGTTACAAGCATGAAGTGACCTTGCAAGTAGTTTTATTGGAGAAATAAAATGAATCTATATTCAAATCATGATCTAATGTCTGTAGAGACGATAAACAGTACTTTTCACAAGCCTAAAAACTGAGTTTTAACTAAACTTAAACCAAAATGTCATTTTATTATTACTTGCAAATGTCTACCATTAGCCGGCAAAGCATCATGCTCTATTATTCAGTCCTTCAGCCTGCATATAGACACAAGATGGCAATGACAGCCTCTCAGCCTCCAGAACATCACTCAAATGCACACACGCACAGCTGAGGGATTATGAACATCAGGGAGAGTTTTAGGTTTCATGATTCAAACACATTATTCTTTTATTATTGCTTGCACCAGCCACTTCCTGTGGGCTGGAGTTGCTTGAGGCACTGACAAAACCGGATCAGCTGCTTGGTGAATGTGTGACTGGAAACAGTGAAGAGGGAAGGCTGGAATTATAAAAAGACTGGATAGCACATTGATGTGGCATAAGAGCTGCAGCTCCGACGCGAGTAGACACTAATGTTGGTTGTGTTTCAAAGATAAATGCAGAGGAGGAGACGCACTAGATAGAAAAACAGAAAAGACCGGTGTCAAATGTGTGAACATGTGTGTGTGTTTTGACTCCTACCTTCTGTAGAGGAAAAATGGAATGACTTGGAGCGAACAAGCGGGCAGGTCACCCTGCGCTTTAGGCTCATGTCATCATAGGAAGAGAAGCATCTGACAAGGAAACATACTTATTATTGCACATTGTCACAACTTCCTGCAGTAAGACGCAAGACAGGATGGACAACATTAAGCAAATACTAAGTTAAGAATGGAATCCATCCAATATGTCATCATAAAGGAGGATGTAGAAAATGATAATGACAAATCAGAGTACGATCCGAGTTATTGAACAATAACCACATAAATACACCAGTGAGTTAGAAGCTAAATATTTTATGTGTTTATGTATGAGTGAGCATGTGTGACAAACCTCTTGGGGCTGGGGTAGTGCTTGCTCATGGGAAGGGCAGCAGTGTTGCTGTTGGGGCTGGGAGGGGAGCTGCAACAGCACTGCAGACACAGCAGAATGCCAAGGGACAGACAGAGAACCAGAGAGACCACCAGGTAGCTCTGGCGGTCAGACACCTGCAGAGAAAGCAGTTCAAAAGTTAAAAGTCTAAAAATGCCTTAGACATCAGCATTGTGTACAAATGCATGTTCATGTCTTTATACTCATCACAATGACTAAGTATGACCCAACATGTGCTAAAAAGCCCAGGGTGCGGTTGATGCCGTCTTTTATTTAAGAAGTAAGCTTTGTTTCACATAAATTCTATACTCTTTGCAGACACTGACAACATTACAAAAAGTATTTATTCATGTTCAATATTCAATTATTACAATAAATTCAATTTTGTCTACACGATAGATTCTTGAGCATGTTTTTCACACACCTATGTCTTAAATGTTTTCTGGTTTAACTGTTGTTTTACTGTAGCTGTATGCCCTCTATGAAGGTCAGTGGGGAAGTGCAGCTCTGAAAATGGAAATTTAGTGTCTATGAAAACATTTTTGGGTTAATAACTGCTAATTAACTATTTATGAGCAAACACTTTATTTCTCATGTCCTGGTTAACATTTTGATGAAGGAACTTCATATATGTCCTTAACACAATATTCAACAATATTCACCAGGAACATCTTGTTCTAGTGATATGCAGATCAACCTTATATCCACAGGGAATGTGGTGAATGTGGGGATCAGGCAGGTGGAACAGGGTGAAGCATGAAGAAAGACACGCTGCCTATTCACATACTATATAATAAAATGAATTTATCATCAAAGATATTGAAATGTCCACAGAATCAGTATGTAATCTCAAAGCTCTACGTTCTTCTACACAGCTTCAGGTGTTTTGTCCTAATAAATCCTGATTCCACCAGAACAGTCTAAGAAATGCTTGTTTCAGAGACTGAAAGTTTAATATTCGTTTCATCTGTCAAGTTTTTAGTTTCTGTACATTGTACATACTTCTACCATGTACCTTTTTCTTTTACATTGAAAAAAATAATCTGTTTTGGTAGGTGACGAGAGGACAATAATGCATACCTATGATTGAAATAGAACCAGAACCAATTGAGTCATGACTATGCTGCATGTACAACATTATTTTCCTCAGCAATGAAGTCACTAAACCTCTCCGTCAGCTCACATGCCTCATTTGGATAGAATTTCTGTATAATGCAAATAATGAATCAATATATGACCAGTTGGAGAAGCAGAGATCAAGAACAGGGTTATGTTACCTCTCTCTGGAGCTGGCCGACTGTATCTGTGAGGTTGAACATCAGTTTGGAGATGTTCTCTAAATGGTTCTGCAGGACATGGATGGATTCGGTCTGCTTCTGATCCTGAAACACGGGACAGTTACTCACGTGCGGGTCAGTACGCTGAAGCACACAACTCATTTCAGTTTGATTTGTCTAGCTCCGAGTGCCAACATCAGAACTGACCTGCTCCTCAGCAATGCGAGAAGTGTTCTGCAGCTTTATGATGGTCTTATTGAAGGCTTTCTGCATCTCTTCCATCTGTTTACGATATCTGAATCACACAAAAGCGAGAATGACATCTTATAATGATGCAGTGGCACTGCTCATCTTAATCAAATGGAACAAAAAGGAAAAAACAGGGGTAAAAAGTGTCATCTAATTAGTAGAACAATAATAGAAGACTTCCATCCAGTGCTTTACCTCTGGCTGAGCTCCTCCAGGTATCTGCTTGACAGACTCATGTTCATCTCCAGGGACTTGATTCTATTGTTCAGCCTCATGAACACGCTCTCCTTCTGGCTGGAGCCGTGCATCACTCCCCCATTCAACAACGCACCATTCCCGTTCACAGCCCCACCACTAAAATCTCCTCCATTCTGCAGTTCTGCATAGAAGTCAGTAGCTGCTCGATGGGCATTGCCGTTTCCATTGGTGTGTAATAGATCCTCGTCCGGCGCATCTTCTAACCGATGGGGTTCTCCAGTCTGAATGAGGAAGTCGCCCTGCTCCCCATGTGTCTGAGAAGCCTGGACACCGAGACTCTGTGAATCTTCATTGTGTACGCCTGACTTTACAGTTTCTGTCACTTGAATGGCTGTTGGCAGTTCAGTAGGAGGAGGGATGAGGTCTTCAGGCTTTGATGCGGTGGGAAGAGGCGAAACAGGCTGCTCGACAACCGGGGGAACCACAGCACCAGGGGAGGCCGTCTCAGAGGCCACAGACTGTGGGGGAAAGCTGACAGTAAGGATTGGAGTGGCACTGCTGGCCTGTTGCATCTCTGGGATGGACACAGTTTGGAGGGGTGGGGTGGGAACAGGTTCCAGGGCTGCGTCTTTAATGGGAGGAAGCAAACGCTCCTCATGTGAGGGGGTGGGCAACGTCAGGGAGCTATGGAGGTCTGAGAAACTGTGCGAGGGGATTATGGTGGTTCTACTTGGCTCTAAGAGGATGCTGAGCTCCGGAGCCTGAGCGTCAGGACTGTGAGTGTCGGGCTGTTTGATGTGCACCTCACCCATAACTGTGCCATCACTTTGGCTCCTAACGGGCACGTTGAGTTCTTGTGCTTGTTCTGTGAGGGGGAGGGCTTCTTTGACAGGTGTGGGAACAGGGGCTGGGATCAGTGGAGGTGAGTGCGAGAGGATAGGGGTTTTTATATCAGGGTGCGTCTGTGTTTGAATGCTCTGCTGCTTCCGCCTAAGGCTGCGAAGTCTCTCCTTCGCCAGCCTGGCGGAGCACCAGCAATTGAGCAGCTCAGGCAGTGTGGCCATGCAGGACAGAGACAGGGAGGAAAATGAGGAGAAAGGGCAGTATATCTGACTCGCCCACTGGTTCCTCTCTGCTTCTCTCGTCTCCTCCTCTCTCTTCTCTTCCTCTCCCTCCTCCTCCATCAGAGTCACAGTAGACTGTCTAGGCTCTTCCTCCTCCTCTCCCTCCTCCTCCACCACTAGCGTGACAATCTGTCTGTCTTCATGGGAGTCAGCTGATGTGGGGGAAGGATCGGTAGAGGTACTAGAATCGTCCTGGGCTGCAGAGTGTTCCTGCTCTGCAGGCTCCAGTCTGGATGTAGAATTCAGACACAAATTTAGAGAAGAAGAAAAGTATTGTTATACAACTTAACTCATTTTCAATTAAAATATTAATCATTTTGGATGTAATTGCTCTTACAATGCAGAGTCCTCTGTTTCAGCTGGTTTAAGTGTAACTTCTGCACTCCCCTCTTCATCCCCCTCTGCCGTTGTATTATCTGTAATTTGGAGAAAGACACAATTAAACCCAAAACAGGACTATGAACTTGGTGTCTGTCTAATACTACACAGAACCACAAATCATAGCAGTGGCAGGGTTCTGCCCAATCTGAAAAAAGCTGTAGGAGAGCAGCATAGTGGGAAAATAGAGGCTTTTTGCTGCACTGTATGTCTGGCAAACGCTTGATTGGAAGTCAGAAAAACTGTGAACCAGTCTAGACCAGTTAGAACTGATCTTTCTCCTACACCCCTTCCTGTTTGCTCTGGGACTGCAAATAGTATCCAGAATTGGCTCTACAAACACAGTATATGGAAGGATGACTTTTGGTTTCAGTTTAAAGCAGTTCAAACCTGCTTTCGGAACAAGTTTTTAAAGTAATCTTCCCAATTAAAATAGAGGAATGCAAATCTCCTTTCACTAAATAAAAATGGGGGAACAGTTGAGTTAAGAGTCATATTGAATTAACTCTCTGTGGGATAAAAGGGTGGGGCGGAATATGTTGCCTCAATGGCCCCCCCGTCTTTATTTGCTTATGCCCCTTAGCCAAAAAAGTAAAACAGACAGCCAATGTTCTGCAAATGCTGCTAAAACCACATGCCACAAAATCCTCATCTGACTTGCTCGGTATAAAAACGCATTAACATTCAAGGCTATGCATACGCTTGTGCTTTAAAGGAAGAAAAAAAGTGACCCAGTTTTTGAAGCAGTTAATCTAAACAATATGTGGGAAGAAAGAGGGGCTGGTTGAGACAGAGAAGGGGAGCAGGGGGGCAGTTGAACAGTGTGAGCGCAGAAAGCAGGAAAGAATGGGCACTACGGTCGTATTTTTTCTTTTAATGTTAAAATGTCTGTGAAAGACAATACGAATAAGTGTTCCCATTCACTGGGGTCCAGCAAAAATCTTAAAAGAAGTTCTCATGCGATTGTAATTAATGTTAAGAATACGTATTGGAAGTATTCCAGGTGGAACGGTGACTCATGTTTTGCAGTCTTTAGGAGGACTTTACTGATAAATAGCTTTGTATGGATAATCCAGCTATACTTCATATTGACATATGACAGGGCGAGGTTGCTTAAAGGAATGAAGTTGTTTTAACCCCATTCAATGAGGATGAGCTGACGTCCCCCCGAAAAAAAACTATACGACAAATAAATGGAGGTATAACGTGTTCCGGTCCTTTGGTGAGCCTAGAGTAGTGTATAATGTTTTGGATATATGCTATGGAGAGGGTGACAACCATTCAGAGTCACCAAAAATATAATTTCCTCATGAAAACCGCACAAAATAAAAGTATCAAATTAAAAATGTGCCCATGTCATATTTATGTCTGGGGAATAAGGATCCACATCAGAGCTTTGATCTTCAGGTGAAATAGAATATAGTGACAGGTGAATAATATTATAATGAACGGGCCTGTGTCTAATATCTTTAACTATAATCTGTGTACAACCAAGTAAAGTTAAAATCCACTCATCAATGCTATTCAAATTGAAAAGAAAAGGGATTTTAAGGAAACATCCCTGAAACAGCTGTACAAACACAGGCCAGAAAGAAATAGTTTCAAACCGGTTGGAATGGAAAGTGGGCATTTACAAGAAAGAGTAAAAGACAGAGAAGGTGACACAGGATAGAAGAAGAGGAAGCATTCAATCTATGGTACCTGCTGTTTCGGTTTCACCATCTAGCTCGGCTTTGCCACCGAGTACATTAGCAGCGATATTGTTCACCATGTTTATGATGACATCTGAAGGAAAACAATACATACATACAATTTAAATTTGATTGAATTATAATGTCTTAATCCACTGGTGTACCTTAGTAAAATTTTCATTCTGAAATCCAAACTCCAGTCTACATTTCTGTGTATGTGTGTTATCAAGTAGATTAAGATGGTATGGAATTTTAAATACTGAGAAAACACCATCTCAATAAATTCTCATTACATTGAAAGCTGTTATTTTTACCATAAATATTTGTTTACATCCAACTTTATATGTTAATGTATAATTATCAAGTTTCCGCCAGTAATATTAAACCGAAAACATAATTAATCCAATAGTCTGTTAATATCAACTATATAGTTGTGGATTATTTACTATCAGTTTGTCGTCATTAATGTAGAAATGTGTGTGTGTCTGTGTGCACATACTAGTTGCAGAGCCAAGCAGGTTTTTAGAGGCCTTATCCTCTGACGGTTGGTAGCCAGGTGGATAGTCTGAGGAAAGAGCGCTAGTTAAAAATCCACTCAGAACATTAAATCGCACTCAATAATAAAAGGTACTTTACATTACAATGTCAGAGAGCCAGAACTGAGGAGTAAATAAACGTTGGATGATTATCATATTAAATACATCTCAGCCAATTTCAACTGTATGTAAAATCAAGTTAACACACACACACGCACACACACACACACACACACACACGAAACAGAATCAGGATCAGGATCAGGATCTTACCATAGTCTTCATCCAAGTAATCTTGTCTCTCTGATGGGTATTGTGAATCTGCTATCTCCTCGTACTCCTCCACCATACTTGTACCAAACACCCTAAACAAGCACACACACACTTGGTTAGTCAAGAAAACAGACAAAAAGACAAGGAAGGGTATGGGCTTCTATAACAAAGAAGAAAAAAATATCTCTTGACAAACTGCCTAGATAGTACTTTGAAGATATATACATGAAAATACGCAAGTGACTCCTTATAGGTAAACCTTTAACCTAATTGTAAACATGTGCAGGAGTTTTACAGCACCTTTAAACATTAACAGTAGTTCCAGTTAAGCAGATTTAACTCATTGTTGGCTTAGTTACAATCTTTTGTGTAAAATGACAGAGATTAAGAGTAAATGCCAGTGTACCAGAGAGGGATTTAGCTTTGGAGTACATTTCAAATGTACACAGCTGAAATACATTCATTAGTAGAAAGCAGCAATATCACTGCATTACGGATGCATGTGTCCTACTGCAAATAACCACTAAGATGGGATGGGATGAAAAGAAAATGTCTTAAATAAGGTAGAGAGCTACTCCCCAAAATACAGTTTGTCAAAGTTACACACAGAAACAGGAGTTGTTCTTCTGGACAGAAAGATTGCGTCTGACTGAAGTATTCTTCAGTCTAAAGTTAAATGACTAGATGAAAACAAATTTGCTGTTTCTGACTGAATGGAGTGGGTTGGGATTTACATACAGACAGATATAATATCCTGTTCATGACCGGTGACTCCATTTCCTCATGAAACTTTGAAAATGTGTGTTCAAGGACACAGATGCTCCAACTATTGGACAGAATTCATTTGTGCCTAAAATTTGACACAGGCAAATAAAAAATATTGAAAACCTTGGATACCATTAGGAATCATATAAATTATGCGAACCTCTGAATTCTGTACAGCTGGATTTAAAGGGAAGTGGATAGACTATCCCACTCATGGATGGATGAATGGACCACCTTATATGCCCCAACTTGCAGAACCATGAAAAACGCAGTAACCTAAATGTTTCGTCGAAAGGTAATTGCAATAGGTAAGAGTGTACATCATCACCCTACCTCTCCCCTCCATTATTTAAATAAATAAAAGAGAAGCCTGGAAACAAAAAGGGAATGGAGAAGAACTATTTACTATCTCACCTGATGAGACTGAGTGGACAGAAGTGTTCTGATCCAAAGTGAGAGAGGAGTTCAACCTGCAGGGAAGGGGGAAAATTATTTAAATAACATTCACAACTTAACCATTAATGTTTGTTTGTGCACCCACTCCATAATCCCAGAAAACTACCAAAGTAAATATTAGATTTGCAAAACATTTAAAATAAGACAAAGCTCACCCATTTAAAGTATGACATTACATAAGCGCCCTTAACAGCCCATAATAACCTTTGATAGAGAGCCAAGACTGCTAACCTTTATGTATTTGATGAACATCTGATGAGCGAGGAGGACAGGAGTACAGGAGGAGAGAGAAATAAAACAAGACAAAGAAATCAATAAGATCATTCAAGCTTCGAGCAATGCAGGCAATCGGTTTCTGTAAGAAATAACAATAATTTAATAGAGTAAATCCCAGTAAGCACTTTCACGGTACATCCAAAAATCACAACGCAAAAACATAATCAACCGAGCGACTGTTTTAATGTGAATATTTAGTGAGGTACACTTAGGATGAAAGCGTGGGGACAGAGACAGTCCAGAGAAGCACAGCTGCTCATCATCTATTTCATCAAAATGGAAGATGGTAAAATTCTTCAGCAGAATGTAAAAATTTCACAAGCGCTATACTGTTTTGTTTGCTAACCTGCTCTCACCAGTCACCTGACAAATCCTGAATTCAGCGTCAGATGTCAAACGTTTCTATGTTTGAATAAGGGATGTTCAGTACCTCAAGCACACCATTTGCTTCTGCTAAAAAAGACTTTAAAACTATACCTAATCATGTTATGTGGCATGAACATTTGACAAAACTGGTTTCTTATTTGACCCAGTGGACTTGTGTGTTTTGAGAGAGCCCGTGCGTCTGGATTACAAATAGGCCATCATGATTAACCTCAGATAGGTTAAGTGGATTATTTCCACTACAAGAGAGACTTGGTGTTCTCTGGTTATTTTTAGACAGAAATAAATACTATACACACATACATACTCTATGTCCATAAAGGAAATTTTAAAATATCAGTCTAATAATCTCCAAAATTCTATATTTGACTGTCAACTCGTACCACTGGGTATGACACCCAAACCTCCAGTACAATTAACCTAATAGTGATGTGGATCTGCCCTGAAGTCATTATGAGTAAAACTCATGAACACAACCCCTAGCAGTCATTCACAGAGTCACATTTCTTCACGCTGTTCATGGAAGCAGTTACAGGCAGCGCCGGCGGAATTCTCTAGTTACCATGAAGTCACAAGAGGATACCATAAGCTTTAAGTACAGCTTTAACATATTTTAGGGGTGTGTGCGTACATTTATAGACAAGGAAATTCAATATCCTGAAAGTGTATGTTGTTTAACACTCTTCTCCTTGACTCATAGGTCTACAACTACAACAGGGGAAAAATAACTTACCTTCACATATTTAGCATAAAGCTGTTCATCCAGTGGGAAGTTCTGAACTATGCGTGCATCACGGGCATGGAAGGTCCCCAGCTTCACCCATTTATTGGTAGGATATCTGCAAATGGAACAAGAGAAACACAAATGTGTGAAAGGAGTGGACTGTGCAGATAGAAGCTGGCATGTTCTCAAAGGCTGGGTGCAAATGCTTAGGCGCCCCATGTGAGGGGACGGTATGTCCTTCTCTGCCCAACGGGGGGATTTATGAGTTGCAGTGAGCTGAGGCCAGAAATACATCTCCTCCAATCAACCTTACTTTCAAAAAACATTTTTCTTTATCTCTTTTACTAAAAAACACATTTCATAAAGATTATGGCTTAACCATTGACTATCAAGATAGAGCCAGTACATGTACAGCCATAATTCATTCAAGTAATAGGATACATGCAGGTTTTTGAAAAGCTTAACACAGAAATTCTACCTTTGCAATAAACCTGAGGGGAAAAAAACTCCACACAAGAAGTCACAGCTAGTGGCTTATTTATTTTAATAAACTACCACAATATATCCAATGAACATTTTACCCCTGCACTGAATTGTAAATCAAGTGCAGGAGTGCAATTTAAATAACAGGCAATTTGACCGATGAGAACATCAAGTTCACATCCACATCAATCAATTATGACATTGGTTGAAATATTCAGCCCAATTGAACATACTAGGAATAAAGTGAGTGTACCTGTCACTGATGGAAACTAAAAAGTCTTTAGGTGTTGATGAAAAAAGCTCAAAGTTAGCAATGTCCAGCTGCTTGACTTGAATAGGCTCACAGAGCTCAATCACAAACCTGGGGAGAGGGAAATGATGAATAGTTATTAAAGATCAAACTGGAATATCTAGGAATCAGGCGGTGTTGCAGATTGTAGAGCCATAATGTGTCGCTTCACTCACCAGATTTTGGTGCTGCAAGGATTTAGCATGTAAAGGTCCATATTCTGCTTGAGAATAGATGAGGTACTCTGAAAAAAGAGGAAGCAAATTGGCATCCCCTCTCATTCTAAATATTTAATTATGTAAAATTCATAAATATTTAATAATCTACAACAAATTATCGGGCTTAGGTCACACAGGAAAATACTTATCTCAAATGTGAGGCAGGCTTAAACAATCAGTGGACACATAATGACAGTATAACATCTTTATATTAGCTGTGTGTGTGTGTGTCTGTGTGTGTGTGTCTGTGTGTGTGTGTGGGCAGGCAATGTGGGAGAAGTATGTCCAACCTTAGCCTCACTGTTAGCAGAGAGTATCTTGGCACCACACTCATCAGAGGCGTAGTTATTCTTGAAATTTTTCTGGACCTTCTTGGCTAGGTGGGGGCTACCGCTGGTTGACATAAGGAGAGATTGACCTGGAAGGATTTGGATTGTTGAATTAGGCCACTTACAGACACTAAACAAAAGAGAGTTGCCTCTGAGGGACAAGAGGAGACATTATGTAACGCATATTAACACATGCTCGGTTGACCAGTGCACATGGCGTGCACTGGGGGAAAGAGAGCAGAAGAGAGAGCGTGACTTAACGAAAGGGTAGAAACTAAGAACACTGGAGGCAGAAATGCTCAGAAAACTAGTAGTAAGAGAGACGAAGAGACAGCAAAATGAGATGTAGATTAAGATCGATAGGTGAAGGTCTATTTTGTGTGCATCTGTAATGCTGCATGCTACGTCTGGGCCTGTGTGACAGAAATGAACATAAATTTGCCTTGTCCTGCTTTGTAGCAGTCCTTCTCACAAGATTTAACAAAAACTGTTTAATGGATTTTCATGAAACTTGGCCATGCGTATCTATCCAAACAAATGGGAGGATGTCCTTTAATAGTTTCCGTGGTGTCTCCCCTCCCGTTTGTGCACATGTCTGTAAATGCGTTCTTTAATAATTTATGAACTCACTTTTCTCCTTCTCCACCTCCATGACTTGTTTCTTCCACTCATCGAAGGTGGGGATGTCTTCTTTGCTGGGCACTGAGGGATCAGTCTCCCTCGCAGAACTGGCCTCCCTGGCCTGAAACACACAAACGGATGTAACACTGAAGCCCATTGTGACGATCATCTAATCTCTTTATGGGCTTGTGTCTTCACATGCAAGAGCACAGCAGACTGTAAATTAATCTGCTATTGTTACATAAAACTAACAAGATTATTTGTTTCCTGGCATCTGTGATCCACTGTGTGAATTGTTTGCTCTGATCAGCCACAAAAAACTACATGCAGAGTGTTAGAATAATCAAATGACTCCCATCCACAGTCAGCTAGCCCCTAGCCACTGAAGCATTGAGATTCACCCAGCTGTGCATAATATTTAGATGGATTATATAAACACCCTTTAGGACCTCACGAAAGTCTGATCCTGAAAATTCACCAACTCAGACAGTGTCTTATATAAACTCCCCAACAGCCGTGGGCGGAGTCGTTACCGGCCGCATACAGATTGCAGATCTTGCTTTGGAAGTTTTTTTTTTTTTTTAAAGTAGTACAAACACACAGTCCCCACAGAATAAATACATTTTGCCATCTTTGTTAATTGACCTTCAACCATAAAAAAAATGGGAAAACAAACCGACTCAGCATTTGCTTCTTGCGATATTCACAATCGCTTTGAGAACAGAACACTGACAACGAGTGAGTACCCTTTGTAGTAATCTAGTTGCAGTTGCTCGTTGGAAATTACAATAGGTGGGTGGTCAGAGGAAAAAAAACAGCATCTTTAAGCTGATTTCACACTATATGACATTTTTTTGTTCAACAACGGTGTTTTAAAAATCACCATGTAAGATAACGTGACAACACTGCCATGCTGCATCTTGCTAGAATACAAGTGTGACGTCAACAAGGAGGCGGGTCAATTACGGCTACGGAAGCACTGTGTTTACGCTAGATCCTTCTGTTCAGATAAGAAGACATAAAAAATAAAAGATTTGGACCAGTTACTGGGTGTCACAAACTTGAGCCTATGAAGGTGTTAGGTCATGACATGGATGTCATACATTATCGCTGTTCCACCTAGCACTTGTGACATCCATGAAACTAGTCCCTTCTATCTTTGTGCTCACTCTTTCTCCTATCGGTCACCTTTGGGACAGGACCTGGGTAAAGTTTGTTTATGTCAAATTTAAGACCCGATCGAAGTTTTATACCTCCATATTTGGGCCCAGTGCAAAGAATTTGGGACCACAAAATATTCAAATCAGTCAGAATCAGCCATGTGAATTTTATATTTACTAAATGGCTTTGGATATTTTAATTAACAGAAAAAATATTGTTCTTTTGGTTGGTACATGAGAAATACCATCAAACTACCTCACCTGTTCGAGGTGGTGTTGAGAGGAGTTTCCGTCCTGATCCAAAAAAGGCAGCCCCTTCTCAAGCTCCCGCTGCTGCTGTTGTGGTTCCACAGCCACATGGCCTGGAGAAGACTGGACCTCTGCTTCAGGGTCAGAGCTGTAGCCCTTGTCTGGCTGCTGCTCATCTATGCCAGCCTCATCCACTCTATACAACAAGGAAAGGGTGAAGGAGGGGGAGAGGGAGGAGGAATTGGAGGAAACATAAGGTAAGAGATGCCAGGAAAAGGTAAAGGAGCAAAAATAATTGTAGGTTACTGTCAGATATGAGAAGTACCATATAAAATGTTGAATAGTAATTGGAAGCATTGACAGTCCTTGCTTGTTGGCAGGCATAACAACGGAAAAAGGAAATTAAAAAAAAAGAAATTAAAAAAAAGCAGAAGCAAGTGGAGCAAGGCCAGCGGTCGACGGTTGCGCACAGCAGAGAGGTGAAGCTTTTGACTTGATTACCTGTCTCAGTGCTTTGACTGGCTTCTGGGGGGTTAGAAACTCACCTGAAGAGAGGGCTGCCAAAAGGAGAGTTTTCACAGGTTGCCAGTTCGGAGAGAATGACCCCACACTGTGAATCAGAGTGCTGATCAAAGACAAAGTTGTCTACTGGGAGTTCATCTCCTGCACTGACAACCTGCACTGCACTGAGGGAAAGAAAGGACATGGTGTTTACCACACCTCCAAACACTGGGGAGGGGAGGGAGAGAGGAGGATGGGATGGGATGGATGCAGGGAAAGGAGCAAGGAAGAGGTGATAAGTGGGAAAGTAGGAGGAAGGGGAGAGAGAAGGCAGCAGATAGAGAGCGGAGAAAGAAAGGGATTGACAAAAGGGATGGTTGGGCAGTAGATGTGCACTTCTAATAATATTCTGATGTCCACTGCCACTTCGAAAAAGAAGCCGAGTAGAAACGCTGGAAATGGTTGGACATATTCTTCTTCAAGGGTCAGCGAAGGGAAGATCCCGACTTATCTTATGGAAAGTTCCACATCCACATCCATGATTTCCACAATGTCCACAAAATGTCCAATACAAAATCCAGTCGATAAAGTTCACTGTTCATGAGAAATCCCATGAAGCTTCCCGCCGCTGGTCAACATGTTCCATAAAGAGTGAATCCTTAATGTCAGACCACCTCTCTCTTTGAATTTGTGACCAGTCATTAGCAGTGGATAAAGAAAAAAATAACTGAAATAAAACAAACAACTGAAGGAAACAACCAACAAAAATATCAAAGAAAATACGCAACATCTGCCATGACAACATTAGCATTGGGAAATAGTTTTACTGCTTTCATAATTCTATATGCTTGTAGTTGGCTTCAATCATCATCAGAGGAACTTTTATGATCTTTTACAATGATTACTATTTTAGCTGAACAATTTGACTTCTCTTTGGTTATAGCCAACATCCAATGTGGAGACTAGGTCTCTTGAGTGAAGAAGTGAATCTGAGCTTACCCTGTGTTGGTCTGTCCGGTGCTCTGTGAGGTAGATACGTTTTCATCTTCATCTGGCGATGTGGCTGGAGGCGAGTCCAGACTTAATTGTGCAGCAGGGGGGTCATTGAAAATCTCTGTTGATGGTGGGGGATCTGTTGGAACTGTTTCTGTAGTGGGGGACACAGGGACTTCTGGGTCATGGCTCTGGATGTCGGTCCGCAGGTCAACATCAGTCTGCAGTGGATCTGGGTGGGGTTCAAGCTCAGGAGCAACAGGTACAGTATCAGATTCTGGGTCAGGTTTGGTCTCTTTCACCTCAGCTTCCAGAGGATTCACAGTCTGGTAAGAGAAAACAGAAAAAACTTTCAAATATAGGATCGTTCATCAGAGCCAAAGCAAAAAGGGATCGATAATCTATCTCTGTCTAGTCTAGACAGATTTAGCCATTTTTTGCTTGTTGTCCCTAAAGTTACAATTACATAGACAATAGAGAACCGTGCTTGGTGCAGTGTATTATGCAGTCCCTCCATGATGCTGTGGACTCAATGTGAGGGACTTCCATTTTTGATAAAGCCTTGGAAAAACTATGATGATTGAATATTTGTCAATATCACTTCATCTTATCTGTAAATTTGTCTAAAGTTGTGCAGAATGCAAGGAAAATTATTGAATTTATGTTAATTGTTGCAATTGTGACGTGGCAACTTCCTAGATGGACTAGTTATGAAGAAAATAGTTAAATCGAAACACCCTGATGTTGTGTTTCATAATGTTTGGATTATTTAAAGATTTGCAGTCATGGTTCTGCTGTATATTTTAGTTCTTTCAATTTTGCCCAGGAATAGATTTTTTTAGAGATTGTGTATATTTAAATGACCTTACCTGTTCTTTGCCTACATTGTGTATTTCCAGCTTCTCTAGCAATTCCGTCTCAGCGTCTAGTCCTGCATCGTTAGATGTGTGTGATGTCCATTCTTCCCCCGACTTGAATGGAAAAAAAATATATAGAAAAACTCATCAGTAACTCATCGCACACTCTAGATTCTTATTGGAGAAGCAGTTACAAATAAGAATGATCACTGGCTAAAACAGAAGGATGGTCACGTGATTCAAGCTCTTCGAAAGACTTTGCAGATGGATGAGGGTTATTCTCAAAGTAACATTTTGTGTGAAATTGTACAGTCTGTGCATCTCAGGTTGTAGCCATAAGTGATTGGTTTATTGCTGGGCCTGTTCCGCTGTACTGGAACATCTTTTTTTCTATGCTTATACACCTGCACCAAAAGCACCCACTCTTAAAATTTGCATAATTTCTTCAAACACTCATGACCTCTGGCTGTCAGACAGCATCAAACCACCAGAATCAGACACGTTCTGTCTACTGACTGAGACGGATTAGTCTTATCGTTTTCGCCTATTTCAAATGTTTACAGCAATTTTTTTTGACACCGAGATGATCAGATGTAAAGTTAGAGATTGAAGTCAATCAACTGCAATGTTGTCTTCTTCAACAATCTTTTTGGGGCACACCTTGACTTTCAGTCCCCAGAAACCACCTCTGGCTTTCAGGTAAGAGTTTCTACATGAGCGAATCTCAGCTGGGGTTCATGAGACACCTGGCCCTGTTTTGTGAAGTGAAACAGGGAACGTTTTCTAAAAACGTATTATTAAACTTTTTGATGTTTTTAAGCTGAAATGATTTTGGGTAAACGAAGTCTGAAATCAATGCTTAATGGGACGTTCAAACGTGGTAAAGCACCAAACAGACATACCTTGTGTTGCGTGGAGTCCTGCTCCTGCCCCTGTCCATCAGGGATTCTGTCCCCAGCAGAGTGACCTGGACTCTGCTCTGAACAATACACATATTGACTAGGGTACCTGAAATACAAAGAAAGAGAAAGAAATTTCAGCACAATGCATTATTCTGATCATCATATCCTTGGACCACGAGGCTTAATTAATACCAGGTACAATACAAACATTGGCCAGTTTTTTGGGCTCATATTTACTGTGGAAATTAGTAACACTTGATTTTCATATATAAAAATAGTTTGAACAAGGTTCCATTTTTGTTGTTTGTGCAGTCTGAAAAACCTTCCAGATTTAGCTTTGTGATATCACTGCATTTTGTTAAGTAGTCCACTGCAAGACAATATTTCATCAACAAAACTAATTTCTGCTTGAAACAAAATCAATCTTGTGTGAAACTGCAGCAGGACCTGCTCGAGGCCAACAGGATGAGAGAAGCGAGGGACAAACCTACGCTATCTCAACCAGACAATGGGGCTACTGTACAAACAGGAGCAAGTCCTGTTGTCGGAGTATAGAAAAAAATACAATGTAATAGAAGGAGCAGGAGTAGTTGAAGATACAGGAAAAGACAGCCAATGATAAGGAATCTTAAAAGATTAAGATAAGAGACACAAGAGAAAAAAATTGGTTCTCCAAAGGACAACCTATCAGTGGAGATAAAATTAAGTGAAGAATGAGGTAAGGAGAGGGAGAATGAAGTTAAAATGAAAAGAGTCTGTGGAAACATGTTCCCGCTGCCATAATACTAACAGACTAGCCATACATAAGCTCTATCTTTGCTCAACGTCTTTCAAAGTAAATAAGTGTCACCAGACTGCTTTAGAACAGAACAACTATTTCATAATATGCAGAATGAGTTTAAATGAAAGGTTTCAGTATCAAACAATGACCTCACACATCCGTATCAGCTCTAACTGATGCAAACAAAGCAAGCAGGTAATAATCACAACACATGAAGTTACTTAATTAGTGTTAAAATAAAGCTTTACAGGGGCTCATAGGAAGAACCACATGTACAGATGAGCATCTCACATTGTTGGTCTATGTGCATTAACTCTGAGTATGAAAGCACATTAAATCAGTATCAAAAGGCGCAAAACACAATGCTTGTTTAGAAACAAGTAGCCGTGTGACTTTGAAACTGGAGATGTTCCCCTTGAGCAGTCAAACGTCATTTCTTGAAAGAGTGGGACACATGCATGTGCATGTTAGCAGTCTGTCAGCCTGGCTGTAGGAGTGAGACGAGCAGTAAGAAGAAATACTCACAATCACAAAAACACATCTGTGTAAGTCCGTGTCCTGTCACTCAGAGCATATCTGTTGATAGTCTGTTGCATAACTTTTGAGGTGATTAAGACTAATTTACATATAATCTTAGATTTATGGCGGTGCTACAAATCAGTAGCGCCGCCATTAGGGAATTCTGTTACCATGATGGGGTGTACTTTGTCTGCAGCAATGTTTAGGTGAGTGGTGCGTATAAAAGTAACATCCACATGAAAGGATGAATCTAGTTCTGATGCTGACATGTATTGTAGTCCCTTATGACAGTTTTCAGGTTCCAGCCTGGGCACTCTAACCAGCTATACAGGGCAGCAAGTTACAGTTTGTTGGGTTTCCTGATACAGTACTAGCCAGCATTAGTTTTAAAGTAATTTATTTTATAGTTGTATAGTTGTCTTTGGGATCAGGCAAAACATGCTAACTTTATCTCTCTTCTTGCAGGCATTGGGCGTGTAGCACCAGCTCATTTTGGTAGGTACCAACCACTGCAGACCAGGAATATTCTGTTCTGGATAAACCTGCAGTTCTGGATATTCTCTGACCAAGTTGCCGAACCATCACAACTTGGCCCTCGTCAAAAATCGCTCAGATCTTTACGCTTGTCCAATATTTTGCGTCTAACACATTGACTTTGAGGACAATTTCTGCTCAGGCGCTTCCTAATATATTCCACCCACTGACAGAGATCACTGTAACGAGATAATCAATATTATTCACTTCAAATGTCAGGGGTTAAAAAATATCATGGATGATCATTATACGTGCAAAATAGAAGGAAATGGAGGGAGGGAGGGATGGAGGGAGTAAACTACCCCCTCCCTTAACTACGACGCACATCTGATTCAGACGCTGTGACATGATATATACTATTATTTTATAAATGATCACATGTTCGTCAAGGTGTTAACACTTAGAAATATAGTCTTTCCCTTAAAGGGCATGGAGGGGCCCCAAAGCCAGTGAGAGAAACCTAAGAGCCTGGCAGGGTGCACATACCGAGGAGCAAATATCAACCACAAGTTAAACATAGCTTTCTATAGCTCCCAACTATGCAGTGTGGTCTTAAATGTCGACTGCGTCATGCACCAGGGAAGATGTCTTCCACGTTCTTTACTGTAAACAACATGATGTCCAACTCCGTGACAGGTGTAAACAAGAAATGCAAGCAAATTATGACAACATGCTATCCTTGCGCAACAGAAATATTGTGTGTAATGTAGATATTTTGGATTTGTGTGACTTCAACCTGAAACTATCATTCAATCCTTTTTCTTTCAAATAAAATTGTTTAAGGCTGTAAATGATGTGTTCTTATTTAGTTGATAGATCATTGGTCCTGACTAAGAGATTTAGTGCTCAGTTTACTGGGTCGTTGAAGTCAAGGTGTATGCCTTGCCACAAACAGATGCAATTATGTCAAACAGAACACCAACAACTATGTCAATCTATGCTGTGAGGTATAGAAAAAATATTTCTTTTGGATAAAGTAGCGGGGAAGTATTTAATATTAAATTATAAAGAATGATTCCTTGATTGCGCAACAGACCCGTCTCACAGCTTCTTTGTAGGGTCTCTTGCTGACCTGCCTGTACACGTGTAAGTAAACTTCCTGAGAAGTTGTGAAATTCAGTGGCACAGAGACAGTCCAAAAAACACAATTAATGCTGACAGTACGGGGATGAGTCATTTCTTTCTGCAGTAAATGTCTAATTTCCATGTATTTTTCATAGTGATCTCCATACCGTTCCATATATTGGCCAATGTAAAATGTATGTTGAGGGATCTTTAAAGGGTAGTTCCTGTCAGAATCCAATCTAGTACTTCTATATTTGGCAGATGATGTTTTAGTGTGAAATATACATATGCGTCCTAGAATTCATCCTGCTGTGGTCCCAACTCTGTAGATGTCTAGTGCTTACAGGAAAAGACAATTAATGCAGATATCTACTGAATTCTTCTAATTTTTGTTTACTCAAAGCCTTCAGAGGGGTTGCACAGGATGCAATAAAGCCTTAGAATTGCTTTAAAATTTTTCCAAAAGCATCCAAGGTCTGGTATGATGTGAATGTTACATAAAGTGGTGATATGCTTACTTCAAGTCAAGGGCTTCTTGTTCCATTGTGTTGTCTGAAACTGCGGTTTCACTGCATAGTATCAGTTTCCAGGAGTAAATACAGTATCTCATCTAAGAACAGTAGTTGCTTCCATTCAAAATATCCAAAATGCAAACTGTCCATCTGTGCACATTTGCGTGTCTTCATTTATTTTTTAAAAAGACCTTCAATTACCCTGATAAATACTCAATTGTGTAAACACACACGGGTCACAAACAGACCACGTTTCACAGTTTATTTTAAAGTCGGAACAAACAAATCTTTACCAAATGTCTATGATGGTGGACGCAACAGACTGCCTTCTACAATGTTACTAATCGAACCACTGCTAGATACTGTAGAGTAACAGAGTCCAATTCAATCAATGAAACTACCATACAATGAGGAATGCATTAGGAGCCCTCACAGCCTTTTCATTTCCATAATTGCATCGAAAACCTGAATGGTGACATTCCATATTAAGAGGACAAATCAAAGGAAAGGGAAAATAAAAGTGAAGAAGCTGCTGACCTGAAAGGACTGGGTTAGGAGGCATATCGTGACCTTTTTTAAAATTCAATGGTTATGTAACGTGCAAGGGGGAGCTTCTGATCCACAGAGAAAAACTGTCACAAATTGAAAAGAAATGCTCAAATGTTCAGAATTTGTTGAAAAGCAATAATGTGTCAAGCTATAGTTAATGAAGGGAGAGACTAATGCAAGAATGATGAGTCAGCAGCTGGTACAGCACACTATTCCTCATTCTTCACCTCTGTTTCCTGAGGGGTTCTAAGAAGAAGTATTTCCTGTCTTTTATGTTCTTTTCCTGCATGAAACAGCCCAATCATCTTTGTTCTATTCAAACAAGTGCTGAAGGTGACATAATCTTGTTTGCAAGTCGTTGGCATCCATCCACACACACACACACACACACACACACACACACACACACACACACACACACACTTTAACCAACACCACAAGATGTGTACCGAATGATTACCCTATATAATTGTCTTGAAATAATTAAATAGTGTCACTGCATAACCTGTAAGTACAAAACATAAAAGAGAGATGTCAATGTATAAATAAGATAAATTAGTCCGAGGATACATGTTATTAGTTTTATAATGACTCAAAAATGAATGGAACATGAATAGGCTGCTTGTCTGTGCTAAGGCAAGGAATTCTTGTGGTGTTTTTCACTGAGGTTCAGATTATTCTTGATATGTGAAGTGAGATGCAACAAGAACGATAGAAGAAAATCTGATGCAAAACGTTGTGGCGATGCTATAAATTAGTTTATGTGATCTGATTTGATTCACTTGCATGCAGAGAGCAAACACAAAAAAACAATGAATGGCCACATAAATCTCAGAATATATATTACACGCTGGCCAGCATCCAATTTCAACAAACACTTCAGATGCCCTGAAAAAAGGGAAGGGAAGACAAGGGGGGGTGCACGTGGGCAGAGGTGGATTGTGGGGCAGGGAGATTTGCCAGGGCTTGTCAGAAAAATGTAGGTCAGAGAATCTGCCAAGCAGAAAAAAATCTAACATCCCCGTTGGAGGGAAAGGAGGGGGTCAGAGCCTGAATTCCTGATTTAGAAAAACTGAACATGCATTTAAATTTCCCTATCACATCGAAGCTGGATGTAATGTAGAGCAGCAATTTGTTCTAAAGCCTGCTGCTCCTCCATAATCTCCTCCACTGGTACATCTTTAAGGCAATCAGGATGCAGTGGCTGAAGCGGTGAATATCTATCCAACTAAAACACACAATTGTTCTTCCGTTTTTTCTGTCTCTTAAAGTATAAAAGAGCAGTTCCTTTTCATTTTGGGACAGTGTCAGACTTAAATGTAATAGAAAAAAAAAATGCTGTATTAAGGTTAAGGCATAAGACGTCTACAATGTGCTATTTTAACAAGCAATACATGAGACATTGAAAATGCATTTATATGTAAAATAAATATTATCTAAACCACCTCTCATGCCTTATTTGTTGTAACTGGGTTGATTTTCGCTCTTATTCTTGACCACAGGAAGTCGTATGCAATCATTCCATTTTGTGTGGAAAAAGTTGAAATGACCCCCCAAATGCAACTTTTGCACAGAGCTTGAATAATAAAGCCTGGGTTAACAAAGAAGGCTGATCACAACTGTTTTTATGCTCCTAATCTCTGATCATGGTTTTGGGGTTTGTTGAGTCGGATTATGACAAGAAAAAACTAAAAGTTATGTCAAACTTGATTTTTAACAGATGTTCTACTGACCACATTGCCATTTAATTTACTCCAACTATTTGGTCTATTTTGGCCTGGGTAATTTAAATGTTCCGCCGCATTCTGTGTTCTAATGCCCTACTTTGGTCTCGGGATAATAATCCTGTGCCCCCTAACAAGAAGTGCAGTTTCACGCCCCTCTAAAAGCCAAAGTTCTGTCTCAGCCAAACTATGACATGTTTTGTACAACTCACACTGATAAGATATTACTTGAAAATACCCAGTAGGCCGCTCTCTATCAGGCTAATCTGCTCCATATCAGCAATCAAGTGGTCATTGCATTTTTCCTTGGTCAGTTTAACGCTCCCAAGCTGTTTGCTCACCATGTTAACTAATCAATACATCCAAGGCACACAGGAGCAGCAGAGAAGGTTGGTTCAGAGAGTCTACTTATATAAATATTATCAACAGATTCTGAGGTCATTGGAAATATTTGAGCAAAAAGAGGTATACACTTTTGACATTTCAATTTACTGCAAAAAAATAGTCCGAAATCCAGCAGTGGATATGTATTAGCTAGTCATCGTCAGCATATAGTGACTCCAGACTCTGTGGGCTTGCTTACATTAAAACTTTGATTGTTCTGAATTGCTCTATTAAGGAATAAAGGTGTAGCCCATATTGTTAACTTCATTTGAAGACTTGTTATCATTACATGTCCCCGGTACAAGGATCTTATTGAGCACGTCAGAAATAGGTCCCGAATGGACCAAACCTTTGAGTGAAGTTTGTTATTATTTTCTTAGGGGTCCGACTTTGAGGCATTAGCATCTAGAAAACTGGTGAGCAAACATGTATACAGAGGGAATAAGACTATAAAAGACCTTCGAAATAATACATCAGGAGTGTCTTGGTACCGGAAAGGCTACTTCATATTCCACATCTATCCATCTATCCATCTCGACAGAAGATGTCAACTATGATGCTCTTGTGATGAACAAATTATTAAACTATAATTTGTATTTTTATGTTTTGTATTTGTTGGACGGCTGTGTCAGTAAGGGCATCCAACTTAAAACTGATGCCAAATAAATATGCAGAATGAGACAATCCGCTGTGGCAACCCCTAAAAGGGAAGAACCAAAAGAAGTACAAAGAGATTTTTAAATAATATGCATACATTTTATATAGTCTGGAAGCAAAGTAAGCAGGGTTTAGTTGACCAATTTAGTCCTTTGTATTTTTTGAGTCTAACATAAATGAAACCCCAGTTCTATCTCACATTTACTTTAACAGTCAGATGGGCCTGCAGCCTAAAGATTGCACTTGGCTAATAATGCGCCTGACCACACCTAAACTTTAAGATCAGCACTCCCATGGATGCACCAATGAAATTACATTGGTTACATTTATGCTGGGTGTGAAAATGACAAATGCGTCAGTTGGACATTGAGCAATGATGATTGTGCTACGGTGTGTACTATTTTGCACCAGGCAGAAGATAGACCCGTAATACTTTGCATTGGATATAATATTAACCTTTATTGATAGTTTATGATATAACTCAATTATAGATTTGCACCGATTTCAATTTTCTTGGTTGATACCAATTTTGGCCGATGACGATTCTTTTTCTTTAAAGTTTTAAAATTATTATCATTAATGTATTTTAAGGGCTCTTATTTTGGCGGATTAAAGTGGAAGTAACAAAGCTGGTTGGCTTTGTGTTATGTGTATTTATCTGACCTGCTGAAATTAATGTATCCTCAGTATTCCTCGCCGTGTTTCTTAAACCAATTGTATGAGATTTTGAAGTGAAAATAAAACTTTGTCAGTGTCATTCAGTCCATTATATGTTATATGGTGGCTTTGTTCAAGGATTTCAGGACTTGTGGCTGGCTCTGCCCCACCACTAGCTTTAGCCACTCTTTTGACCTTAGCTTCTGAACTTGCTAAGTTCCTCGGGCGATTAAATTTCAAGAAATTTAATACATCCGTTGGGCCGAACACTTTCGGGGTTATTCCGCCAGTACTCCTTTTGTCATTCATTATTAAAACAATAAATTACCTTATCGATTCATACATTCAGCTGACTCGTGGCTGGCTCCGAACTTCCGCTGGCTTTAGCCGCTCTGCTATCACGAGCTTTTTCACTTTTTATGTTCCTCGGGTTGTTTAATGTGAAATGTGTTATTGAGTTTGTTGTGCCAAGTGTTTTCGGGTTGTCCCTCAACAGCTTATTTGGTCCTTACTAGTGATAGAAATTGCGAGCTTTATGTTTTTCTGGTTTTCTTTTGAGATTTATGGAGCCGTGTTAGCGCATGCTTGCTTCCGGCATTTCACCGGCCTGTAGTGTCTCTGCTCAGCCGACTGCCGATATCATCAAACTTGGCCTCGTGGCACAAATCAATCGGCCGACCGATCGATCAGTGCACCTCTACTTAATTAATTCATTTATTTAAAAGGGCCTATCGGGAAAAAAATACGGTAAAATATTGATCCACCACCTGCATTTAAGCAATTAAATAAATACAGTTTTGTGATATATACGTTTGAAATAATAGAGCTTTGATGAAGTAATAGAATAGCAACATGCCGACATACTGATGTCACACTTGAGCTCTAACATGACTTGAGTGTAATTATTTTTACCCTTGTTAAAATACAGTGCTAATTAATATGCTGGCACAGGCCCAGTGGTTCCTGGACGTATGATGCCAGTTCATCCTGACTCTCCACAAAAAGCAGATAATGACAATTAAATTTTTCCCTTAAGTTAACTTGACTTAACAATCAAAAACAAACTAAATTAATCCACAGGCGTTTAGGCTGTTTGTTAAGTTTGTTTGGGTTCCTGAACTTTAAGAAACTTTGTCTGTGACGCACATAAACCTTTCAAAATTTACACAGGAGCCTCTCTCAATTATGTTCAGTAAATAAATGGACACACCTCTACTTCAAGCTTGCCTACAGCAAGAAGTAGGTCAAGTTACCCGACTGGGGAAAAACTTCCTCGTCTGTAGAGTTATGTTCAACTAACATGCTTGTAACTAACTAACTAAAGACATTTTCATCCAATGTGGATCGATGTCCACTTAATCACTGAGAAAATAAAACTAATCAGACAATATCGTTTGAACTTCAACTATCAACGATAAAATCATGGAAGATAAAGATATTATCATTACTGTCCATTCGAGTGTAATTAACACTTAGTTAAGAGGGTTTGTGGGGGGAATGAAGCGGCTGTCTTTGAATTACCTCTAGACAAGGCCACAGAAGTGTTTTCTGTGGCCTTGTCTATTTGTAATTCAAAGAAAATATTTCAATGTGAGCGATGACGACAACGGTTCTGTAAATACGCTGAAAAAGTCAAGCTAGGCTATTTGTCTACCGAGTTTCTTTGTGATTTCTCTATTTTCTTGGAGTCTTGTGTGGAAGATCATCAGTATAAGAGGCTGTCTCAGAGCAGCTGTTGAGACCGTTTTCATCATCAAAACAGTGCAATATGAGGCTCAAAAACAGATCCGTCATTCTACCTGACCTTAGGAGTAAAGTACGGTGCAGTTCAGCAGCTACTTTGTCATGACAATCATGGTACAAGTTATCTATCGCAGGTTGCGAAAAAAAGATTTTCAGTGACAGCAAATGTCTTGAGGGTTTTAACACGATTTTTAAATCCACCACTTTCCACAGTAATTATGGGAGACCCATCCTTTGTGATGTAATATGACAATGTTTTTTCCATTTTCAAAATTCCTCTATAAATTTGTCGATGCTACTTAAGTAAAAGTTGCAATGTGGACGCACTAGGGTGCTTGTGGTTCTATATTTTTTGAGCCATGCACTATTCATACTCAACTTTATACATGACATGTATACACTGTCTGAATAAGCGTTCAGGGACAGATTGTTCGACGTGAGAAAAGCTGAGTTCTACAAAAGCTCTAAAGGTTGATTTAAAAACAATTTTAAAAGGTATTTAGTGAGCGAAGGTTGGGAGAAACAGCTTTTAATAAAAACAGTTTGATTAACATCTGAAGAACTAGCATAGCAGCAAGTTCAAGTTGTTTGCCAACGCTAGCACTGCTTAACAGCTACGACCAATTTTGTAAGCGCTTACAGAGGTTCCCAGTCATCACTACATCATCGACACTGTACTACCAAAGCTACATGGTCTCTGAAAAAGCACACCAGCTGTAAATTGTAATGTTATTAAGTACTTGTATTGGTACTAGCTATTGATGGGCACTCGTCGCGATACCACCTATTGTTGTCAATTTGAGATTGAAAAAAAAAATTTTAATTTGAAAGTTTTTATATATAAACTATTTTAATAGATGTCTAAAATAAGTTGATCTGAGCTGCGGCTCTGGCAACAGTAAAGAGGTTATCCAATGGCTTGAGAATGAGAAAATCAGTAACAGTGGGCTAGGACAATGGGAGTGAAAGATGCAGCCATGTGATATAATGTAATATGAAAGGAAAAGCTATTCTGCCGACGTAGATTATGGTTGGGAGGTGGTACAACAATACACATAGTGTATATGCATCAGCAAGCACAGCAGGAAAAACAAAAGTCAAAATCAAACATTCACAGTGTACTCTAATGTGATGTTCATTTAACACTAGATACTAACATGCATATTATAATATTTGATCTATACATTATAATCATACATTTGCCCCTACTGTAGACAATTAGCAAATTTGAAACAATGAGCCGTATGTCTATTCCCCATGTAATTCTGATGTCCGTTACAAATGTCATTATTTGGGCATCTTTTTAATTATGACACTGGCATGTCCATCTAGAAGCATGATGAGAAATACGTTCTTATGATTTTTAGTACACAATGTTCCTTACTAGCCCTGTGTGTCAACTCGTACAAGCGTCGCTATGTGCATCACCCTCCCCCACAGGGTTGAAGGCACATACACTCAGTTACACACTTGCAGTAAAGGAGACTCCCTCAACAAAGAAGAAGAAGCCTGGAATAGACCACCACATTCAGTACAGGCAAAACCAGTCCTTAGCTGGAAAAGGTAAAGAGTAACAAGCAGAGAGGGGGAGAAGAGAATCAAGTAAAACATTATTGGGAAAGAAAAGAAATGTCTTTTTTCTTGACTTTCAAATTCAATACTAAAAATTATTTCACACATGCAATTGAAAAAAAACCTGGTAAACCTCTGGCACAGTCAATTACTCAGAATGTTTATTGTATACCCTCTAGTTCCATAAAAACAAAGCTATTCACTCAGTTGCCAAACCGTCAAGTCAGTTAACTCTCTTCCATTTGACAGACTCTCCTCTCACACAAGCAAGCACATGCAATAACGCTTGCTAAGTTTCCTGACGCACGTTTCTACCTTTAAGTCCCAACAATCTCCTTCCTTAAGAGTTCTTTTCATTAACGCAGTAGTACAGTTGTTTTTCTTTCTAACAACAAACACAGCCTCAGGCTCATGGCCTGCATTCAACTCTCACTGCTGCCCTAACTCCTGGAGAAAATATTCCACAAGATCTTTCAAGAAAGTCCCTGCGGCCTGCGATTTGATGATACCAGATTATGCACTATTAAGTGGAGCAGGGTGATTAACATAATGAGCGCATTTCAGGGAATCTACGTTCACACTGCCAGTCTGACGCTTTGCATCATGTTTGCGTTCCAATGCGTTGCGGCTGCGCCGCGGTTATACTGCGTCAACCATGCACCAGGGGCATATTTGTGCCGGAGTGTCAAAACGCTGCTCGGACGCGCCCGTTGGAATCAAAGATATTGCATTAAATGGCAGCAACCGGGACTGGAGACCCCGGTGTAGCCGTAACTCTTAGTTCCCAGTGGACTCGAGCCTTAAATGCTCATTTCCAATTTTTTTTTTGTGTGTGTGTATCTGTTTACATTACTCCTATACCAGATACCAGATACCAGAAGAACAGTTCACCGCCCTAAACTCAGCCCCAATGCACAATAGGCGCGACTGTAGCTCAGCGGGTAGAGCGGCCGTCTCCCAATTGATCGGAAGGTAAATGGTTCGAATCCAGGCAGGGTGTACTTGAGCAAGACCCTGAAACCCTAGCTCCCCGGGCGCTTCGAAGGGGCCGCCCACTGCTCCCTCAAGGATGGGTCAAATGTACTGTATTTATGGCAGTATGTGTTCAATAAAAGATACATTATTAAAAATAACAAAGACGGCACTACAGAGGCGAAAAAGAAGCCACTAACGTAAGTATGAAGGCTTTCATAATAGCGGAAGTTATATTGAGGTTTATAATGATGTTTTAGAGTCTGAGACAAATGTCGCATTAATTCCGATAACAAACTCAACAAAAGCATCATTATTGGTATCTATTGAAATTTGGACAGAGTTCATTTTGATAAGCCTATTCTATCTCTGTCAGCTCTTTGCCACCTCAAGCTCTGTCTTTCTCTTTACACATTTATTATTAACATTAATTATGTTTTAATAATTGCCAGCATAAAGCATGAAGAAAGAGAGAGAGTCATGCAGCTGGGCGACAGGAAGACCATCAGGTATAAACCTAAACCTATACAGCAGTCCCAAAGGGCAGTGCCATTCCAGTTCTGCCGTCACATAAAACCAAAGCTGCCTGCCTGCAAGGCTAGACTATGGTCTGTCACAACAACAGAAAGATGGACTCTCAGTGACTAAGCCTCTAGACTCAAAGCCAACAGTTCAGGAAAAGGGATGTTCTATCACTAAGCCACAGATTTGGATGGTATAATATACCCACTGGCAACTGATTCGACCCAGTCTCATACCTAGACAAAAATAAGTAATCTAGTATTATAATAGGTATTTCAATTCAGCTCATTTGTACATTTAACAATCTGCCAACCGCTGTCACATCACAAGCAAGATGAAGTGAATGGACACTTAACAAGATCCATTCAAACAGAAAACACAAAGAAACTCAACATTATAACACAGACATGATATAAGGAAAACCCAACAAGGGGCCGAATATTTCCGCCACTCTTTAACTACATTGGGAGCAAAGACAATAAACAGCTCTGTGTCTTGCATCAAGTGGTCTAGGCATGGTTTGCTAACTGAAGAGGATGATTCTGCAGTTTTTCAAATAGCTGGTCAAATGTCATGTTTGCTAACTGATAACCTTTTCAGCTTTTTTGTTTTGTTATAGAAACACACCAGTATGTCCATAGTGGACTCATCAATGTATTAATACCTATGTTAAAAAAATAAATTGGTTAGTATTGAGGTAAGGGGTGTTGGATACTACATTCTTGCTCATGAAGTTTGTCCAATGATGGGGGGAAAATAGGATAATATAGAATGTTCACGATTCACAGTTAAAGTGACATATATTTTGAAATATAATGGGGTTAATGAAGAATGTGATTGCGCTTACACTCAGTTTTAGACAATGTTAACAGATTAATGTGACCGTTTTCTTACTATTAAACCTGTCATATAGACAGTGTTTAAACTAGGAAATTTGTGTCCAAGGATATATGTGCACCACTACTGGGAACTTGATCTTATGCTGATGTGGATAGACCTTAACCTCCATCACAGGGGATGCAAGCAAACAAAAATTGCTTAAGTTCAAATGTGCCTAAAAAGTGTAAAAATTATAATTATATATATACTTATTATAGAAACCAATTGAGAGATGCAGACAAACCGTGCCAAGTATGCATGAAATTTCATTACATTCTGTCCCGTGGTGTTCTAAAGACATGTATAGACTATAACCCTAAATGCCCTCCCTTAGCAGGGGCATAATAATTATTCGCTTGGAACATCCCATTTCTATTTTGGCACTCGGTCAGACTTGATCACCCGACCTTGAAGTGAGAATGTGGAAAATGTGCAGTTAGATTTGCTGAAATGGCATAAACAAAATCACGTGTGGGTCAAAAAACAAGACCCAGATGTAGACAACACGCGGGGCAGAGAGTTCAGTTGAAGGTTTTAATTAGAAAATGAGAGCAAACAGAGGCAAGGACTAACCAAAACAAAGGCAAAGTTAGAAAGACATGAACTACAAACTAGGGCTTGCCGTTTCTGGCTAAAATGAGAGTCGATGATTATTTGCTTAGAATTGAGATCACGATTCTCCCCACGATCTTTGTATTCACTTTACCTCACTTTAGATATCCTTTTCTTTAATTTCTTCATGGTTTAAGTTCAGCAAACGTAAAAAACATTTCCAAACAATACTTAAATATATACTTATAATATTGTTTATACTTATACATAAACAGCAATACTGAAAAGACTAAATAGACCAACATAGACACAGACAGTAAATCCATTACTTTTATTTTACTGTTACACTGGGTTTTCACTGCGATATCTTGAAAGCATCATGTTAAATTGGCTAACGTGAATGAATCCGACTTTGGCTATCCCTGATCTGACATACCCTGGTGGAGTGACTCTCAACTGGTGGGTCGCGAGCCTTTACTGGGCAAAAAAAAAAGAAATGTTAAGAAAAAGAATCTTGTGCTTTTATTTTGAAGGGGATTTTTAATGCAGCGGGGTGCCGTCCATTGACCATCTTCCTAAACCATATTTTCATTAAATAAATTGGAGAAGTTTAAAATTTTCCTCGATTTGGGTTACGGCTTTTCGTTCTCCAGCTATGCAGTAGGCCTCCTAGTTAGCGTTTAGCTTAGCGTAGTTAAGATAATGCAAATCTTTGCATTTAGCAACTCCCATAATCCCCCACAGCAGAGATACCAAGCCATGGTCCTAAAGGCCCAAACCTCTCTCGACGTAACATAAGCTGCGGATAAGCTAGTGAATTTAGCTGCAGCTCATATTATAAATTCAAATGTTGGCGATTCTTCAGTAATGAGATCGTACATAGGTCTGCATCGAGATTTCAATATTTTCATGATTATTCGCCCAGCCCTACTAACTAACAATCTCAAAGATGGCAACAGAAATGAGAAATTTAGGATTTCAACACATCTGAAGCTCATGGAATGATGGGTGAAAACAGATCCACAGTAAGAATCACGGGTGAACTCACAAGTGGCAGCAGAAAGACACAGACTATATAGATGGGAACAGTCAGGGAGTAGCAGACAAGCACTGAGGAGTTAATCAGGAATAAAAGAAAACAAAATTCATCAAAACAAAACAAGAAACAAATAAATCAGAGGTATTTCACTTCAGGTATGAAATATTTCTTATTATTCAATGAGACTTCACTCAAAGGGCCCAGATAGTCAGTGAGACCATACCAGGGCAACAGGAACGACAAGAATTCCTCCAATGAAGGCAGAGCGACAGGGAGAAAGAAAAATATTTTGCACATGTCTGGACCCACGCCAAAAACCAAAGGAGCCACCGGTGTTTCAAGACCATTACATTTATAACAAGACAGTTGAATAGCTGGGGGTTGATGAGCTCCTGAAAAAGACTAGACTCTTGTTTTGTTGATGCCACTTTTTAAGGTAAATTTTACCCTCAAATTCCAACTTTCCTTCTGTCTCATGTCTCGAACGGTCAAATACCCCCACAGAGCCTTCTCTGTCTCTCTGTCATTTACTCTGTGCCCCTTGCAGGTGCTGGTGAATGTGTACTGGTGGGAAATACAAGCAGTTCTATTATTACAGCAGGTTACCAGGCCTCAAATGCACGTGGACAACACAAGAAGGATCTACTTATGCAGCAACCTCCCCTTAAGGTGAATTTTTGGAACGTGGGCAGGACACACATTTCTATTCAGGAGAGGGCCTTCTGGCTGCGCTCCGGGTTTGTGTGCTGCCTTCGAACAAATTAGAGAGGTCACTGTTCAGCACAGTCAAGAAATATTTTTAAGTAGAGGTGCACAAATTACAATTTACTAGGCCGATCACCGATTTTTATTAAGTCCGACCGGCCACACCGACTTTTGTGGATTTCAATTTTTTTCCATAAAGATGAAAAACCTTAATGAGTAGTCTATTTTAAGTACTCTTATTTTGAAGCAGTTACAGTGGAAGTAACAAGGCTGGTCGGCTTTGTCTGATGTGCATGTATTCTGACCTGTTGAAATTAGTGTACCCTCCGCATTCCCCATTGTGCGTTCCTTAAATCTATTGTGTGACATTTCGAGGTGAAAATAAAACTTTGTTATCCTTGTTTAGTCCCTCATATCTTATATATTGGCTTTGTTCAAGTTATTCAGGGCTTGTGGCTGGCTATGATCTCCAGCTAGCTTCAGCTCAGCCATCGTTAGTTTCTGAACTTGCTATATTTCTGGAGTGATTAAATTTGAAGTCAGTGATAAAGTTCATTGTGCTGAACGCTTTTGGGGTTGTTGCAAATATTTTCATGCGATAGTGATATCTATAGCCTAAGGAAGTCACACAGTCTGTCATTTACATTCTGCTGTTGCAGTCTGAGCAGTGCAGCATGAAGAAGATCTCTTACTGAGCTACTACAGTAGTCTCAAAGAAATGGAAAGAGGACAAGACTTCACATTATAAATTAAAAACAGCATCTGAACTCAAAATAAAATCAACCCTGGTCAGGAATATTGTATTCTCCTCACAGTATTTTAGCATCACCTAAAACATCACTTAAAACAACTGTTTCTTTGGAAACCTTTGGATTACTGCGAGAGCTACAATCTTCATTTCTCTCTTCCCACTGGGACGTGTGAGAGTTGGCACGGAGGAGTGAGAAGTTGACAGCAGCACACTAAGGAGGGCTTGCATCAGTAATGACACCTTTGCATGTGGCTGCACAGTCATTAGTTTGTGGGACAGTGAAAAAAGCAAACTAAGAGGAAAGGAAGTAAAAATCTGATATGCTGTAATCAAATCGAACTATTGCAGCTTAGTCGTGAATGTAATCAAAAAAATAATTTTACCTTGAATGTAAATAACTAACCAAAAACAAGTAGGTGCCTCAGTCAGGAACCCCATTTCACTGGCCTGTCTTTATCTTAATATCTAATATATGGGATTGTGATCCTTATTCAGATAAAAAAGGTTCAAGTTACGTTAAGTTGCCAAAAAAATGATTTAGCTTTTCTGTCAATCAAATATTTAATTTTAAACATTTCCACATGTTTCTGGAGACTATCACTACTATAGGAATACTTCACCAGAGTTTGAGGATTATAGTTTCGCTTACAGATGAGGGAATTACATAAGTCTTATTCTTGCCAAGCTCCACAAAACAGAGCTGAGGAGCAATACACATTGCAATAAGGAACTTCACTTCTAGATGCTAACCCTCAACACACTGCAACCTTTAAGTTCATTTGCTAATTATTTGGTGGAGATCAACATAGACAAGCTTTGCTTGAATTTTAGAGTAGCTAGCTATGTTGCCATTTAGGGTTGTGCAATAAAACCATTATAAAGATGAACATGGGCAAAACATCGATATGTATTTCTTTACATTTAACGGAAACTGGTATCTATGGTAGAATATGTTAACATGCTGTAACTTTTGCCAAGGAAAGTCACTTCTACGTTACTCCATTTGTGTATCAGAATGGCAATGACAAATTTTTACCGGAATCAACCCTGTGCGACGTTTTTCTTTAAATAAGTTTACCAAGGGGTGCTTTAGCTTTGCAAAAGTTTAAACACATCCTGCGCGTGTTGTATTGTTTGTGATCACATCTTTATTGGAATTTCAAATAAAATTCCAACAGGTCAGGAGTAGACATACATCCATCCAGTGGCAAGAAAAAGCAAGTTAAGAACACCACTGTACAAAAATGAAAAACAATAAGAAAAACTGGTTAGCCAATTGCAGCATTAATGTGAGAGATTCGCCAGGATTGTGCATATAAGGGCACTTTAAGTGACTGTAATGACACCAAGGATGTCACGGTATTAAATTTTGATATCACTGTTATTCACAGAGAAATTATCGCAGTATTCACGATTATTGACAGCAGCAAAAAAGATTGACAAAGCTGCGTCTGTTGATTGATGCGTCAGTGCTGTCCGTGGCATAATGTCATCTTTTACTTCCAGAGAGGTGTTTACGTAGGCAGGCCTGTGTAATTTACTTCAACACCAATCTGTCATAAGATTAAAACCATCTTCCTAATTTAGTGAAAACACCAAAATACCTTGGTGATGTTACTATGTGTTCTGAAAACCTTTCAATCAGGACCAGCTGGAATTTTTTCACCAGTTTGTTCTACAGAAGCTGTTCTGTGGGATCTGACAACACGAGCAACTATCGTTTTCCACACACATCAATGAGCTTTGGATTCCCATGATCCTCTCACTGGTTCAGATTTTCCTGTTTCCAACTCATCATCCTCAGGACAAAATCTTTTTTACCTTGACTTTGGCAAAAGGGATGTATGATTATCCCGAAGTCGAGACCATTAGACGTGTTGAAGCCAATAGCAACAATTTTCAGACAGCACATTTGATATACGTCGTCTAACCACCACTCAGGTGGCCAGTTAGTGGATATCAACCTAGGGCTGCAGTAATCGATTATTTTAGGAATCGAGTATTCTCTCGATTATTCTGGCGATAAATCCAGTAATCGAATAAGAAATTTTGCATACTCTCATACTATTTTTTATTAAATCCCTTTACTCACCTATAATAACAAATAAGATTTTTTGTTGTTGGATTTATCCTTAGATTCTGCAATTCTTTCCAGCGCTTATTAATTTGTTTACAACATCAGTCTATGTCTCATCATCTAGTCTCCTGGTGGTTTCTCTTGGACGCGTTTCTAAAGCTCATTATTTCTTACCTTCCCATTTATTTTTTGGGAGAATTTTTAGTATAAACAATTTTCTGCTGTGGTCTAGATCTCAATTGGAAAATGGGTGTTTACGCGGAGTATTTCTTCGGATTTTATTGTTATGAGGGGGCCATGTAAACCCACCTAATGTCTCAGTTTATGGCAGTGCAGATTCAAAGGAATCACAGTTAAGTCACTATCATAGTCGGACATATTTAGTCAGACTTTACCTCCCAAAATTTGAAGCAAAGTGAGCATCAGTTTGCACTCAAAGATGGGTGACAAGTGAGATGAGATGACTTCTAACTAATTATAATAACTTTATAAAGCGCCTTGTAGGGAATTGATCCAGTTTGTAACGAGTAGCTAGCAAAGCAAGGACTGCAACACGATGCAGGCGGGGATAGCATGCTACCGGCGGATAATACAGGACGAGCTAGGCTACTTCCCTGTTGAGTGTCGTGGATTTTTATTAATCGAGTTCCTCAAATTATTTGGATGAATGGTTTCAGCCCTATATCCAACTGACGACTTGAAACGTTTATTTGCTGGATAGATCTCTGGACTTTCAGCTCCGACATGCTGCACACTGTTTGACAATACAGTCACCCACATAAATACTAGACGGGGGGGAGCTTTCTTCGCACCTCACACATAAATGTGTCTCCCAAAATACCGCAGTTTCTAGAATTGTTATGATGATGATACCGTGACTTTAATAATCGCGGTTAATTGCAAAACGATTTATCATGACATCCTTAGATTACAAACAAATATATACCTTCATAGCCGCCTGTACAAACATCCTGATATGTCTACACGTGAATACACATACATGCAAAAACATCCAGCATATCCTAATCTGCCCTATATATAAAGTGGGTGGGAGTGTTGTGCGTGCATGTATTAAGCCACCAGAAAAGCTTTGTCAGCCACTGTCAATGGAGTAAAATCATAGTAACAAGGCAAAGGTAACACATTCTATTGAATTTGCAGATGAAATTATGTAGCGCAAAACACTAAAAAGTTCCCTGAAATTAAAAAAAACATGTAGATAAGACCAAGATAGAAGTTATCACAGGTCTCAAATCTGCAAACAAAAATCAGACCATGAACATGCCCTGATAACCAGAAATTACTCGTTTCCAGTCATTTACTTATGTAAACTACCCAAAGCAATGGAATCGGAATCAAAAATAGTATTTCTGCTGATGGCAGATGTCATTGAAGGCGGCATCTGATGCTGTGCATAAACTACTAATGAGATGATTGAAAACAAATTTAGAAGAAAATTAAAATTATCTAAGTTAGTAAGTTAAATTCAGGAATATATTCATTGCCATATGTTTATACAATTGATTTTATTAGTTTAACTCAACTTAAAGAAATCGAATAAATCAATATTGTTGTTCTTTATGACACAAGAATCATAAAGCATGTCAAGAAAATATTCTAAATTGTGCGTTTTCTGCATTTTCGATGACATGGAATATGAAACAATAAGTAAAACAATTAAACATCAATTGTGAGGCAAAACCGTGATATAGCAGTACAGCATCACACTTTTACTGATGATGTTAGCTGTGCGTCAGGACTCATGTCACTGGACATTGGTGACGGATATTCCGCAGCAAACACAGCTTGCCATTGTTTTAGAATTATAAATTAAACGTTTGCCGCCTACTGCCAGGACTGTTTTATGTTTGACGTGTCATTAATGTCACGAGTGGATGGAGATGTCAGGCTAGCTTACCAGCACAGGAGAGCTACAACGAGGCACACCAACAAAACGCGCAGCCTCTTCATTATCTTCCCGCGGGGACCAACATCCTCGCTCTTTGGATTTCTCTTCTACCGCACGGGTACACAATATACCTATGGTAAATTATTTTGTAGGTTAATGGTCTCTGGTGGTTACAAATGAGCAAACTGCTGCCTTCTGTGTCTGAAACCTACGCGTTGAGTGTACTAATATTCATCGATTCACTCTCAGCCACCTTTTAGCTTTGGTAGCAACTGCTACTGACGGGTGGTTGCTGTCGATAAGTTCAACCCTATGCTTGCGTCAGGCCAATCAGACGCATGTTCTGTGTGCGATGGCCAATCACAGAACACGTAACAAAGCTTGTTTGACAAACCATCGACCCTGGATCCAGTGGGGGTTTACGTGGAGCAAGACGCGTCACCTATTTCTTGATAAGCAAAACCCGAAAAAACGCACTATTAAAGTTTGTTGCTCAATCGTCTGATATAAAACATTTGAATTTAAAAGATAGGGATGATACTTGTCTTTCTGTATAGGTAAGCATGTTAGAATTTAAATAACTTGATGGGGAGATATGCGTTGGAAGGAAAGTGTACAGCGTGTTCTTTTATCTTCATCAAACACTTCCATATAGAAAAAACAAATATTTGTTTGATTTTGACAATGTAATACAAAAGTGTTGCCAGATAAGTTATTGCCGCAGAAAGGTTAAGTGAAACTAGATCATATTATTCAACCATACATTCTGATTGATGATTCTGACGGACGTTTTCTGGGGGGGGTGTAAAGAAAACCAGCAGCTCATCCAAGACCAAAATAGTGATACCATACTAAGGCACTGAGGTCCAGTTTGACAGACAAAAGTTCAGGCAAACTGTGCTGATCAGCTAACCCTAACCACAGCTCTACAACAGGGGGCTTGATAGGCAAAACCCTAAAGTACGCAGTATTAAAGTTTATTGCTCAATCGTCTGATATAAAACATTTGAATTTAAAAGAAAGGGATGATACTTGTCTTTTTGTATAGGTGAACAAGTTAGAATTTAAATAACTTGATGAGGAGATATGTGTTGGAAGGAAAGTGTACATCGTGTTCTTTTATCTTCATCAAAGACTTCCACATAGAAAAAACAAACGTTTGTTTCGTTGTAACACTGTAATACAAAAGTATTGCCAGATAAGTTATTGCCGCGCAAAGTTAAGTGCAACTTGATCATATTATTCAACCATACATTATGATAGATGGAAACGGAAGTTTTCTGGGGGGTGGTGAATATGTGGCGTGGTGTAAAGATCCCATGTGGGATGGTGTAAAGAAAACCAGCAGCTCATCCAAAACCAAAAAGAGTTACTGGAGTAAAGCACTGGAGTCCAGTTAGACTGGCAAACATCCAGGCAAACTGTGTCGGTCAGCTAACCCTAACCACATTCATCTACAACAGGGGGCAGTGCAGGATTTACTCCCCGATGGAGGACTGGCAGCCTTTAACATCTGCAGGAAACCCTTGAAAATGTTTTAGTACTGGTCTCTTTTATTTCCCTGTCCCAATTGTTGCACTTCAACTTCGCGCACTGGCTACGAGAGTAAGACCGTAGAACGTCCCATTTCTCTAGTTTTGTTCTCAAGGTGTGTTCAGTAGCGCCCTCATGCGCCCATAATTTACCGGGCCCGCAAACTCGCACCTCCCCCAATCCTGACCCAGAATCCCTTTACAGTCGTTACATTACAAATAGCTGGTAAGCAAGCCGGGAAGAGCGACATCTGACATAGGAACGATGGCGAAGAAATTTCTTTTTAAGTGTGATTTAAAATGATTTTGATCAGGAATTGACGTTCACGAAGCTGCGGCTCGCCGTGCTGTTTGGTCAGCTTAACTAATGTTAATATAACCGTAATTCGTGTGTGTACGCACGAACACAGACGTTTAATATCAGCATAGTTTTAACAAACGTTTTCCTTTACGGACCAACCAGATGACGTTTTGATTTTATTATGTTCAGGGCGGCAGCAATACTTCGATCAGTGCAGCGACTATGGGAAGCGCCATGTTTCGTCTCCTAAATTATCAAAACAGACGTGACGTAGCTACGTGACGTTTACAGACCTGTACCAATCCTGCGCATCAGTCACCTGAGCACTGACGTCCCTAAGTGCACATTTCCTCAACGTCACACAAGTGCGCACCTTTACAACCGTAGGGCGTAGGGAGAAAATTGGTACAAGATCGATGTCGTAATATGCAGGAGATGCAGCACTTAAAGGAGGGACACAAAGAACAAATTGATCAGGCACGCAGTCTCTGTGCGAGTTCTCTGTTCAAGGCCCCAGGATAAGCGGTTACTGAAAATGAATGAATAACTGTTTGTTTTCAGTTTATTTTTGTAAGATTTCAATAATATAAGCCGAACATGGACCTATAAAATAAATAAATAGAACAACTAAGTCATCAGGGGTTATACAACAGTTACATTTGGACAGAACCACAATCCAGCTTTTTTAACATCCTGACCATGTATAAAAGCCATTTCGATCGATTAGGAAAAAAATGTAACCACTCTGAGTATACAGTTCTAGGACAATCCTCATCTGTTTCTTCGTTTATTGGTGGTTCTTTCTCTAAAATATATTTTTGCTGGGTTTTTTTTGGAGGCAACTAAGTAATATTTTAGGAAGTATATGTCTGCTGTGTTAAAGTATTTTGTTGTCCTGCCAAAGTCTGTGGTTCAAACACTTATGAATTTCTTTGTGAAATTCCATTAGAGATTTTATTTTTGTCATAGTCTGTAGCCAATGTGTGTAATTGGTATGTTCCCTAAGTCTGTGTTGCAAAAACTATTGAAATTCCCTAAATTTCCTTTACCTTATGAGAATCAGAGTGATGAGATTTTTATTTCAGCCATATTTGCAATTTACCATATGCGTGGGCTGAATATGAGGATAATTAATCTGAAGCTATTTATCCGTATATCCCTTTATATATGAAATTGTTTGCTTCATATATCCCCGTTATATATAAAGTTGTTTCAAAACATTTAACTGCATGGATTCTAATGGTCATTAAATCTAATAGTGTCACCAAAATGAATTTTTGTTTTTTCCTCATGTGTTCCCTTCGCTGTTTATTGCTATGTAAGATTGTATTGTTTGACCTAAAATGCAGTGTCTAAATGTACAAAAGAAAAAGGTAACACAAGTAACAAATTGTCAACATAGATTTAATTGAGAAAATACTGAAATTTATTTACAGTAAGGGCCAAAAGCAAGAAAAAATAGAATAAAAAGGGTGTCACGAGAGGGTTGACTTAATCCGTTAGAACGTTCAATATTTTTGCGTAAATTAATATTTTTGGACTTTAGTTTTTAAATTCACAAGTGACCGAAAGTAATTGATCTGCTTGTTTGGCTCGATTAGACATCCATTGACATTTAGAGGCATTTTGTACGCACACACACATCCACCCAACACCTACTCCAACACACACACAGATGCACCCCAACACCCACTCCAACACACACACACACACACACAAACCGTTTTCATAAGTCTTCATATTGTCCCCAGATTCAACATCCAATACAAAATTCATAGCTTGTATTTCTGAATCATATTCTTTTCTTTTATATTAAAATAATTCGATTTGTTTTAAGTCACACGAAGGTTCCCTCCGTTAACGACGCAGAAACAAAAACACTACATATCCCAGAATGCAGTTTGAGAGGCGCCTCAAAAGATGCCTTTACTTTTTAATTGTATCGAATATAATTCGACGTATAAACATAATACAAAAATCCTCGATTTCCAGTTTCCGAAAATAGAGTTATTTACCCATTTTTAAAGAGCGGTATAAAATACGTAGCTTTATTTTAAAACGGCGGGGTCTTGATATTTCGATTGCGTTGAGCACTGAGTAGGAACATTTCAACAGAAGTTAAGTTTCGGGAATCACAAACTGCGAACTCTCAACACACTCACATTTGAGGAACTAGCTACCGGCGCACCGTTTTAGCTCTTTTGGAGTTTAAATCAAGCGGGCTTGGCGATGGAGGTGGCCCGGCTACTTATATTTGTCATGACCGCGTTTGTCGCACTATTCTCGGAGAGATCTATGGTGCTGGATGCCTTCTCCCAGTCTCTGGACAGCGACTTCACATTCACTCTACCCGCGGGTCGCAAGGAGTGTTTCTACCAGACCATGAAGAAAGACGCCTCTCTGGAGATCGAATATCAGGTTATAAAGATTCCCTGAAGTTGTGTCTTCCATGATTTTGTAACATCAGCTGAAAAATCAGAGTTAGTTTTCTTTCTCTGCCAGGAGTCTATCCCTTAAGTAGGAGCTGCACCTGTCTTACGACGCTGCCGTTAGCTTCCAAGTTGAGTATAGATTTATTAGATCTGAACCTCTATTCACGCTAACAGCTTTTAGACTAGTTAATGTTTCCCAAGTGCAGAGTCTGCCTCTTGTAGTATAATTTTGTTCACTATTGTGGTTTTTGAAAGTGCAGTCTGATGTGTTTTGGAAAAAATAAGATCGAAATTTTTTTATTGTCCACAAAGCCAGTTGTACGGCTTTCTCATACATCCAACATGTTGAACAAGTTTAAAGTGCTACACAAAAGAACGGTTTGTCACTCTAGATTGTAAATCTGAGTTTCTCTTTACCTTACCCTTTAAGCTGTGAATTGAAAGACAACTTTATACACACAGCTACATTGAATTGATAAGTACAATTAAGCTGTCAAACCTATTGCGTATCCTTGCATCTTGTCATTCTCATTTACTGAAAATATAACAGCAATGCAAACACATTAGAAACATTTGGATTCTGTTTAAGTATAAATAAAATGGCATGTGATAAATTGTATATAGGATAATTGGATGTGGAAAAGGACTTTCTTGAAAGACTCTGCGTTCTTCCACTGGATGGTGAAATAGTCCCATTAGTTTACAAACTATAATACTTGAAGTACTTCCGTTGTTTGTTTAACCTGCAAATTCAAGTTAAGACTAACTTAAAACCAAATATCAACAACTAGAAACAATGCAGACTTATTTGGCCCAAGCTCAACTTAGATGATCTCATGTAAAGTGCTGTGGTCTGATGAGTGATCACTGTAAAGTTCAAAAGCTAGCATCCTGGATTGTTTTGGAGGGCATTATTATCCTATCCTACATTATCCTATACGATATTAATATAAAGCTTACATGACTATATATCATGCTAGATAGAGCAAAATTCTACTTTCAAAACTTCTACAATTGGTGTCCACCTTCTTAATAGCTTGCTTTTTGTCTTTAAAATAATAAGATCTGATTGTGTGTGGTAAACATGCCACAGTTACAACTTCATTGAAAGGTGTCACTGACATCAAATTCAGAATAAGTTTATATTTAAACATATTCTTACTGAACCTTTAGGTGTGTCAGGAAGTTGAGTGTTTGCCATCTGTTTCTCAAAGATGTTTGTCCGTGAGATTTTGTGTTGTAGTGTCTACCATGACCGGGCTTATCTTTTCTAACAGAGAATGAGGAAGACCTTGAGAGGGAAAATCAAGAGTTCCTGACACTTAAACCATGCAATGAATTAATACAGAGAGTACTCTTTCTTGGGGAAAATGTCATCCTACAGCCACAGTATTGTTTTTTTAATGTCTTCCAATTGTCTAACAACTCGTAACTCAACTTTCTACAGGTTTTGGATGGTGCCAGTCTCGATGTAGATTTCCTCATCTCCTCTCCCTCTGGCCAAGTGCTGTACAGTGACTACCGCAAGTCAGACGGAGTGCACACGTAAGTTATATAGGTCATCCTGGAGACATTCATTACTGACAAAGAGACAAGTATAAGCACTGACGCCCTGTGCTTATTCGCCAGTGTTGAAACTGAGGATGGAGACTACATGTTCTGCTTTGACAACACATTCAGTAAAGTCTCCGAGAAGATGATCTTCTTTGAGTTGATCCTGGACAATATGGATACAGATGAAGACCCAGATGACTGGAAGGAGTATGTCCATGGAACAGACATGTTGGACATGAAGCTGGAAGACATTATGGTGAGAATGTAGCCAGTGTGAAAAGGATAACCTATATTAATCAGAAAATATTATTATTTGATAATATTATTATTATTTGGTTGCGTCCACCTCCAGAGTTATTGTATAAAAGGATGGGCCACTTTAATTATGTAGCACATTTCAGCAACAAGGCAATCCAAAGTGCTTTACACAAACGCTCAGGAACATTGTGACAAAGTGCAAAAGAACTTTAAGACATAGTTAAAACAGTTATACAAATATTAAGAAAGACCAAAAAACTTAGAACAAGCTAAAAAAATAAATAAAAAAATAAACTGTCTAAGCCCTTTCAAACTCAGACGTAATTTAGTGTTTTCCTAAACTGTACCTTAGGGAAAACAAATAAGAAAATAATACAAAACTGTAAAGTTTTAATAAAAGTAAGTAGTTTAAATTGTGTGGGAATTTTAGTGCAGTAGTCCAAGTAAAATTTTATTCAAACTACGTTCTAGTCTCACACAGAACTGAACTTTGTCCCTCTGTTGTCTGAATATCACTTCATTCCACTTATGCCCACAGGATGGCATTACTGGGTGCAAAGTTTCCCAACAGGACTTCATCCAAATAGTATGCAATCCCTCACATAAACGGCCCTTCAAAAGAAGGTTGGAAGTTATCAATGAAAACTGGGCTGGGCAGTCGAGCCACTCTTGCATCATGTGAGCATTTTCCACTGCGCAGCAACCTAGTGGGGTTAGAGATATGAAATATCTCCTTATTTAATACACTGACATGTTTGTAATTGACAAATAGCCCAATCAATGAAGCGCCAATAACTTGATAATAAAAATAACTTGATTTAATTTGTTTTACAACTTTTTTCCATAATAAAAACTTTTTAAATTTTTTTTCAATAGAATGGGAAACTGTTGCAATAGGATGTTTTTGTTTTTTTACATCCATAGTATCAAGATTTATTATTTTTGCATTTAACTCCCAAAAAGATAATGCATTTGATAAAGTTTTTTACTTTACTACTTATCCAAAACGTTAACAACATTGTTAAAACCTAGATAAATCTGTATTACATATTTTATCATTTTCATCTAGTGAGCTTTCACTATATAAACCAGAATAGAGATGGAGACTGAGAAGTCTTAGTCTCATTTGAGAATATCTTTGTCATGTTAGTTTTCATCAACCTCAAGATCCTGGTCCACTTGCTTGTCTTGATTTATTTTAGAGCCACCTTCTGGCAGATCCCGTAAACTATATATATTAATATAACTTAAATCTTTAAACTCAATAGGTTCATGCCGACATGAAAGTACAGAAATCAAAGCACAGAGCTAATAAAAAATGGTGCTCTTTTTCTAGTCTGCTGCACAAATCATATGTTTAACCCCTCGGCAGACTGATTGGGACCAACAGGAAAACCCTAATTCAGTCAAAGCAATAATCAATGCAATGAACTCTAACCTGTTAAATAGGGAAACAAATTGTTTGACATTTGCACTACAGTGCCATGTATTCTTCGGGATTGGCCTTAATTTCTGTCTGAAGTCAAGTTAGGCTGCACCTAAAGACAGGAAATGTACCTTCCAGCTGTACGGGAAGTTCTCCCGGATGTTTGTTCTTTGTACAAATGCAGAACTGACCCTGGGGATCATTTTGATCCCCTTACTCGATAGGTTTGTACTTATATTGGTTTAGTGTCTGAGGATAACAGGCAGTGTTTATCTTGGTCTTGGAAAAGTTACCAGTTTATTTTCCATAGGGGAAGGTTAGCTTTACATAGGCATATATTGGATAAGGCCATCTTGGCCATTTCTCTGAAAATTGTGTTTTCAGATGTCAAAGAATCAGCAGCATTACCACCTGTCCTACATATAGATATACAATTAATTTTAAAATATAGGAAAGGTTTGTTCAGATTTTGCCAACATCTTGCGATTGTTTTTTAAAGCGATTCTGTAACTAAAAGTTCTTACTCTAAAGCGTGTGACTTGCGTGTCTTGTCTCCCTTAGGATACCATCAACAATGTGAAGAGTCGTTTGGGTAAAAGCTTGCAGGTCCAGACGTTGCTGCGAGCTTTCGAGGCTCGTGACCGAAACATCCAGGAGAGCAACTATGACAGAGTGAACTTTTGGTCGGTCGTAAATCTCCTTGTTATGATTCTGGTGTCGGCGGTTCAGGTCTACCTAGTCCGCTCACTGTTTGAAGATAAAAGGAAAGTTCGTACATAGCACCACCTTCAATGGAGAGATGTCGAGGGAGAAACTAACGCACTTGCCCACCGATACTTGTGGGATTTTGTTCTTCTAAGATCTCCTGGTTGATAACTTTTAACACAAGGTGTAATCTGAACACACATACAGACAATTTTAAATTCTTAATAACAATCGGCCTTGGGGCCCTGATCTTTAGTCAACTGGACTTTGAGGGACAGTGGGAGGCCCTGGTTATGAGCAAGAACTGTCATCCGGTCTCTCATTAAAACATTTCATGTTTAGAGTCTTCTCTCGCTGCGAGAGATTCTTCAGAAATGGTCACAGAACAAGCACATTTATGATGTTATTTTTCTAACGAGGCCAAACTTACCCAGGCCAATTGCAAACATTTTCCAGATTTATTTGCATATATTTTTATTTAAGCTAAACTGGATGAAGAAATGGTATGGGTCTGGTGAAGATGTCTGTTTCTTCTGTCTGAAGTACATGTTCTTTCAAAAAAGTTACTAAGATTCCTTACTGGGTAGAATTGATCTGCCAACCATTTGTCAGTATGTGAGGCCTTTAAATGTTTCTCCCCTTTGCCTTTGTCATCCTGTTGTCCGTGTAAAGTCAGTAACACTTTTCACTTTCTGCCCGTGAATTGAAATGGCAGTCTACCGAGAGACGGGTCACCTTTCAGGTTTGTGAATGACTGCTACCGTACTGACTTCTGCCAGGACCGATGGACTTAGATCGTAACAGGCTCTGCCTCACGGCTGCTTGTGGGTGTCTGCCGAAAGCCACCTACTATGTGAAGATGTCGAGCCTGCCCGCCTTTGACAGAAGTGTAATTCTGCTTTACCAACACCTGGAAGGTCAATACCTCACTGCATGGATGCACTACTCATTTTAATATATATGTGGCATCATCGAACCAACATCTGATCTTTGTACTCACTTTTTTGCCCCAGAGATTTTGATATTTCTTTAGAGAACAATTTAGTATTGGCCCCCACGCTTTTTCTTTTTTTTTTTAAACTCTGCCAAAATAAGTTGTTGTCTTTAGATTGTTTGTCTGTTAGAAGAATGCAAGATTTTTTCTTCTTCATTGCCTACACACTTGGACAAAAGTTACACAGTGCAACCCCTTAATATCTGCACATCATAGTTTTCTGGATCTGGATCCAAAATTTTCAAAGCTATAGGGCTCATGGAAAATGCAATATTGTGAGAAAACAAATGAAAATGTTAGACACTTTCATCTAAGACCCAAATGGAGCTTGATCTGTGCGTGAGACACTTAAGTATATTTTGAAGATGGGTATATACTAACTTAGTTGCCAACTCTGTTTCCATCTTCTGAATGATTAAAACCACCTGCCTCATGCTTCATAGATCTCCCTTTTCCTGTCAAACAGCTCTTCCACACACAGTTCTGACTCATAACTGCCATGAACTTTTTCAATAATTTCTGCTACAGTAGCTCCAATGTGGGAGAGGACAAGACAGAGCTAGCTTTTACTCCCTTAAGCATCAATGAGCTTTGATCACCTGTGACCCTTCTGCCTGTTGACCAATCTACCTTCCTTAAACTTTTGGTTGGTTTTTACAGACCAGGTACATCCAACCGAACCTGCGGTTCTGGAGGTGGTGTGCCCCAGGTGTCAATACATCACAATTTGACCCTTCTCAAAACTTGTATGTTTTCACTTGTCTATTTTTCCTGCTTCCAACACATTTACTTAAAAGACAAAGTTACCACTTGCTGCCTCATTATCCCACCCACTGATAGGTGTCATTGTATTGAGATAATCCCTGTTATTCAAATGTCACCTGTTATAATGTTAGGACTGATTGGTGTAGATTATAACCTTATATTAGAAAAACTGCAGCATCAAACGTTGAGCGGTCTGCTTATTTTATATTCAAATTATACTACTTTTCCATACTGTATGAATGAAATGCGAGTCCCTGCTATAGCATATGGTTACTCTTCCTCCCAGCTGTCTTTCTCCTCCCTGATGGAACTGCTGTATTCAGTCTTAAACTGTATGTTGAGATTCTCTTTTACAAGTGTTGGAATAATATGCTGTTGTTAAAACCATTTAAAATAATTTAGTCCTATACGATTCTATGAAATTAAAAACATTCAAATATTCAAAAGGAATTGTAACATTCTTGAGTGAGAGATTTGTAAAACAAAATACATTTTTGACTTCCCTAATTAAGTTGTGAGGGAATGGAATGCTATGAGATATTTATTTAACTGGTATCCTGTAGTTGTAAATGTGTATAAATAAAAACAATCATATTTTTCTGGCCTATTTGTATTCTACAGTGTTTTAAGTGAGTATAATCAACTTTTATTTTTATTTTTATGAATATGCAGACTGTTTTCAGTTAGAGAAAATAGAAGTGAAGAAGTCCTTGAGATTTTATAATGAAAAGCTCCTTTAATGCAGAACCCGATTGGTCCTGATAAATATTCATCTTCATGAATGCTGATGCTGTATCGGTGATCCAAAGAGAATGTTTGACTGTTATTAGTTAAGAAACATAAGTCTCTTCAGTTTTTTTTGTCTGTTTCACAGTCCGTGAGACTCTCGAAGTGTCAACTGGCGTCAGTTTGTCTGTTTAACATGATAACCCAAAAATTAATTGACATAATTATTTGAAAGAGAAAAGTAGGATGAGTCCTGTGCCAATGAAGAAAGACCTCAGGTTTTGACAGGATCCGGATAAGGAACAGTTCCATGAATCCTTCAGTTTCTATGACTTATTGCAATATGGCAAAACCGCTGTTTCACCAGATCCATTGCACGTTAAAAACTGGAATGGTATTTGACTTACTTAACAAAGATACATTTATTTAAAAATTATCAAACTAAAAACTCCTGGTATATCAAACATAAGTAAATAAACGATCAATGCAAAGAATGCCATCTCAAATGTTAATCGTATCATACTTATCTGGTGTTCTGAAATCTGTTCTTTTATCAGCCGTGTATCTCCATTGGCTGGTGAGCTTTTGAGTGGCAGCTCATTGACCTAATGAATTTGCGTTTGACTGAACTGACCAACCTCCCCAACTGCGCTGGTGATAACAATAATATTGTATGTTGTCACTGCTATACGTGCAGCTAAGAGGCTCATGATCTATAATAAATAATTAAAGGCGACCGAGCTGTTGTTATCTCATAACGACGAACTCTCATTATGTGGATCAAAAAAGTCCTTTATTTATTAAAAAATAACGTGATAATTAACTCATTATCAGGAGATTACGGCTTGAATTAAAAATTGCCTCCTTACTCTCATCAATTTGCCCGGTTTTTTGTTAATTACAGAGTTCCTCTTAATTCACTGACAGAAGTGTAATCGACTTTCCAACGCGCCAACAGCAGGGGGCGCTGTGAGATGCGATAGGGAGCTGCACTTCCGGTTAGAGGATATGCCAAGACTCTAGCATCGCTTCTCGATAAAATCTCATCTCCGGTAAGAGGAAAAGCATTTTGGATATTAATGCAGATTTTGGACATGTCGTTAAGATGATAGCGTTGATACATATTTGTGAATATCCGGCGTGCTTTATATTGTCTGATTTTATTATCGTTTCGAAGCCGGAAGTAGCGTTTGCGTCACGTAATCAGCACTAAACCTAAGATCTCTACCGGTACCAGCTGTAATCAACTGGCAGTCAGAATAATAATAATGGGTTCTTGCGCTTGATTGTACACGCCGCACCACAGTACGACTCAACTCATGAGCACAGTCAGAATGTGACGTCACCGCTACAGATAGCGATTTTAAGACTATAACGATATTTTTTTCTACTTTCTTGATTTTAAAGAATATTGTTCAACATGTGTAGCAATGTAATAACACAGGCAAATGAGGACGTAATAAGCACCGAACCAAAGATCTATGTACCGGCACTAACTGTGATCAACCGGCGATGAGATTTATTTCACCTGACCTTAAACTTGGTACAATCGGTGTGCTTCAACTCATGAGAGTCAGAAGTGTGACGTCACGGACACGGACTGATCAACAGCTTTCATGAAGGTGTATTGAGATATTATTTTTTAACTTTCTTGATTGAAAGAACATGTTCAACATGTGTAGCAGTGTAATAACGCCCATAATATCAGGCAAGAAGAATGGCTAATGAGGACAAGAGCTCTCGTTAGTCTTATGGGACACTAAAGAATTTGGATAGGTTTACAGTTTTGATATATTTCATGTATTTCTTTTTTTTTAATTTATTGGCGTTTGAACATATGCACTTTGATCTTTTTGTTTCATTCTTATATAAGATGGTGTATTTCTTCATATTAATGAGTGCAAGAAATGGGCAAAAATAGGTATTATTACTGAAGAAGTAAGGAATGTTGAATCTTGATAATAAATCTTAAATTTAAGTGTCTTTACCAAGATATGCTTTAAGATGCAACAGAAAGTCAGAATGAAATATATTGGCACGTAAAATGAAAAAATAAACATGTTCCAATGTTTCCACTATTTAGTTAATGAAAAGAACGTGTGTCTTTTAAGTTATTATAATAATAATAATAATAATAATAACTTATGAATATATTAACCAATAATAGAATTTAAGGTGTAATATCTATGTATGATTTTAAATAAACTTTCTTTAGCTGGGGCTAGGGGCTGTCATGATTATGATATTTTAGCAGACGATTAAAAACTTATGGGTATTTTTAGCAGTCTTGATAGCTACCTCTTTGCTGCTAATTCAGATTCAAAATACAATCAACCTTTTTTTAAATATTGAGCTCTCTGTTATAATTTAGCTTAAAACCAAAATGTGCAAACCACAGTGTTTTTGCAAAAAAATAGAATTAGTTGTTAAAAACTAAAATAGTTGCTCTTTGAAGATTTAAGCTCTTCAAAAAATCTAAAGCCAGAGGTGCTAAGGTGTATTTTAATTTTAGTCTCATAATAAAATAACAGCAAACAGATCAATCATTGGAAAACAATGTCCAAATTCTGATAGAAATAGGACCTGTATATAACATCCAGCAAGGTGATTAACTCCAAATGCCTCCAGATGGTTATTTAATAATCGTGACAGTAATAATGGGAAACCCTTGATAATATATACTTTTAAAGCTTTAAACATTTAAGTCTTCCATTGAGCCCACTGTTTAACATGTCGTACGTTCTCAATATGGCCTGAAATACCATTTTTCCTATAGTTTGATATGAAGTGATTAAAATAAATTCAAATATCAATTCAAATTAAATGAAAATAAAGGACGTGAATCTAGATTTTGAAATAGACAATATTATTATATCACTTGTCAAAGCGGTCTGCCGCCATCGAGTCATGGATGAATAGATATTAACACATCCAGCTCAAACCTGGAGCTTCTGGGGCCCCAGTAAAGTTGTCTGGTTAGTCATTTAGTTTAGCCTGGTCTATAAGCCTCTGTGTTTGGGAAAACAATTACTGTTGTTGAATGAATTACACTAGTTCCCACACCTAATGGAGGATTAAAACTCTTGCTCACAAATATGACCAAATTTGTGTTTGGTTCCAAGGTGATGGGGCCAGACGGTGCACCGGGTCTGGCTGTGCCCTGGCGGAAAGTGCTGTGGGAGCATCAGCCTTACCCGGACAATTATGTGGACCAGCGGTTCCTGGAGGAATTGCGGAGGAATGAGGGCATCAGCCAGTACCGCTACTGGGCTGTGGTTAAAGAAGCGGCCTTTGTGGGACAGCAGCTGTCATGCGTGGCCATTTTTATCACCCTCTGGCTGTACATGGAGCAGGTAATACTTTAGAGATCATAGAGTGAACTCTGTGATCCGTAGAGAGTACACGGTGCATTCACTGTATAAAATTGTATACATTAAGTGGATAATTAATCCACCTCTCTGCAGGGTCTGCTTTCCCCTGCGGGACTCCTCTGGACCAGCCTCGCCTGTGGCCTGATGGGTTATGGACTGCATCAAGCATTGACGTCTAAAGATGAATCCGTCGGTCAGCTCCGGACCCGTTTAGCTGACCTACAGACTGCCACTATTTTTCTCTCCTTCACCTTTGGCTTCTCACCAGTTCTGAAGACACTAACAGAGTCTGTGAGTACAGACACAGTGTATGCCATGTCAGCCGTAATGCTGCTGGCTCACCTGGTGTCGTTCCCTTATGCCCATCCCTCCCCACCTGGCAGCGTCTCCCTAAATGCAGCCCTTTTTGCATCAGTGTGTCTGGCGTCAAGGTTGCCTGGGGCTCTGCACACCTTCGCCATGCTCAGCTGTGCTCTGCTGGTGTTTGCCCTTTGGCCCTGCCTACTCCAGAAATTGAGGCAGAACGCCCCTCGCCAGTTTATTGGGTTGTGTTTGGGAGTATGTATCGGAGGGGTGGGTGGCTTGGGGTCCCAATCACCAGGGGGAGCTGTGCTCTTAGCCCTGGTCTTAGGGAGTGTTACGTTGCTCTGCCCCCTGTTGCTAGTCCAGCTGCAGAGGCACAAGGACAACATCCAAGGACCATGGGATGAGGCTGAGATTCAGGAGGACCTCAGCCACTTCCTTCACTAATGGACCGAGTGAACAAAAATTTAAAAGTCTAAGCCAACAGAAAATGTTGTGTGAACTGGTTGTCAGTCTGCAGTGCAGTATTATGTTGGCGCAGTACAATTATACGGACAAACCACCGTTTTAAATGCTCAAGCTAGTATAAAAATGTTGAACTTTTATGTGTTGAATTTTTATATAAGGTATCAACAAATTTGCGATTATGTCTTATATTACAGTAAACAATCTCAGGCTTTGAACTCATATTTCATGGTTGTTTGGAGTATACTGTTGATTTTGAATATTAATGGAAATGCAAACCATGTAAAATATAAGCATTAGAATAACAAATTAAGATTTTTAGGGACTATGCAATAAGATGTTTTCCTCAGCACAAGGGATTTGATGGGTTTTTTTTTATTTACCCAAACTGCAGTGGAGATGTTGTAAAATGCACCAATACTGAGGCACATTTCTTCTTAATTTTAGTTCAACAAGAGACAGAAGAACTGAATTCTGGCCCTTGTTTCAAATTAGTTGCTGTGGAGGCGTAGTTTGCCGGAAAATAATGAGAGTTTTTAATTTTTTAAAACCGAACTGCTGACAATGTGGTATTACTCAAACCCAAGAGATTTAATTTAACTATCTGCTGTTGATCATGCGGAACAGAAAAATGCTGCAGCCCTGCTCTCTCAAGACTGTCCGCCATGTTGTACTCCCTGGAACACCCTGATCTATGACATCACACTGGCGGTGTCAGTTGATTAAAAACACCTGTAGAAAATGTCATTCTGCCTTAAAACTTTTCAGCCCGCAGAGTGCACCAGAGTAGCACTTTTACACCGTGACAGATATACCGGGATCTATTAACGGTCTGTTTGACTCACTATGCAGCTTTTGCTCAGCATTTAGGGTGAAGATGTTGATTGTTGTTTATTTTGTGTCAATAAAGAACAGCTAACATTATCTTGTCTTCTCTCAAATCAGCAATACTGTTGCAGTTTTGGGAGCTGCTGTGTGAATAAACTGCGGGGGATTATGTGGGAGACAACAGAAAGCCTGAATGCAACTGCACCTCACCGCTATGTGTAATTTACAGGTAAAATTACTGCCACGTCTCTTGTTCCTGCCTTGTTAGGAAATATAATATGTGGCTTAATCTTGGTTTTGAATTGGGTTTCGATGCCATTTAGTAGAGGAAGCCCTTCTTTTAGAGTTAATTTGAGGTGTTCATACCAGTGTGGCCTCCCTTCTCCAAAGTGAACCACGAATCAAGGAACCCAGAATGGTTAAAATAATTTCCCTACCACAAAAATGAGAAGTATGTTGTAACAGAAATGTTACAGATTTTACTTTTGCAAATGATTAGTTTTTGTGTCCATTTAGACAGTTTATTTACTCTGGGGAAAATAGTAAAGGGGATTAGTAGATAATATTTCATGTTAAAAACCTTAAAGAGGAACCAGGCTTTGTGTACAAAAATTAAACATGTTTATTTATTTAACAAAGGTAATATAAAAACAATTGGTGCAAGTGTATGTATGATCTTATAGAATAATTCCTTGTAACTCTGTTTTTACAAAGATAAAGTTAAGGCACATGAGAAAAGCCAGAAGACAGCTGAGTACATTCCAGCATTTATGAGCAATGACAGTAAATACAAAACAGGATCAGGACAGCAGCTCCCAAAGGACACGCAGGAAATCTGAGCATAGAGCTTCAGATGGTCTAAACATCTCACAGGTTGTTGGGTGTCCCTGAGTAGCAGCCAGCTGCAGCTGGTGGGATCACGGGGACAGATGGGCAGTGGAGTCCTGAACAAAAAGTCTTCTGTTATTTCACCTTTGGGATGGCTGGAGCTTTCCTCCTGAAGAGAAAAAATATATATTACTGTAAAGCTAAATACAACAACTTTAATGTTAATATCTAAATGCACAACCTTTTTCACGATGAGACACTCTTAAAATACAATATTGGGCCCTGTTCTTATACTATGGACAGAGCTGGTACTGTGTTCAATATCAACCTTTAATTGCATAGTTCTTATGCGATACACAACACGATTCAAATGATAATTGTATTTATTGGACCAAAAAGGTTCCCTAACACCGACTGGGCCTGCATCGAAAAGTGTTTGCCCCTTAGAAAGTAAATCCATAAAGCTACTAAACCGTTTTAATAACTGGTTGAAGCTGGACTGGCCACATCCAGACCTGATCACCAGATTTCTTCAATCACATCATCACTTAAAAAGATTATTTTCTTCAGCAGGTAGTTTCCATGTAGGTGTCAAAAGTAGAACACTATGCCAAAATTAAAAGAAATACCTGAAGAAATGAGAAAAAAGGTGATTGGAATACATCAATGTGGGGAAGGACTAAAAAACTTTATTTCTGTGACTCTGTAGATCCACAGAGTCACAGTTTCTACAAATGGAGACGTTTAGGAACAATAGTGAACTTTCCAAGAAGTGGCCGTCCTCCCTAAAGGCACAAAAAAGATGCAAAGAAAACATCCAAGGGACTGCAGTCTTCTCCTTTCACTAGAGGTCAGAGTTCAAGGCTGCACTGTTTGAGAGACACTGGACAAAAATGGCATCCATGGGAGAGTGGCGAGGCAAAGTCCACTGCTAACCCAGAAGAGCATTAAGTTTAAACATATTCTTTCCACAACACACCATGATGACCGAAAGAGCTCTTTTGAAAATATTGTGCGGACTGATGAGTTAAAAGTTTGACGGTTTGGAGAACGGGGTCATGTTACAACATAAATTAAACACAGTATTCCAGAAAAAGAACGCAATACAACCGGTCCAACACAGAGGTGGTAGTGCGATGTTGTGGGGGCCACGATGGCATGAGCGCTGCTCCCTACGAGAAAATTCTGTTGGAGAATGTCAGGTCATCAGTCTGTAATTACTGATGACCTGACATTCTCCTGCTTTACAGGCTCATGCAGCTAGACAATGATACCAAGCTGGAGAGTCAGTCCCTAAATGTTTAAAAATAAACACATATAAAAAGTTTTGGAGTGTCCTCGTCAGTCCAGACCCAAAAACCCATTGAGGCGCTGTGGCGCAACCTAAAAAAGGTTGATTCATTCTCACAAACCCTCCAACAAAGCTGCACTGCAGCAGTTCTGCAAATAATGGGGCCAACATTCCACCACAGTGACGTCAGAGACCGATCTCCAGTTAAGTGGAGAAACTAGCTATTATGTTGAGGGGTTGATTTCAGTATTGGATAAAAATTCTAACTTATTAAATAAAGTAAACATTTATTACTTAGATTTGGTGTTTACTCAGGTGTGTGTCAGTATGTGAAGCTTGTCAGTGAAATTTAATAATTATATATATATATATATATGAAGATATAAATGGGTTTGGGCTTGGTGATGTTTGAAATAAGAGAAACCTATGAATATATGTGAGAACAATGGTGATGGAGATGACTACAACAGAGTTTGCAAAAGTACAAAAATTAAAGAGAAGTGCAATTTGGCCAATTGTTGATCCAAATGTTGGAAACCTGTGGTAAGGATTTTTTTTTTTTTGCCAGATTTTGATTGTGACACAGCTCACACAACAGACTACGCCACGTCTTTAAGAGAAAGAGTAAGGAAAGGAGGGATAAGGTTGGATGGAACGAGTTGGGAAAGGAAAGAGGGAGATTGTATGCGGGAAAGAACCTAAAGAACCCAGTGGAGAGCACAGAGGAAATGAGCCAGGGAGAAAAAGGAGAGACAGGCCAAGAGCAGGGGAGGAACCAGTGAAAGAAGAGAAGCAAAGCAATGTAGAAGAAAAAGAAGGGGGAAAAATGAAAAATAACGGTTACTGCTAGAAACAGGGGAAGGCAATAAAACAAACGTGTGCTTGGAGATGGGGGGGGGGGCTAAAGGACAGAGGGAAAGATGAAAATTTGACAGAGCACTCCGCTTGTTGTCTCTGGCTCTGGTAGTAAGCTGCACAGAGAAAAGTCCTGTCTGCTGATGCTGATGGGAAAGAGAATATAAGAAACACATTTTCCAGCAGACCCCCACCCAGCTCAAATAACAACTCCCTCTGCCCTTCTGCCTCTGTGTTGCAAGACCTCATCGTATGGAAGTGTATGTAGTCAAACGGGGCTCTGAAAAAGTGTTTGACCCCCTCCTGATTTCTTCTATTTCTGTGTGTATCTCATACTAAACCGGGTTGGACGACGAAACACAATTTAAAATAAAAAAAATTCAACACCAGGAAACAAAAAAGTTTAAAAGATTAACTTTATTTAATGAGTTGAAAAGATTGTCAGATATCTACATTTCCCATCTTAATGAGAAAGTATTTGCCACTCCCTGAGCATAAAAGCTGGAGTTGTGCCATCTTTAGCACCAACAGCTGCAACCCAACGCTTACGGTATTTGGAGATAAAAGTTACGTGCATTGCTTTTGTCAGGTCTTGCTGCAGAATCTCGGTGGGGTTCACGGCCGACCTCTTGACTAGGCCACTACAAAACTTTCAATTTATTCCGTTTTAGCCATTCAGAGGTGGATTTTCAGATCTGCTTAGCAAAATCATCTTATTTCATGACCCAGTTGATTTGATGACCTGACATTCTTATTCAGAATCTTCTGTTATAAAGCAGAATTCATGTTTTTCTCAATTATGGACGTCCTGGCGCTAAAACAGAAAACTATTACACCTCCATGCTTGACTGTAGGTATACTGTGCTTTTTATGGAATGCAGTGTTTGGTTTACACCAGATGTGACGGGACCTCTGTCTTCCAAACAATATTCTCCCAAAAGGTCTGCAAGTGTTTTGGGGGGAAAGTCTTAATATTCTTTGACCTCACTTCTCTCGACTGGATGCCATTTTTGCCCAGTGTATTTCAAAGATTTCAGCCATCTCTGAATGAGCCTTTGCTCCGCCACTTTTGAGAAGGTTCATAATTGTTCCAACATTTGTAGATCACCTGTCTCACTGGGGTCTTGGAAATACCTGTGGAACCCTTTATATACTGATGTATTTCAATCACCTACTTCCTCATCTCCTCTGAAATTTCCGGTTGATTTTGGCATGGCGTGCAAGTGGTGAGACCTAAGAGGCATCTTCCTGCTTCTGAAGATAGTCTATATTAAGTGATGATGATGATGATGATTTGAATACAATTATTTAAAGATCAGGTTGTCTTTGTTTGATGTTAAATTGTGGTTTGTCAGAATTTAGACTGTAATTGTGTGGTTCTAGAGTCACCTTGGCACAATAGATGAAGTCTGTCTGGGTAGTTTCGAGTGCTCCCGACGGTCACTCTTGCTTGAGGGAGCAACAACTGGATCACGGTCATTAATGACAAGCTTGCCAGTGGCCGTGGAATCTTTAGAAGGTGTCGGGCTGGGTAGGAAAGAGAACATTACGTGACAGGTGACGTGTCACACAGTTATCCTGTGCATGCTTCTCAGTATCACTGACAGCGTGCATACCTGTACCTGGAGGGCAGTATACACGTGGAGGCCACAGATGAAGGTGTGGGCATGGTGAAGGTGGATGTGGAGACATTTCCAATGACAGCGAGGGCCTCCTTCAGGGCTGCGTATTTGCGAAGCACTTCTTCTCTGTGCTGCTGCTGCTCCGGTGCTTCATCCATTAGCGCCAAGGATTCTCCCAAGGAGCAGAGCTCGGCCTGTAGCTCAGACTTCATGAACTCCTTGACCTACAGAAAGGCATTATGAATAGATGTAATACGTCTAAAGGTTTGATTTGAAAAGTGATATTCTACTTTGATTTGGAGGCATGACTCAAGGAGGTGTTGAACATGTTTTTGTGTTTCAAGTAGTTCTTTTTTTCTAGGCTGTGAGTGAGCATTCATAGGAAGGAGTACTAGGGACAGGCATAAGAATTTTTTTTATGTATAAATAAATAAATATTTCATTTGGAGAAAAAAGAAAAAGTTGAAATGTCAAGAATGAAGTCAAGTTGTCGAGAATAAAATCGAGCCTAAATCAGAGGTTTTTCTTATTTATTTTTTTATTTTGGGTTTCTGTGCTTCTGTCAGTGCGCAGCCTCACTTGGAATCCTCCCAACTACGCAATGGATGTGATGAAGCAGTCTGTTATTACTTTAGGGTCATTTTTTATTTTTTAGGCCTCCATCCACACAAAGTAGTGACCAAAACCGCCAATACAACCATTAATGGAAATGCCGTTTGGCTTCAGCTTGTCATACAAATTCATATTTGCTAAAGGACTTAAAACTTTCCTTTTTAGCAGAACCTATAACTGTAATTAACATTAATGCTTTTGGTCACGTTTTTGTATAGTTATTATTTTATTTTATTTTTTTATTGATGCTTTTATCTGCTTTTGCCTTGTAGCACTTTGAGATTTGATCCAAATGTAAAGTGCATTATAAATTAAATGTATTATTATTATTATTATATTTCAATGCATATTTCAATCTTTCAAATCTTTTTCCGCTGTTGTAGTTCGACTTTATTCTCTACATTTCGACTTTTTTCCTCGAAATTTAAATTTTTTTTGGGCCCTAATACTCCTTCAAACATTTGGGAGGGAAATGGTAAGAAAAAAGGCAAAATATGTTTAAAAATTGAGTGTGGATAGCTTACACTGTTGATCATGATGTGCATAATAGTCTTTGGCATCAAGTCCTTGACAGTTTTATAGATGATGCTCATGTAGGAGTTAACCAGGTTACGAATGGTTTCCACCTGACGTTCCAGGTGGGGGTCTGTGAAGCTTTCAGGAGTTCCATTTCTCTGGCCACACTCCTGGGACAAACAAGATGGGGTTGGAGAAATTGCAACTGTTCAGATTATCTCTGTGTTTCCAACAAAGGATGCAGCGTGCGGCATTGACTAGTGAGGTAAGACAGCTCGCTTATGTGAAGCTCCATATATTTTCATTTAGTCTAGGCTTGTGACAAGAAGTAGAATCGAGCCACTGGGATAAGAACGGGGAGAGCAGAATAGTGGGATCACAAGAGACGGAGGTTAGGAGGAGTGTACAGAAGAAAGAAAGGGGGAGCGGGTGAGGGATGAAGAACTGCTGATTAGAAACAGACTAGAACACACACACATGCACACATATTGCAGTGACATCATGGACCAAGAATGCTGTTCTGGGGAGCCAACGACAGAGCTAGATGGAAGGGGTGGGGGACTTGCTTTTTGGTTTTTGCAGGGGAAGACAAGGGGGAACAGGGGAGAGAGGGTTGAGGGTTTATGGCCAGACTTTGAGGTTAGCAAACGCTACAAGCATACACAATATAAAGGTAAGGTGTGGGCAGGTGCAGCTGATTGATCAGTGTGTAATTATGTTGAATTAGGGGTCCGAATACTAACAGTGACATTCTCAGGGTAGACTCCGGCCAGCAGCAAAGAAGACTTCCAGCTGTCCAACTCCTCTTGAGTGTTACAGGCCAACTCCAGGCATTTGTAGTCCTTATACACGTTCCTGCAAAATCAGTGCAATAATGTCAGACGGCTACAAATCCTTTAACTCATGATTTACCTGAAACAAATGATTTTTGTTGACTGATCTGTTGGTTAGGTTACCCATGCCTTAAAACCCTGAACCCAAGAGTAAAAACTGACATGAGAATAATTTAAGTTCAAACGTGCCCACATATAGAAAAAAGAAATTGAGGAAACAATTACTGAGAAGCTCACTTTGAAGCAAAATATGTGTGAGATATATTTGAATGTGAATCGACTATTTCCCGTATGTGTGGAAAGGAATGGACAAGGTCAACCTTTCAAGCCCATAAAAACATTATCTAAAAAAATATGAACATAGACCATTGGTTTTTAATGGAATCATTTTCTAACAATTTCTTAGAAGATATCAGTTGAGCAATAATCTGTTCAGTCATTTTTAGCTCCACATTTTTAGACTCTTCCTTCCTCTTACATGCTACATCACTCAGTCTAACCATGACTTTTGAGATGCTGCATATCATTCAGTAAGCGGTGACCATCACATAAAACAGTACCAAGACTACATGCATGTTTTATGTATCTGATGCCTTCATATCCCGCCTCCCCCATTAATATTTTGAACAAAGTTGCTTTTTTTCTATAAGATTTGAATTGAACTCGTTCCTTAATAAGCTGTAGTTGCGAATCCAGTATTCCTTCAGTGTCCTCTGGTCAGATTAAACTCATTATCATTGGAGTAGCACCATGTCACCCTCCATTGTCTAGTCTACATGCATGCACTGCCATACATGAAATGGAAATTTATATAAAAATGTATTACCTATTCTCTGCGATGTGAAAAAATGCCTTTATTTAAAATACTCTTCTTATAATGGTGAGTTTGTGAGTATTTAGGTGGTGGTGAGCAAGTCAATGTATTAAAGAGCCACCCCAATTCTTAATTCTAATTTATTTGATGTTTATTTTTTATTGCTTTTTTCAAACTTTTCTATATTATTTAGCTTTAAATAATTGTAATTCATATTATTATCTTATAAATTCATCAATATGTTTGTTTTGGTTTCATTTCCGTACTTGTGCTCCTTTGAGTATTTAGCCTGATTATTGTATAATAACTTTTGCTCAGTGTGTTTGTTGTAAAATAATGTTCTTTCAGGGGATCTGATGTAATGTTTTTTTGCACATTGGCATTAAAATCATAAAAGACATATTTAATATTTACATATATGTATATATTTTCTCGATTGAATAAAGAATTTTGCAGGCTGGCTCCAAGCGTTTTGTTGGATACTTTGGAAAATATTAACACACACAAACACTTTTTAGTGGACAGATACCCAAACAAAAATATCTACAGACATGCAAAATTGAATAGTTTCCTCTACTTTTTCCCAACTACAGTGCCTGACATGACCTCCCTTACTGCAACTTATCCCCCAATCTCCATCATCTATTGTGTCAGAGGTACTCATTCCTCGGCTCATTTTCCCCCTCTATCAATCCTCTCACTTCCTTTTTCACACTATCAGTCCATCTCTGTTTCGTTGGCTGTGGAAGCAGCGCAGCATTCAAGTAACAAGAAAAGGGGTCTGGAGCAGGCTGCAGCAACATCTGTGAAACATTTTCTTTAATCACTTGGTAGTTTCTTTTCTTCTATTGTTGTTCCCTTCTCACATTCAGAACGCATAGCAATTAACCTCAAATATGTGAAGCTCTGTATGTGTGAGAATGAGTGAGATTGCAACAACGGAGTCCGAGACACAAAGATCAAGACATTGACTGGCTTTGTGTGCTCATGGCTAGCATGGCTAATGAGTCAGGGCGTGGTGGCTAACAGACGGGGAGCCATGCCAACGATGACAATACGGAATTGGTATTACACCAGGATCGGGAAATTAACTTTCATCTACACCAGAGGGCCAACATTGAAACTCTTCTCTAAGCTTATTTATCACCGACATTAGACATTTGAACATTTTCCTTGTCTCCTTTACCATCCTCTCTTCAGCTCATGAGCAATGTGCGTTATGTTTTATTTCACTCATATTCAGGAGTGGCTGCACGGAGACTGATTCAGATTTGAAGAGTTTCCTTAGGTTTTTGATTACTCTCAGACTGGGACTAAACCACTGCGCGCTGACCCACACACACACACGCACACGCACACACACACACACACAGTAAATATAGTAAGAGAAACAGAGAGAGTGAGGGTGCTGGAAAAGAGGGGGGCGCGCCATAGGACAGACTTTGACACATTCCTGGCCATTGGCTCTGATATTCTTTCTTTCTCCTCTCAACCCTTCCAATTCTTCTCTCTCCCTCCTTTTTGTGGTGAGTTAAGCAATTCTTTCCAAACAAGAGCAGCCTCATCTCAGATCCAAGCTCTCTGGCTTTGATTAGCTGCTTAATGAGCCTGCCATCGGTATGCTGTGGTCTGCACACACGCACACATTGGCAAAGGCACATACACACAAACACACAAATCCAGTTTATGTTTCTGAATGCAGCATAGCACAGAATTATAAACAAAGCCCACATGCTCTGGTAGAATCAGCCAGGCTTCAGGTCAGTGAGAGCTTCGAAACACTCGCTTTTTTTCTTACGCTCTGTGTGTCTTGATCAACCTTTTTCACGTACACATAAACCTAGTAACCCCGAGCTCCAGCCCTCCTCTCAGCAGCCTGAAATATACATGGAGGTAGAAGAAAAAGAAATACCCCAGAACACAGCAGCAACCCACTCGCTATGCTTATTGTTCCGGTGGCAAAGTTGATCAGAAGAGGCCACAGGAAAGACAAAACACCCGTCTGACATCCCTCGCTTTGCTACCCCCGTCGTGCTTAGAGGGGTTGAGCAAGCAGGTGACAGACAGAACACCCATTTCTGACATGAACACACGTACACCACCACAAACCTTAATTCTGTGTTGAAGATAGCAAAGGCAAATTTTCTGGACATGAAGCCCTTCGCCACATCTTTGAACATTAAGTAGTCCAGAGGAAGCATGAACTTCTTTTCCTTCTCCTGGAAAAAAGGAGAGATAAAGTTTGACAGAGGTATGTATCATAAAATATGACATCACAGAGAGGTAACACAGGTGTCGATAGCAAAAAACAACAGCGACTGAAGAAGCTCACTGAGGGGGTTTTAGCTAAAATACTGTCTGGTAGTAAATATTTTTCTAGTTTTCTTTGAGATAAGATAGAGGGGCAGGGAACCTGGATTTATAAATGGAAAAGTGTTTGGAAATGTGGAGCCCATCTGATTATGTCTCTGCCTGTAAGACACACACACACACTCACATTAATTACTCTTTAACAAGTGAAAGAGAAAGAAGGGGAAACAGATGCCATAAGTCTTAGGTCTCTCATCACCACAGGGACTTATGAATGACCGAGAACAGTTGGAGGAGTGGGGCGGCCAGTGTGAGGAGAACCAGACAGTATGGAGGCAGGGTACAGAAAACCAAAGCAGGGAGGGAGGGAATGAGAGAAGTATGAAAAAAGGAGGGAGAAATGCCGGGCACACATGTGAAAGTCATTACTCAGACTCAAGCTTTAACACAACATTTCTCCCAAAGTGAAGCCCTCCCCCTCCATCTCTCTCTCCCCTGACCGGCTCCCTCTTTCTAACCTTTTAAAAGGGGTTACCAAAGAGGTTAGAAATAAAGATAGCCATGATTGGGGTGAAGACACTTTCAGGGGAACTAGAGCTTGCCTGCAAAGGAGTTTGTCCTAAACATCAGACATGATGCGAGTGTGTGGATGCATGAGTGTGTGGTTGCGTGAGTGTGTGGATGTATGAGTGGGTGGTTGCATGAGTGTGTGGATGCATTAGTGTGTGGATGTATGAATGTGTGGATGCATAAGTGTGTGGATGCATGAATGTGTGGATGCATGAGTGTGTGGATGCATGAGTGTGTGGATGCATGAGTGTGTGGATGCATAAGTCTTCGCCTGCGTTCAACCATGTCTTTGCACACATGTGGCATAAGATGGAAGTGTGCTCGTAGTACTTTTTGCTCTTCCGTCTCTCAGTACTCCCCTGAACCCTATGACTCTCTTCCTTCGTTCCTCTTTCCTTTTTCCAAAGGGGCCCACTTCCTGTAACGCAGGCTGAAAAAAATGACAGAATGCGATTGGCGCTTCTACGGCAACATCTGGGATCGCTTTAGACGGAGGAGGAGGAGGAGACTGGGGAGAGTGTAGGGTGCGCTGATGGGGTAGAAATAGAAAGTAGAGGTGAGGAAGAGAGGAAGAGGAGGGCTAGAGATGGAGAGAGGGAGGTAGTTTTTACTAGAGTCGAAGAGGAAGGGTTTAGGAGCACAGAGAGCGGGAGAGAATGTGCAGAAGAAGTGGGGAGAATTTGCAGACCTCCACAAAGTTTATTCCCCATGGGTCCCATCAACCCATATATGGCTGCTGAGTTCCTCCCTAACTCTCTTTCCTTCGCTCACTCCCCAAATTTCCTTACGCCTTCTCTGAGTGAACAGCCAGATACATAGTTGAATGATTAAATGTGCCACGTCGAGACTGGATACTACACTGGGACGAAGCCCTGCGGAAACTCAACTAAAGGCAAACTGCAAATCTCCGGAGGAGATAGGAATGGATGTCCGGTGTGCGTGAGAGACCCCTCGCCGTGCAGCCCAAGACTAAGACAGGATAAGAAAGAAGAGAAAAGCAGAGGAAACCTTTTGCCGACACCCATCAGATGCGGGCTGGACTGCTAGCAAAGAACGAGAGCGGGAAAAAGGAGAAGAACTTAATTGAAAGGAACAATTGGTCCTGCTCCGTCATCCCAGTGTTCAGACTACCTGTTCAGGATCTTACTGGTGTACAGTAGTCTGCACATTGGTTAGACTGTGCAAGGAAGTGCTTCAGCAGCAAGACTCAGGACAACATGAAAACCTGCATGTATTATGTCTACGGCAAATTTTGTGTGACTTTTCTTGCCTGAATGGGTGTAAAATGCTCTTTAAATGTGCATACAATATCAAAAGCTTACAACACTTCAACACAGTCGGTCAATGAGTATTTATACTAGGCATAATTTTAAAGCATGTACCATTTTGTCTTTGTTACTTGTGAGGGATGCGCACAATGAAGACAGACAGTTTACGTGCAACATAACTGAGAAGTGATAACTTCTGACTGAAAAGCCAGACAACAGCTTACTAATTGACTAACAGGCTTCCCGACGTCTTTGACACAATTCTTTTGTCGAGAAGCACTAAACTGTTTTTTCAAAGTGACTTTCATCGGGTACTTTGAGTTTGTGCATGTTAATCTGTGTGGCAAAAAAGATAACTCTTGTGTTCGTACACATAATGGCACTGTTCTGTATACGCGTGTGGGTTATATTCACAGTGGTGTCAGGGTGGTCATGGAATGTCATGCATCAAAGCTGCTGGTTTCCTCTACCTATAGACTAATGGATGGGAGATTTGAATCAGGCCTCACACGCACACATACTTATACACAAGTGAGCGACAGTCTAGATTAGGTATCGAGGCATGAGCCATCTGTTTTTCTTCAGTCTGCCTGGTGGAGGGTGCCCTGGCAATTGAGGGGTGAAGGAATTTGTGTCTGGTCAGTGTGCAGTGGAGATTAAACTCTAAACTATTATGCTTAACTCTCAATATGAGCTCAGTGTGAAGGTGAAACTGTTGTGACACACAGAAATGAGATGTACCAAACTGCCTTAAAGATGCAAAAAACTTACAGCGTAAGGAAAGCATAGAGATGGAGAAGGGAGGTTGGAAGGGGTGGGGGTATTTGCGAGTGAGACTGTGGAGGAGTTGAGAGGAGAGAGGGGGAGTCAGAAGGGGAGGTCTGCAGTGTGGAGACAGCCATGTGGGATTTCTCTGGGCAGATCTTGGAAGCTGGTGTTTGGACAAAGCTTCAGATTTTCCAGCCAGGAATGTGCACAGTCCCAGGGAGACTGCCAACCACAGAAAGGTGGAGAGAGTGAAAGGGTGGAGGGAGATAAACAGAAAGAGGGAGAGAAATGAACAGGAAAGCACAACAGCGGTAAAGAATGAAAATAAAAAGGGGGCAGAAGTAAAAAACAAGATTGGAAGGGAGGGAAGAAGCAGAAGCTTGACTTGAGTGATGTAGAAAGGCTGATCATCGGATCATCTGTGATAACATGGATGACTGGCAATGCAGCCAGGCCTTCCAAACACAGCTGATAAACCTTCAAAGTTGCGAGGAGTTGCAAACAATCTCAAATTTAAACCTTTATAAAATGTTCAATCTTTGTAAAGATAATGTGTCCCACTGTCTCCTTTGCAGGCAGCCAGTTAGTTTTATTTGTTGCAGATGTGCTAAGGCAGTGTCTATGTGGGAGTAGATTTGTAAACCTATAACACCCTGTGTGTACAATATGCATGCCTGGGGTCGTGTCTGGGAACGCTGTGTTCAAGCGAGCCAGTGTTTATCTGAAAAGTGGCTGTGTGTCTCTCTGAGTGAGTGTATATTTTTCCCCACAATTTGCATGCCAGGTTGTTTACATCGGGCTCTGCATGTGTACGGTATACTGTATATACAAGCCTGTCCCACTGTAAGTGTATGTGCTTATGCGTGCGTGTGTATGTTTGTGCGTCTATGTCTTAGTTTGGCTTGGGGCGGCTCCAGCTGTGTCAGAGTGAGCCGCTCCAAATGCCTAAACTCCCCGAAGAGGAAGAGGGGGGGGGGGAGCAGAGAGCGGGACAAATAGGGAGGGGTGGGTGTCAGAGGAATGAATGGGGAAAATGGAGGGGCTCAGTTATAGGTCCAGGTGGTAGGAGAGTCAGGCAAAGCAAACTGACTCACTAGACAGAGGAACCGGACTAAAGATGCTCTTTTGATTCGTTTTTTGGATGATGTCATAAGTCGCTAAATCTCCATAAAGGATCTTTCTGTCTAGTTTTACCCCAAACCTGGCCTTTGAGCAATTCTAATGTGAGTACCAAGAACTATAACTATTTTTGTATAATTATGCATATATCATTATTATAAGCTTTCTGCACACTATTCCTTCCAACCACTCAACTCAACGTCACCCACGGCACCTACAATGTTTACCTCCAGGTATGAATGTTTTCAAGTGCTTGTCTGTGCCCATGTATAAATGCTGCAATGTGTTCCCCTCTTCTGATAACACTTCCTTTATTCTGCCCTTCCCTCTTCCATAGCATCAACTGTGACAGGAAAAGACTGTTGTGGTGTGTCTGCCTGTCTACACTTGCTGTGCAGACCTTCTGCTCCTGTACAGCAGGCACAGACAGGCAGACAGATGGCAGCCCCACTGACATCAGAACAGAGGACCACTAACTCCACTGCTAAAATGAAAAAAACTTCAGCAGCTTCACTGGAGTAGTGGCAACGGTATCGAAACATCAAAAGTTTCCCTCATCTCTTAACTTGTCAAATAGAATGCTGGTTCATGCTGTGATATGGTTTTAATAAATAAGTGATGACCTAATGGCAGTGTGTTGCTGTGTTATGATTGGCCTGATTTCTTATGTATTAAATCACCAAAATATCACTCAAAACTACAATGTTTCGCAACGTAATCAATTTGTTTTAAGCTTGAATGTTGAGTTTGAAGGCCTCACCGCGTCATTCTTGAACCAGGAGAGGCTCTCTGCAGAGAGGATAAACCAGTACTCCTTTGATCCACCCTTCATGAAGCTGATGTTGTTGATAGTCAGCCAGCCCTTCTGTATGACCTGCAAAACAGTCATGGTAAGAAACTCAGATGGCAGGACTGGCAGGGCCATCACAAAGACATTGAGAGGATAGGCTTATAGAAAATCAGAGAGCAGGCCTTTACTCCAATGGAGGTGTTCTACCTATAGGTCACACACCTGAGGAGAGAGGACTTCTTAAATGAAAATAAGAGTAAAGTTCAGAAACAGTTAACATTGTAGAGAAAGAGTGTTGCAGCTTAGAGATTTGTTAGCTCAATGAATGATTGTGCAGTCATTGCCCAATCATCAAAACGACCATAGATGGTGAAGAAGAGCCTGGATGCATAGGTAACGACTCACAAGAAGATTGGACAGAGGGGAAACACTGAGAAGGAGATGTGAGTGGGTTTAAAGAGAGTAGTCACTTACTGCTCGACTTGAAGGGGTGGACACACACTGAGGAAAAGCAGGAGGTAAATTAGAATGGAGTTAATATTTTCATTATAATATTTGGATGTTGTTTTGGGGATCACACTAATATTAGGCATTTAATAGTTACCTACAACCAAAGTGATGTTGTGTTAGAGAGAGATGAATAAAGAGTTGATATTTATAAGCTTTGATTAGAATTTAACACGTAATATCAAACAACACTCCTGAGTTAACAATCATACTGAGGTTGGGTTTGTGTCTCATGACTATTACATGGCAATTAGAATGGACCACAGATGGACTCCAATCAAAGCTTCATTTTTGATGGACTGCAGTTCTATAAAAGGCTAAAATATGGATGGTTGGATGATTGATCATTAAAATCCTTTAAAAAAAACTTCCAATTTTTGCAGCTATGAATGTTGATAAGTGATAGTTAGTGCACAACACATGGAACGGCAACGTCACCTAAAATTTTGGGAAATTGAGATCATATGTGTCTAATAAGTAAAATGAAGTAAACTGAAGAAACCGATCAAGAGGTGCACACCTTCATGGCCACAAGAAATCATGTGTGCGATTTAAATGAATGCCGTCCAGCCATTTTGAGGAGATGTGGATAGACTATTCCTTGACAAGAGTAACTCTAGATGCCCTCATTGGCAGAGGCAACAAATAACCCAATGAAAGATGAATGGAAAGAATTTTGTTTATAACCGTGGAGACTGAAGTGTTCCGCTGCAGAGAACAAATGTAAGCAAAGACTTTTTGAGTGTTTTGACCTGCACATATCATGTAAGAGACTATCATGCACAAATATATAGTGCTTGATAGTTTCTGAATGCAGTGTATAGATATAAATGTATTATGAACAAATATTCAGACATCAGACGTCTTCACTTCTTTTCTTCACATTTTGCTATGTTGTAGCCAAATGTTAAAATCATCTAAATTCATTTTGCACTCATCAATCTAAACTCAATTACCCTGTAAAAAAAAAAGGCAAAAGCATTATGCTTGAAATCTTTGAAAATCCATTAAATAAAGGAAAAACTGAAATACCACCTAGTTGAAGCACGTTTGGGAACAATCACAGCTTCCAGTCTTCTTGGGTAAGTCCAGATTTACAAGCTCTTCCCTTCTCCAGACAGGATATCCGGAGCTCAGCCAGAATGACCATAGGGTCATTTTTTTGATCTCTGTGAAGAGACCTGGTTGATCCAAACTTCTTCACTTTAAGAATTATATAAGCCACTGTGCTCTTGGGAACTTCATCATGGCCAGAATCTTTTTTTGTTGGCTTCCCCAGATCTTCCTGCAGGGATCTCTGATCAACAATCACTGCAGCACTTCATTGAGGCTTTGGTTTTTGCTCTGATAAGCATTGTCAGCAGTTTTCCCCTACATAGACAGGTGTGATTCTTTACAAATCCTGTCCAGTCTATTGAACTGACCACTGATGGACTCCAATCGAAGTGTAGAAACATCTCAACAGATCAAGAGAGATGAGAGGCATCTGTCCTGAATTTTAAGTGTCATAGCAAAGGGTCCAAATACTTGACAATGTGATATTTCAGCTCTTCTTTTTTAATAGGTTTGTATAAAGTATGGATTGTTCTTATGTGGTATGGAGTTTGGAATGATTAAGGAAAAAAAAAAAATGTTGATTTTTGGAATAAGGCTGCAACATAGTCCAATGTGGAGAAAGTGAAGGAGTCTGATTACTTTCCAACTGTGCTGTGTATTCATGTATGCAGTTTAATGCTTATCAATGACAAAAATGATTCTGAATAAGAGGTATGGTATATTTCTGATATTTAGTCTAAACACACAAAAAGTACTGAGCCAATATTCACAGACCTTTGTGAATGGGTTGGTGCCTGATCAAACAGGCTGAAGGGAAATCTGTGGTGGAGGTGTGCGCTCTACGATGTTTACTTTTAGTTAAAACATCCAAAGTCTCACCTGGTTTCCTGCCTTCCCATCAGAGAGCTTTGTGTTGTTTTGGTAGTGTGCCTGCTGGACACTGAGATAGAAGGAGGTATTTCATCTGTTAGGATAGATAATATAAGAGAGTTCACTTCATTCTATAGGTTAAAACTCACGGGCCTACTCACGTAGTCAAGCTAGTGAAATCTTGATTTCTGGTATTTATGTAGGCGCTCTGTATGTCAATAAACAACAAGACCTGAACAGAACAAACGGGCATTAACTCCAGAAACACACTCACAACAAAACCCAACAGCAGTGGTGCCGATAACCTGTCTGTGAGTGCTCAGTCCAGCTGTGTGAGATGTTACCTGGTCCTTGCATTTACTCTCTTGCTCTTGTATTTTAGTGGTTACAATTCTCTTTGTTTCATCTTGCAGTCTGGGAAAGAAACGAAGCTATGAAGAGAATACAGAGCAGACGATGGATAAAAGATGGTCTTAGCACTTTGAAACCTACTGTGCGTCACAGAAAGACAGGACTGGCATACATTAATACCTTGTGGAGGCACTGGTGCAAGATGGCCATTAGTTCTGGAGTGACCATGTCAACACATTTAATACATGGAGCCTTAACCATCGTTATCTGTTTCTTCACCATGGCTTGAAAGGCCAAGTCAGGAGTAAACAGACCTGACCTGTCAGGGAAAGACCGGCAGATGGAGAAAAGAAAAGTACAAAAAATATATACATGTTTATCAGTACCAACAATAAATGTTTGATCACAAAAATATACAAAATCAGAACAACAGAATAATTGTTGATGCTGTAAAAATATTTGACACTTTGCATTTGCTCGGTTCCATCTATCCTACCTGACACCATGGGTGTTTTGGATAGCATACATGATCTCCTGCCGCACCCTTTCATCATACTTGAGCTGGAAACAAGCACAGCACACTGTCACGGTCAGAGTTCAGCACGATCCTCTGGATCATTACCCTCACTGATGGACGTATGCTGTGCGCACAAAGATTCCAACCTTGAGCAGTTCTTTGGGGAATCGCTCATGGAAGATTTGGTTGATTAAGGCCCCCCCCAACAGTTGGGTGGTCTCTACTTTGTCTCCGGAGCCCTCAAGCGCACTCTCAAAGTAGGTTGTCAAGTTATGAACTGCCCTGCCGGACAGAAACGACATGTTCATTATTTAAAAGGCAATCGTTTGGTACACACACACACACACACATTCAGAATTACTGACTGACTCTAGCATCCTCTTGGTCCTACACCCAGGGTCGTCAGGTCTGTACTCTTGGAGCTCCTCAGCTTCTTTGCCCAAGGCATAGAACTCGCTCTGCAGAACGTCACGGATGGCTGGCAAACTCTCCTTAATGTGTTTTGTCAGTTCCTGCAAAAAGCAAAAAAACTTGTAACATATTTCTCTTAGACTTAAATATATCTATTACCAAAGAAATGATCATTGATTTTCAGACACAACAGACACACAGCAGAAGTTAGCATCATTAAGAGTAAAATGTGAAACACACTATAAAACTGAATCAGCTACGAATATTACTTCAGTTGTAACCGATGACCTAAGAAAATGTACATTAAGTACATTAAATACAGGTATTTTTAAGTAATACTTCAAATAGAACTATATATTAAAAGTTAACTTATTCTATTTATTTAGTTAATTAATTAATTTTAAATTTAGTTGATTGATTACAGGTAAGTTAAAGTACCAAATCACCTATTTTGCATGTTTTTTGGACTATTGGAGTCAGAGTTCGCAGACAGAACCAACACTAACATGGGGAGAACATGCAGCCAACTCCACACAGAAAGGCTTCTGAGGTGGTTTTGAACCAATAACCTTCTCGCTGCAAGAGAGACCGTTAAATAATGCATTAAAGGACATTATTTGATTATAGTATTCATTTCCCTTCAACATTTTAAGCAGTGATTAAATAATTTACAAAAGTTCAGATTAATCAAGTTGTATACATATTATGAATACAAAAGAAAGCAGATGCTACTCAACTTTGATTTAATTAGAAAAGATTATAAGCATTTTTTAACTCAAATCTATTACAATTGATTAATTTGAAGTTCTTGAAAATGTAGTTTTTCAATTATCTTGGAATTTATCATTTTCAGTACCAGTTACAAAATTTGCTAACAAATCTATATTACTCAAAAATTAGTTTGATAAACACAACGAGAGGCAAAAAGTTACTAGCACTCAACATTATCAAGTTAAAAGCAATTCTAAAAAAATTTTAACCTTCCAATACTCATTTTAAATGATTTTAGCATTTAGGAAAGTTAGATCATTTTAAAACGATTATTTCGCACAAAATTAGTACTAAATCGGACTAACGGTTAGGACTGTTTTTTTTAAGTGGTTCCCCCTTAGGGACTTAAATAAGATATCAGAATAAAATACGATATTTACACGATAGATTTCCTCGAGTCAATTCATATACACCGCATTTTCACTAAATCGGCCCAATGGTTTGAGAAATTATAGCCCGGAAACTTTTGGAGAAAAAGTTCTACCCTGTGTATATATATTATATATATATATATATATATAAATATATATATATATATATATATATATAAATATATATATATAAATATATATATATAAATATATAAATATATATATATATATATATATATATATATATATATATAAATATATATATATATATATATATATATATATATTTATATATATATATATATATATAAATATATATATATAAATATATATATATAAATATATATATATATATATATATATATATATATATATATATATATATATATATATATATATATATATATATATAAATATATATATATATATATATATATATATATATTTAAAAACATATATATATATATATATATATATATATATATATATATATATATATATATATATATATATATATATAAATATATATATATATATATATATATATATATATATATATATATATATATAAATATATATATATATATATATATGTTTTTATATATATATAAATATATATATATATATATATATATATATATATATATATTTATATATATATATATATATATATATATATATATATATATATATATATATATATAAATATATATATATATATATATATGTTTTTATATATATATAAATATATATATATATATATATATATATATATATATATATATATATATATATATATATAAATATACATATATATTTTATATATGTTTTTAAATATATATATATATATATATATATATATAAATATATATATATATATATATATATATATATATATATATATATATATAAATATATATATATATATATATATATATATATATATATATATATATATATAAATATATATATATATATATATATGTTTTTATATATATATATATAAATATATATATATATATATATATATATATATATATATATATATATATATATATATATATATATATATATATATATATATATATATATATATATATATATATATATATATATATATATATATTTATATATATATATATATATATATATATATTTAAAAACATATATAAAATATATATGTATATATATATGTATATATATATGTATATATATATATATATATGTATATATATATATATATATGTATATATATATATATATATATATATATATATATATATATATATATATATATATATATATATGTATATATATGTATATAATAATAAGACCCTGGTAAGATTAATAAAGCTGTATCATTATGCTGATGACAATTCACACAGAGAATGTATTTCTCCAATGTATGTGTGTGCGCATTTTCACCTGGTTAAGAATTCTTTGTAAATACGGGATGCCCATGCGTTCGGCCATGTCTTTGTATGCTGGATGGGACAGGAAGAACGTTTTCTCTGCAAGCAACGCTGACAAAATATCCTTCTTCTCATCAATGTCCTTCTGACTACGGTTCACCACTCCTATGTAACCTGGGCAGGACGAAATAAGAGGGTTACATGAGGAGCGAGGAAACAATGTGCAACAGGAGGAAGGATTCATCAACGACTCTGATGTAAGAGATTCTACTTGCTTTCTTTGCTCTGTTACTCAATTAAGGTTTTAGTAAACAAGCAGGAGATGAAAACTTTTGTGAGACAGCAGAGTATGAGATAGAAATAAGGTCAAACACCTTTATTTAATAGAACCTGCAATATTACCAGGCTGCATATCTACTGTTTCAGCTCTATGCTGCTACCTGGTGGGTTATTCTAATGGGCTTCCATGACTAATGCATTAGCCATGGACGGAAAGCATGAAGGAGTCAGCACCTGCAAGTATTTGACCCAGCTGGTACAGTCACAGAGGTTTCCTGCCATACCTACACACACACACAGGCACACACTCTTTGAACCTGGTGAACATCCAGGGTTTGGACATCGTTTACATATACACAGGTTTATATGTCTTGTTTTTCTATTGTTACTTTACAATGTAGGAGCTGCTGGAATGCCCAACTTTCCCCGTGGGGATTAATACGAGTTATTTCTATTCTATTCTATTCTATTCTATACACACAGAACAAACACTCCTGGGTAGAGACACTCAACATGAACGAAAAGAAAGATAACAGTCCTAGAACTGAAACAATGTGGCTCAAAGACACAAGCAGACATGCACACAAACAAAATTACCCACGGAAAGAAACACACCTCTATGCAGGGGGAGCAGCCTATTCTTAAGTATTTCTCGTGCATCTGTCCCTTCATCCATCATGTCCAGTTTGGTTATTACACTGAGTGTACGCAGGCCTGAAAGGAAGGACACAGCAGAGAAACATAGTACACCCTCAAAATGAAATTTTTTTAACCAATGGAAAGATCCAGATCTGACAAACGCATCAGAATTTAGACGGAAACATATTCTTGGTGACCGTGTGTCATTCATCCCTATAAAGACATCACTATCTAGAGCCACATTCTTGGGATATAATAAAGTTCCTCAAACTGTACAACCCCACCACAGACGGCTTACCCTGTGGGTCCGCCTCTTTGGCCAGTTTGAGTGCGTCAGAGTTGGCGAGGTCAGAGTTGGCTGGTGTGACAGCCAGAATGAGACAGTTGGTCTTTCTGATGTATTGCATTATCATGCCTCTTATCTGGTTCTCTATGTCTGCTGGCTGGTCCCCTATTGGTACTTTGGTGATACCCGGCAGGTCCACAAGTGTCAGGTTGAGCACTACAACCACGCAGACACACACACACACACACACACACACACACATGCAGGAGTGTGCAGTTAATACACAGACCACACACCATACATCAGTGGATGGACATACCATGTGCCGCACACACAAATACACAATGTGTTACCATGTGGTGAATAAATCCGTAGTTTGATAGGGACAGGAGAGACGCATTTGTTGGGTCCTGCGAGTCTGAGTGTCTCTACCTCGATCTCACTGCGGATCTCATCAAAGTCTGTGAACTTCTTTTCCTTAAAGTGGTGAAATTCACCATACTCTGAAAAAAATACGAGGGATCATAATTGTGGAGGATCCTTGGAATAAGAAGTCTTTCCTGTGCATCAACATGTATTGTTTGTGTTTTTGAATGACATCACAAAGCTATAATACAGACCGATACATAAATGTTATACACATACAAATGCTATAAAACTTGCTTCTTTTCTGCAGTCGTGAGAATAAAACACATAATCTAAAAGTTCTGAGAATGAGAGGACAATTCAGCCACTGGCTCCCCTGGCAGACTGGGGCATCAAAGAACATCATACTGCCACCTGGTGGCAGCTTTAAACGTGAAGATTCGATAAAATACTGTGGTTGAATGCGTGAATATGTATGGCAGCGCATTGCTGTCATCTCAAAAAAAAAAATCATTATCAGGCTATAATGTGACCATTTCACATTTTCACATGACATTTTTTAAGTTTTCCATGAATGTGAAACTGATGAAGTTAAAACATGAAGAATGGGGATACATACATGGGCTAGGATGTGAAACTCCTGCATAAATGAGGAAACAGATAAACTGAGGATGATGACTCATTTCCGTGATTTGATCCTGTTCTACTTCATGCTTTAGATCAGCCATGGCAAAATATTATCAAGTTATAACATGACTATTATCGTGGAAAAACGTGACAGCGACTTCTTATTCTTCTTATTTTCTAACATGAAAGCGATGCGCTTGTGTGTCCTGCGCACCTGTGCCACAATTTTGCAGTTGGAGGATTAGAGGTCTGCGAGTGACAATTCCTGAACCCCGTGGAAGGAAGTCTCTGTTGGAAAAAAAAAAAAGAAGTGGAGAAAAATACACACACAAACTGCCAGTACATGATATCAGGCAAAGAGTTAAAACCTGGACGCACACAATTCAGATGTCACATATTATAAATGCAGTGATTACACATAAATTTAAGTATCTAAGGATACATGCTTAAGCAGTGAAGCACTAATCGGATCGGTATACTTCTACTTTAGTTGCCATGCTATCCAAATTGTGAGCGAGTTAATTGGGAAGGCTAGAAAAACCTCTGCCATATGCAGGCCTGTCACAATTATTAAATGATCATCTGAATGCAAAATAAACACCACAGTGGTGTAGACGCACCTTGATTTTAAGCCAAATGAGAAAGGACAGCCGGTTATAGGAGGTGATTTGTCAAATCTGAATCAAAAAAATGATGGTCAAAATTGCTTATACCTCTATGGATCCACCACTTTATCAAATTCACTTCTACTTAAGATTTCAGACGAGAAGTTAATACATGTGTCAGCACCAATAATCATCTCTTCTTCTTCATTGACTTTATTTATATAACTTCACTGTGTCTGGCCTTAAATGGTAATGATGGGATCAAATAAGAAGAACAATTGAATTGTTTATATATCATCAGCAAGAATTGCAAAATTGTGACAGCCCCAGCTTTATTAATGGTCCTGCCAAATTTACAAGCACTAAAGCTAAATGCTGAATAAACTCCACAAAACATAATGCTTAGGGCAAAAACTAGCCCCCCCCCCCCCTCTTTCCTATTTAAAAACTAGATTCAGGAAGTTTGTTTTACTGCATCCCGTCCCACATAAAAAACAAAAAAACTGGCAGAGTCCCCAACAGAGGGGTGTCCTAACATAGTCACAGCTGAGACAAACAACCTAGGTGTGTGTGTGATAAAATATCAGTAGACACTCAGGAAGCATGCATTGCCAGTCGTTACACACATTCTGACCTGGATGGCCCTCCTGTGGATAATATCTACCGCGCTCCATTGTTATCAAACTAGCAAACTACTGATTAACTCACATGCATTCCTTTCTAACGGGATGGAAGTACTTTGTCTCCCTGTCACAAACGCTTAAATTTAACTCAACCCAAACAACCCGGTTGTTCGGGGGTGTGCTCCAGTATTTTTAGGCTCTGTTAAATCAAAGACCCTCATATTTTGCCGACTACAGGACTTATGCAGGGCAAACAATGGTGACTGGATTGCGTTGGACCTCCTCGACTTCTTCCACACCTCCACCAAGTGACTGGGATCATGTGCTGCACTGACTACTATCATACAAACATGGGCACATCCAGCTTTGCCCACTTCAGGCTTGGAATTCAAGCCATATCACAAGTGCTGGGTGGAAACTGGCCTGGAGTCGTAGAGGAGAGGGGCTGCCACTAGTCTTGGTTCCATTCTGTTAAAACCTTAAACTGCATATAAAAAATAAATAGTTCCAAATTACACTTTTTTTTCTAACAAGGATTTTTTAAGTGGTAAATGATGGCTTTATTTAAATGGTTTATCAATGTTGTCAAGATTAGTTTTGAGCTATTCAAGAAAATAACTTTTTGGATTAAGCGGTTGTGAAAAGAAATATTGTTGGCAGATGCTTCTTACTCCACCATGGAGAAAATGTTCTCACGTGAGTGCGTTTGTTTGTTCGTTAGCAGGATTATGGAACAACTACTGTGTATGAAATTTTAGAGGAAAAGGAAGGTTTTGGCATATCCTAGATATGATTGCCTTTTGGTGAAGTTTAAAGTGTGTCGCAGACTTTAAAATGAAATAAGAATTCAGTCGGAGCGGTGATGCCACAATTCATAAAATCTGGTTGTAACAGTGTCTCTTAAAGATATGGGAACCACTTTACGAAAAGATTATCCTTGTACAGGATTTACTCATTATGAGTTATAAAATACATTTTATTTAGCTTAATTAGTTTGTAAAAACATAAAACACTCATTGTTCAATTTTCAATAATCAGTGCCGGTTCCCTATTTGGCATCAAGTACTTCTTTTCACCAGTTCAGTTGAATCACAGACTGTTGGATCACACATTTACCATTAAAAACGTTTTTATCTGAAGTGCAAATGAACAAAAAGAAAAATGTTAACAAAATTGTATTGAACACAATTTCAATGTTATTTGTACTGAGATATATTATATTGTTCTAACAAAACATGTCTTTATTATTTCGCCTTTGATAATGTGTATCTTCCTCATGTGTTATTAGTGAAGGGTAAATACATTATATATTCAAATATATTTAATATATAAATTTATCCAAAAGCAATGTTGGTATTTTAAACAAGCAACCTTTAATCTTATTGTTACACCAGTTTATTGGTGATTTATAAAGAGTTTAAATATGAACAGTTCATGTACTCTTCATAAAAGTGAACTTGGTAAAGTGGTACCAGCACCACAGTGTTATCAGAGGGTCTTTGGACCTTGATTACGTCATACAGGGGGCTTACCTGCCCACAAAGTTCTCCAGGACGGAGGTTTTGCCTGCGCTCTGGCCGCCCACCACAGCGATCTGCGGCAGATGCAGGTTGTATTTGTAGCCCGCCGCCGTCAGGGAGTCCTGGAGGCGGTTGACCACCGGGATTAGATCGTCCATCTCACGGTTTCCCATCCAACGTTCCCGACCGGCTACCTGCCCGTTCCTCCGAACCCTTTTGTGTCTAGCAGACGGCGCCTGCAGTCGGTGGTTCCATCATTAACGGCTATCTCCAAGCATGGTGTGAAGAAGGACGGCTCATGACACGAGCAACCTTTGATTCAACACTTTCACCTTTAAGATCCTCCGTCCCCGGTGTAGAAAGAGTCTATGTCACGTCATTACCGCGGCTTTGAAGTTCTAGGCAGAGAAGAGTAAAGACGACGGACGAACGCCGGCGTTGATAGTCAGGGTAGGTTCTGTCATTGTTGGAGTTACCTACCGACTTGGTGACCGATGGAAGCCATCTAATACACCGCTGGGGCTGGTGGGGTTGGGCGTGCCAGTTTTCCAGGTCAGGAGTTGGGCTTCAACCTCATCCGGTCCTGAAAAACCGTGAACGACGACGGACGCGTCTTCAAACCATCAGCATGCAGAACTTTTTAACGACGTTGAAGTTGAGATAAAAAAAAAAGAAAAAAGAAAAGCTTAACTCAACTGACAGCTAACGGAATCAAGTTTACTGCGCATGCGCACGACACGACAAGTTAACTTCAGGAATTCTTAATCGCATCCCGATTTCTCGCAGATTCACTGCCACCAACATGGGCTGTTTAACACACAGCCACAAACACACACACATAAACAAAGAAACCAGAGCCAGAGTGGGGAGTGTAAATAACACGCCTAGATTCTCTGGTATGGAGGGCGTGAACACGGAGAAGAACGCAAAAACATTGAAATAGAAACTAAAGTCTGAATTTATTGCAGATATGATGCAATAGTAATAATAATGCATGTTCAAAATCACGCAACGGCATTTTATTATGATGTTATTATCTTTTAATTGTTATATTAATGTTAGATTTCTTTATAAATTTCACTGAATGGTAAAGTCAAAACATTCAGAATATACCAATCAGCCATAACATAATAAACACAGCCAGTTGAAGTCAGAATAATATTGATTATGTCGTTAAAATGAGTTATTCAAAAGTACAAAATGATGTGCAGGAAGCAGAAAAATGGCTAAGCAATACATTCTACGTGACTTTGACAATGGTCAAAATTTGATGGCTAGATGACCGGTTCAAACTGCAGCTCTTGTTGGCGGTTCCTGGTCTTTGGTGATTAGTATCTCCAAAAGTGATCTAAGAAAGGACAACTGATAACAGTGACAGGGTCATGGCCAACCAACGCTCATTTGAAGAGAGAGGAGGCGAGCCCAATCAAACAGAGGAGCTACTGCAGTAATAATTACAGAAAAAGTGAATGCTGGTGTGATAGAAATGTGTCCGTACCACAGTGCATCACAGAGCCATTTCGGTGGCGATAAAAAAGAACTGTGCAATATAAGTCAGTTGGATTTAATGTCACAGTTGATCAGGGTATGACAACGCTTTCATCCTATCATGATGTGAAAATTAAATGTCTTTTACTCTTAGTTGTACATGTTATACAACACATTTCCTTACATTGCACTAAATGTAAAGTCAAAGCAATATCCATCTTTTTCTCTCCCATCCCAAACTTTACTCTACTTTGAGGTCCTTCAACAGTTGTACAATTTCTATGTGCGGGCTGTTGTTGGTTCCAGTCTTGTTGGTGCACAATGCACTCTGTAGACTCTTGGCTGCTTGGTGCAAGGATGAAGGGACATGGCAAACATCCAATATCTCGTTTTCTCCACGAGAGCACAGGAGGACCTCATTGACTTCCTGCTCAATCTTTCTAGAGAGGATGGTGGGAAACAGGTTCTTCACACGCTCCAACACACTTTTTCTCAAGTCCGAGTCACGACACACAAGGTTCAGCATGAATATTCCTGATCCAATGGAAGACAGAGATAGACAGAAGAAGGGGGAAAAAAGGATAGAGAGAGAGGAAATACTTTTTATAGATATAATGAAACAATAGGTTGTACATTAAGAATTTTCCAAGAGCCTATCAAAGTGTTGAATATTATTAACAACTACCATGTGCATTGTAATGATTACAAACAAAACATGGCCCATTCAAGCAGATGCAGGTAAACGACTTGTTAAAAATTCTGTACCTTTGGGGACTAGCAGCCTGCTGACTTTCTGCAGAATCGAGGTTTCCACGAAGGCAGCAGGAGGACAGCTCATACCCAAAGTACTATCTTTGTTGTCCACATCGAACATGATGACATCAAACAAACGACCACCTACAAGGACAAAAAATAACCACTGTCATTTATTGGTATTGTTAATGCTAAGACTTGTGAATCCTTTCTGTATATGATTCCTCCTTCTCTAACCTTCTTTTTCTAGGGCACAGATGCGTTCAAGACCATCCCCGAGAGTGACAGTCAAACGATCATCTGGTCGGAACCCGAACCATTGGTTGGCCACCTCCATCACGGCAGGGTCTAGTTCTACAACCTCCACAATGGCATTGGGAACAAAGTCCCTTAGGAACTGGGGTAGTCCTCCTCCACCAAGCCCCACCAGCAGCATGGACACCTGGGCATCTATGAAGCATGATTCAGGGGATAGGGAAAAAAATAGAAAATCACGAATTAAAGCTCAATCAGAATTTCCTTCAGCTTAAGATAAACTAAAGAAGATGGGGATGTATTAACCTTTGTTTTGTGGCATGCCCAGTCCAAGCATTGTAAGACCAGCCACCATGACTTCATGGTGTGCGCAGCAAAGGAAGCCACTGTCCACTGGGAGAGAGGTTGCGAATTTTGTTTGAGAAGCTGTTGCCTTGACCTTCTTTTTGCTTTTCTTCTTCTGACTGGATGCTAAAGGGAGAAACCCATTTCCTCATTTCATCATCCATATCACATGTCAGAGCAAACCATCATGATATAATTATACTGCATTCTGTACTTAAACCTTTATTATTAGGGCTATTAGGCAATTACAGTATACGACTATAAAAAGAACATAAAGGCAAAAAGATATAAAATAGAATAGAATAGACACTTTATTTATCCCCACAAGGACATTTGGTCGTTAATGCAGCTCCAATGTTGTGAAGGGACCATAGATGAAAAAAACACATATAAACCTGTGTATATGTAAACATGTATGAATAGACATACAATAAATAACAGTAAATATGGGGGGGGATATAAGTCTACTTAGTGATATAAGTCAAACGTTGGCATCAATTTGTCAATCTCTAACTTCCAAGAGAGGCTTATTGAAAGCCCTGACAAAATCAACTATAAGCAAAAAAAGGAGCAAAACGTATTGTGGTGACCTTAAAAAATAAATTACCAGCATTTGGAGAGACAAGACGGCTCTCTGATTGGACAAGGGAAGAATTAGACAGGAAAACCAATCTGCGATACAGTTCTCCATCTTCTCCTCTGACATTCTCCACACAATACTGTCCACTGAGCTCACTCACACCCCTGGCGACCTCCTCCCGCCAACCTAGGTCACCTCCAACAGATAGAAACGGCACCTGAATTGTGGTAGAGACTTTAAATGAAAACACGTTTATGAGACTAAAAATGTTTTACTATTCAAAAGAAGAAATAATGGTCTGTGCTTACCTGCTGGTTGGCTGGCATACCGGGAGGAGCCAATTCCATTACCATAGGTGAAAGTTCTGACTGGACAGCCTGCATGTCTGTGTACTCTTGATTCCTATGCATTGCCACAATAACCAGGCGCCTAAAGTTAGCACTGGCTGCCACCTGCCTTTGACCCTCGCTGGAGCTGTAGAGCCAAGCTGTCTCACTGCCTTGAGGCACTGTTAAGTTTAGCAAAGGGCGAAAATCATCAAAGAAGGACAAAATACAACCAGTGTGACTTTTTTAAGGATGGTAGAAACACTGCGTGACACCAACAGGAGCTCACCAATAAAAATAGCAAAATAATTTGATCTCGGAACCTTGGCACCCGGGGAACAATCTTGCACTGTAAGAACGTATCTGGGTAGGCCGGTCTTGGCGTGGCAGAGGGTGACTGAGAGGTTTGAGCTGGCATCTGTCTTTGTACGGAGCCTCTTTTTCAACACTGCATAAGCCTGATGCTCCTTCACAGCTGACAAGAGGTCAGCTACCTGTGTGAGACGCGTAGGGGCTCCATCTTCCCCAACACACATCTCCAGGATAGGTGTGGGCATAGACTGACGAAACTTGGTGCAGACCAGAACAAAGACTGGCAGCGCAAAGGAATCCTCTTCCTTCTCACTTACCTCCTGCAAGCAGTGAAGCCTCACTGCCCACCCAAGTTGAACAAAGTGCTCCACAGCCAGCTTGATCACAGACTCCTGAGCCAACGTGACACATAGATACCGACCTCCGACACTTAATACACGGGCAACCTGCAGACACAAGAAAACTTGTGACCTGACGAGGAAAAATATGACGACCTTTCTCAATCCTTAGTGGAAAGTCAGGTGGCATACCAGCAGAAAGAAGTACAAAAGATAAGGAAAACAATTATCAAATAATAAACTATATATTACTGTAGCTTACATTCACAACCATATGTGCATCACGCAAACTGTGATGATTAACACACATAATGTCTGTACACTTTGACAATCTCTTTCACACCTCAGAGAGCATGTTTCTTGCCAATGTTCCTTCTTCTTCTGATGCCATAGCATCCAGTGTGCCTTTGTCCAGAGCAGCCTGGAAGCTGGCATCCTCATATGGAGTTTGTGTAGCATCCACCTGCTGAAAGGTCAGGTCTGGTCGGCGCTCAGCGTTTCGCTGATTCATTTGAGTCACCACTGTCTCACTGATGTCAATATTAGTGAGTTGTTTATAGCCAACATCATACAGCTGTTCACTAAGCTCAGAGTTACCACAACCGACCACCAACACCTAAAAAAACAAAACACAGTTTATCAGTTTTTATTACTGACAGTGAGGTAATGTATGTACAGTATCTAAACACATATGACAAAGAAGTGTTAAAACAGTTTTGAGGGAACTCAAACTTAATTTGAGTTCCACCAGCAGATCTCGAACTTGGTGCTCCCACTATTATGCAGTATCAACTATATTATCATGTATGACATTATCCCTGACTGACGAGAAGGAGACTGGGGTCTGATTACCCTTCAGGAAACCATTTCATACTTAGAGGCAGCACATTGGCACGATGGGTAGCATTGCTGCCTCACAGCGATACATTTCTTTGGTGTAATTAATAAACCCACCCTTGGGACTTTCTTTGTTGAATTTTCATGTTCTCCCCTTGTTTCTGTGTGTTCTCGGCTGAAATGGTGGCTTCCTCCCACAATCCAATGTCATGCAATCTAGGTGAATTGGGGACCCTTATTTGCCTGTAGGGAAAAATGTGTGTGTGATGAACTGGCAAACTATGTTGGATGAACTCTGTCTCACACAGTGTTATGATAGTATATGCTCCAGCCTCCCCATGATGGTACCTCATTTGAGTGTGTATGCACTTCTAGTCCAGTGAAATTAATAAACAAATATTGGAACTTTGTTTCTTTATTTCACAGGTAAAATTGGTGCTTATGTCAAAGAAAATTTAAAATGCAAATGATACCCTTCTAAAATGATATTGTAGTGTGATAGTGAAGTGTGTTACTATGAACGTCCATACTGGGAGATGCGAGCTAAGAATGCATACATATCAAGTAAACGAAATGACCAATATTGATTTAACTGTAAACACAAATTGTTTATGCCATACTGACATGCACACAGGTTCCACTTGTATGTAACTCCCGCCGTGTGGCATCATATCCTACCTTATGTTGGACTTTAATGTATTTATGCAACACGCCACAGAGTTTGTTGTAGTCTCCATACCACTCAAAAGCCTTCTCTGCGCGATTTTTGAAAAATCTCTCCCAGTACTCTGCGGAGCTGAACTCTGCGGTTGTTCGAGGTAACAGACTCATTTTGCCTATAATATTCCAAAACGTTTCAGTTTACAGTGGCCGACTTTCCGCAGCCCCTGATCCACATGTCGTTTACCGACTTTTCTAACCGGACAGCATTGCTGGTAGCAGCGCTCGCTGATTGGACAGTTTTCTTGAAGGCGGGCCAAATGATGTCCAGTGTTTCGCTGAGGATCTCAGAGCTGATGTCACTGGCGGTTCCTAAGCCGGAAGTTGATGGTACGCCACAGTTAGTAGTCCGGGTTGTACTTTATCATGGCTTTGCCAGCAGGAAGGTCTGTAGTCTTCGTGACTGGAAACGCCAAAAAACTCGAGGAGGTGAGAATCAAACACTTAATGTGTATGACACATTTAATGGTTTCAGGAGACTATTATACCTTACCAGGTGCATTTTTGCATCTAGGGCTTCCCATACAGCTGGCTCCATGTGGGATCGAATCTACCTTTAGCAAAACTCACAATAGCCCTCGCACTGTAATAAGGAACTCTAGCTGGAGTGTTTGTTTGGAGTTTGCCTGACCAAACAGCGACACTCCATATTCATTTTAATCCAAACCAAATTATTTAAAAAATAATATTATTTTAAAAGAGACCTATGTTTTTCAATATAAATGAACCTGCTAAATATTTTATCACATCCATTAGGTCATTCAGATCCTGGGGAACACGTTCCCCTACAAACTAGTGTCAAAAAAGATTGACTGTAAGTATACAAGGAGACATAATCAGTGAAGGGATATATTTTCATGCAAACGCTGCTCACATATCTCTTCATCAGTGCCAGAATACCAAGGAGAGCCAGATGAGATTTCCATACAGAAATGCCAGGAGGCTGCGCAGCAGGTACTGTTATTACTCAGACATAAATATTATATATGAACAGTATTTCGTTTGATAAATATTTGAAACTGGTGTGAACATTATGTTTTCACCTTTAGATTGACGGGCCAGTCATAGTGGAGGACACATGTCTGTGTTTCACGGCTCTGGGAGGCCTTCCTGGTCCCTACATGTCAGTATAATATACCCAATGAAAAATATCCCATTGAAACCTTTATCGTTTACAGTGTTAATTTATTGCTATACTGACAGCAAAACTTTATTTTGTAGAAAATGGTTCCTTGATAAACTTAAGCCAGAAGGTAAGTACGATTAATAGACTAAAATTGCTGTGATACGATCACAAACCTACAGTATCTGGAACAGAAATGAAAAAGTGAATTGAGCTTTCCAGCATCTAAAATCTTGTTAAATGTTTAATTATTTGTAGGCTTGTACAAACTCTTGGCTGGGTTTGAAGATAAATCAGCATGGGCTCTCTGCACCTTTGCATTCTCTGCTGGGAAGGATGAACCGGTACAGCTCTTCAGAGGGAAAACAGAGGTCAGAATCTCCTAAGAAAAAAAGAAAGTCTGAAGTGTTTTCATGAGTTTGTGTGCTTTTCTTACCTATTCAAATTTTTTTCTTGATATTTTCAGGGACACATTGTGGAACCCAGGGGGCCTAGAGACTTTGGATGGGACCCCTGTTTCCAGCCTGAGGGCTATGACAAAACGTAAGCAAGGACTGCTTCCAATTCGCTTTGCTCACCGCCAGGGGGAGCCAGAAGTCTAATACTTAACTTTCAGTTGGAATCGTTTGAGCACTGGAGTTCAGTTCTGAAAACAAAACACATTAGTGTGATGGTGATTATTTGTTAGTATTCTGCCAAACATGTCTATACCGACATCTCCCCTTTCATCTGCAGGTATGCTGAACTACCAAAAGAAGTGAAAAATACTATCTCTCACCGCTACCGGGCACTTGCTGCCATGTCTGAGCACTTCTCTCAAACAAATGATTCATCATCGCAGAGCAAGAAGAATAAACAGGATCAATAATTAGTCATTTGGATGACACAATACAAAATAAATCTTTTGTTTGGCTCTGAAAAGTATGGTTTGGATGGAAATGTATAAATGTAATGCCCTCTGCTAGAGTCTTAAGCAGAAGGTTGTGGATTTTGAATTTTATTTCTCATGTATTCAATAAAGAATTTTTTAAATATTTAAACAAATTCCCTCTCTGTTTTTATTGATGTAGATTTCTCTGTGCTAAAATTTTCTAGGAACTGAGAATGCCAAAATATCTTCCTGATAGGTAACAGAGATGGCAAAAAAATATTTAAGACTTGTTTTATACCAAATGACTAGCTTTTGAATTTCTTTTTGTTTGTGTGCATGACTAAAAAAAGGAACTCCAAGATCCTAATGAGAGCAACAGACCACTGTATGGCTGAGATGAGAGTTATCCAGTGGGGGTGTAGGAGGATAGGGGTCTCTGAAGGAAGAGGAGGAGGGGGTGCGGAACAAACACAACAGTGATAACAGGGGAGTTCTGGTAATAAATGACTCTGGAGCTGGAAGTCGCTGAGCAGGAACTATGTATACACTTGTGACTGATCCCTCCCAGATGTAATGTAAAGGTAATACATACACAAATACAGGCATCCTCTGACCCAGAAGACAGCAGGAACAACTTCTGTTCACAGACTTGTGTTATTACTGCAGTCAATCTTTAAAGGTTTTAACATGTTATTCAACTATTCAGATTTCAATGGACTTTTTGCTTCATCCACTTCTTTCCTAATTCATATACTCCCTCTTTATGATATAATGTTTTCATATCATGTAGAAATACTCTTAGATCTGGTGATTGATGAAAAATAATAAAAATGACGTTCCTTGATTACCAATATGTTGTAGGTCATCTGGACCACTCTGTTTGCTTAGACCTCCAGTTTTGTTTTGTAAGTCACCAGTAGGTATTCTGGTGTTGTGGGGCGAAAATGGAAAGCTGTATTTGTCTTCATGGGATAGACCTTAGTTCACCTGTCAGCCAATGTTTTTAACAGAACATAGAAGATTGCTGCCAGAAGTCAGGTCACTGTAGGTACAAAGGCATAACTACTTTTTTCTCTGTGATCCAAAGATCCAAAGTCCACAAAGTAAATGTCAGTGCTACGACAGTCAGTGAAGCCAACTGGTGAAAACTTCTCCAAAAGCATTTGTCTCTTTTACCTCTTTACATGACAGCAGATCACTGAATAATGTCTATATGCTTTGCATTCTTTGTACAACACCGAGATAATCATGTCGTTGTCACGTGATACTTACAGCGTGTTTGTTACCACATTCCCAAGTTCAAACTACTCATCACCTACACCGCAAATGTTTCAAATATAACACATATATTCATACTTTCATCTCAGAGCTCATATCATCAGTTTTGGCTTAAACTGTAATACGTATTTCCTATGGAGGCAATGAATAAAAAATACTAAATTGACGCTTATTTCAAACTAAATAAAAGAGAATGGAACTATTATATTTCAGCTTTGGTATTTGTATGTAAATTGGTCCTTTGCATGAAAAAACTTGTCTCTCATCTTGGGTATTGGGGTGATTACTAGAAAAACCATAAACCAGTAGATAGAATAGAAAAACAATTGTTTCTTTATAAAATAATGGCATAACTCTGCTTCTATACTGAGCCTTTCTCTGGATATTAGAAACAAAGTGAGGCCACACAGAAATAGAGGATTCTCGTTGTGTTAAACAACATTATTGTAAAATACCTGTCACTGTGAAATTGAATGTTTTCCTCACCTGGAAAAAGACATAATACCTACAAAATTGTCTCCTACCTTGACCTTTATGTGAGATACCTTCAGTTTTCTGCTTCATCAGATTGGAGAGACAGGATGCTTTCAGGTTTCATTACAGAGAGAACCAATAACCACAAGTTTATCCCAGGTATTCAGAAAGACATTTGCCGTCATGGTTAAAGAGGAAGGAACGTGCAACTAATCACTGAGAGGAAAAGATGCCTGACTTTATGAGACCTTAATCCCTCGTGAATACACCAGAGGATGACATGGGTTTGATGTTGCTTCGGGGAGACAGACTGCACTTCCTCTCATTCTTGGGTAAGGCTTACCTGAATTCCCTCGCTGCTTCAATGAATCTTTCAATATTTAATGTCAGACTCAAGTCGAAACAACCTTTCTTTAAACAACAGCAGCTGCAGCGGAAGAAAACAAACAACTTATGATACATTAGAAAACTTAGCAGTGCATTTTAATAAAAATAATTTAGCTCATCTTCAACTTAGTCCACAACTGGAGTCACTTATTTTCATTAATTAAAGTACAGTAAATGTCTTGAGTATTTTAGAACAGGTGATAAAATTACAGATTGTTCCATGGAGTCATTTTAACTTTTTTCAAAATATAAACTCTTCCGACCACGGGCTTTCTTTTTGCTAAGTATAGTTTTGAATATTTTATCCTTTTTGAAAAGTTTTGAATATCCTTTTTTTTTTTGGTAATGATTTTCTGTTACTATGAAATCTGATAGTAAAAATAAGATATGTACAAGAAGAATCTCCTCCAGTCCAGTCATTAGCCCCAAATGTGGAATAAACTGGTCCAAATATAAGTATATGAATTATGAGAGAAATGTATGAAGTACAAAAGACAGATCGCCTCGTGTCGATTCTTGTGCACCAAATCTGGACTATATCGGACTAATGGTTGAGAAATTATGGCCTGAACAATTTTGGCGATAAAGCTCCCCGTATTGTCAGAAATATGCATTTGACCTTTTTCTAAATCAATCCTGCTCTTCCTCACGCTGAGTGGGTATAAAAGATGCATTGTGATTCCTAGATCAGAGAGTCTCCTTGTTTGATCCCGGGTGTGGCTCATCCCGGCATCATGAGCTGCACACCTGATTCTCAGTTACCAGCAAGCGCCTGACGCGCATAACCCTGGTCCCAACAGTAATAGTTTCAGGCCCACTCATCTAGATTGAGTTCAGGTCTCAGTTGGATATTTTCTCTCGTGTGTTTTTGTCCGTGCTCATCCGTTTTCTCATCGTGCTCGGATCGGCGGCGGATTCTGCTTGACTCCCTCATCACTGCTGCTCGCCACTCACCTAGATACCTAGATTTACAGTCGGTTTCAGCGCCATAAATACAACATTCACCCTTGAATGATGCCTGTCCAAGATTTCTCTAAGTTGATCCTAATGCAGCATTAAACCATGATGTCACTGAAGAGACTAACTCAACAGTTGACCTGATCTGCATTCCTGCTGGGACCCATCCTTTCAACTTTCATTGTTTATGACAAAACTCAAGTCCCACTGGAGGCTTGTTGAACGTCAGCTTTATGGAAATTCCTCTCGAGGGGGTTCAAGTGAGGATTCTGAATTTGCCCTTAATATTCTGACCTCTATTTTAAAGACTTCTACAAATGTGTTTTCATAATCACCATAGTGAGTTTTAAAGCTGTGTAGCACAAGTTGGCCTGGAGAACTGAATATTCACTGGTCTGGTTGGATAGAGATTCACAACCATTAAAAATGTCTGCTGCTGCTGCCAGTCGGTATTTGCCAAGACTGTAGCGTAGATCAACTAATTTCATAAACTGAATTGATTATATTAAAACATACGTTTACTTTCACCTCTCTTTAGGTAAGATGTGGTGTCATAAGTTTATGAAAGTTCTCAAAGGCTCCTCTTCTTTGTTTGGATTTCAACCTTCATACCTTAGATGCATTACTTTGCACGTGTCATAACATTATAACCACCTTTCTAATATTGCGTGGCCCATTTTTGCCACTAACAGCTCTGCGTGTTCTGAAATCTTTCTATCAGAACAGGAGGGAACTTTCTCAGACGTTTGTGCTACAGTGGCTCTTCTGTGTGATTGGACAACAAAGGCAAACACCCAACATAATCTGGAGTTTTGGAGATCTTCTGAGTCCGTCATTTATCCCTTATGAAAGTGACTCAGATCTTATGCTTGCCTACCTTTCCTGCTTGTAACACATCTCTCTCTGAGTGCACAATGCTCCCTTGTCAGTTGGCATTGTTTCGAAATAATCAATATTATTCAGCCTTCACCTGTCCATGAATATAATGTCATGGCTGGCCAATGTATAAATGTCTTAAAGAATAATACAAAATTGCTCATATCAAAATATTTATTATGAAAAAAATGGTCTTCACATCATCATATGTTTGACTTTTAGGTGAATTTATACTCTAAGGGCAAATAAAACACCCATAGCAGAACAGAGCTTCTATTCCTATGTATCATGGCAGGGACGGGACCAACACACGCAAAAGTTGCTTCCAAATGGAATTGAAAGCATACTAAAGGACAGATTTCTGTCAAACGGCTGAACAAAACACATAACATTTACTATGTGTTCCAGACACGACCTGTAATCTTGTTAGGCTACTGAGAGAGTGGCTGTTGTTCTACCCAAACAGTCCTTGGTCGTGCAGAGTCAAGGTCTGCAACGAGCGCTGGAAGTCCTGGAGTGTCCACGGTTCCCTCTGTGTCCCTGCTGAAGCAGCACTGCTGCTGTCAGGGCTGATAGTCTGGGGGTCATTGAAGGTGATCAGGACATCTGTGGAGAACTGAGGCAGGCGGAACACACCCAGGTGAAGGGTCACTGTGTTCTTGGCGTCTTCGTTGAACTTGGATACAAACTGAGTCCCAGTCAGCATCCAGGCAGAGTGACAGTCTGACAGGGAAAGCTCAGCCTTAGGCAGAGGCACAACACTGCTCACTTCAAAAGCACCCGGCTCTAAAGCTTTGTTGCTGCCTGCTATGTCCTCGAAGTGATACCTTGGAGCATCTTGGTCTGCCACCTGACCCTGGTACTCCACCAGCTCCACGATCAGGCTCTGGTCAGTGTGCGAGTGTGCAAACACCTCCTGGTTGTCCGGGATCTCTCTCAGCTCACTGACGTCTGTGGTGCTATGAGGGAGGACCGCAGACATCGCTCCCCCAAACAGAGGAGAAGACACATGGGGGCTTCCACCAGCTCTCTGCATCTCCATGTGACAAGTGTGAACGGCTGGAGCGACAATAACAAACAAACAGTCTGTTTTAACCAGATACAGTTACTGCAACTTCTTCTCTTTTAATATCTATGACTAAATATATTAAAAACATTTTACATCCCGCATGATAGACACACGACTTACCGATATGCTTTTTCCGGTTTAACTTATTTCTTCTTGTTGTGAAAGTTCGGCTGAGCTGACGGAAGACACGCGCACTACCGCCCTCTAGAGGTGAGACGCACGCACTACTACAGACTGTGGTTTGAAGATTTCTCAGGTATTTTTGCATAAATCAGCACTGGAGAGTTGTCTCTCTAGAGTGTCTTTCCCTGTACTTATCCGTTTTCTCTTTGTACTTCAGGTCTCCAGTGGATTATTAGCAGCCTGTTACCTGCCATCCTCATCACTCCCCTGGATTTAGTTTTATCTCAATCCTAAATTAGTAACCAGGCTGCACCACATTCCAACACCAGCTGTCTAGTGTTTTAATAAACTAGCTGAACCTTCCCCTGTATCTGAGTTTTTCTTTTAGTGCCACAGCCAAACAATGTTTTTACAATGTCTTGGTTTTCCGAATATTAACACTTGAGAAATCAACTAAATAAATATTTTAGTTCAGATATATGGTGTTTATACTGTGTTAATACAACAAAAATGGAATAAAGTAAGACCTTTTATTGAATATCCACAACAGAGTTTTAATAAAGCCAATTCATTAAATTTGAGTTACTAGTATTTACTTCGGATAACAAAAGGCTATCTCAGCTTGGAAAAATGTTTCTTAGTATTAAATACTTAATATTTTTAGTTATACTTTCATCATAGTTTTGGTACTGGTTACTTAATTTAACCAATTTGATCATTTGAGATATTTCTACTTTAAACAAACAAACAAAAGAAAATTCATGTTTAAGTTATTTGCGTGAATAAACTATTCAAGGCAACCATTTTACTCATAGTATTTCATATGATCTAATATATCAGGTTTAACAGTGTGCACGCTGTATGACCAAAGCTTTCTGAAAGAGCTGTTTTTAGCTTCAAAACAACAATAAATGAGGGACGGGTTCAGTGCCATAAAAACCCCCCCTTGAATGAAGTCTGTCCAGGATTTTTAAAGGTAGGCCCTAATGAAGCATTAAACCAGGAGGGGGTATGTGTGGAGATTATAATTTATATTTATTTGACTTGAGTATACTTATCTACTTCTTTAGATGTTAGGTTTATGGACGTCCTCTATGAATCCTCCCCTATTTCTATGTGGCTGCATGATGATTTTAGTCGTCTTTGAAATTTGAGTCTTTAATATTTACTCTCTGGGAAACCTTGAAAGCTTATATTAGGGGTGAAATTATTTCTTTTTCCGCGAATGAGAAGAAACTTAAGAAAGACAGGCTATGTTTGTTAACACAGTGTATTGTTCAACTAGATGATATTTATGGCACTTCACAATACCAAGACATTTATAAGGAGCTTTAACCGTACAAGCAGAATTTAACACACTAGTCAGAGATCAGGTTGTGGAATTGCTGGTCCAGAACAGGAGCTGATACTTTGAAAAAGGTGACAAATCTAGTAAACTGTTGGGTTATAGGTTACGTCAGTCAGTATCATTATAACAAACTCTTAAAATTGGAACACTATCTGGTATAAGAGTAGATCCTGGAGAGATTAACGGGGAATCTAAAAGGTTCCATCAAGGATTGGAACATCGACTCAGTGTTGACGAACTGTCGACTGTTGTTAAATCTGATCAATCAGGGAAAAGCCCAGGACCTGATTGTTGCTCAATTGAGTTTTACATAAAAGTTATCCTCTAAGATAGCTCCTCCTCTACTCAAAATGTATAATGAAGCGTTTGTAAAAGGTGCTCTTCCACAAACTCTTACCCAGGCAACTATCTGCCTCATCTCAAGGAAAAACAAAGACCCTCTTGATTGTAAATCATACTGTCCAATTAGTTTGTTGAATGTCCATTATCAAATCTTGGCTAAAGTTTTGGCAATGCGTCTCGAAAAAAGAGTCCTCCCATCAATTATTTCACATGATCAAATAGGGATTATGAAAAACAGACACTCTTTTTCAATATCCATGTTTTACACTTTTTGAATGCAAACATCTATATGTATATTATTATTGAAACTGCTATGTATTTATATCATATATTGTACTGTTTTTTTATATATATATCATCATATGAGTGTCAAATAATTTCCTTGTTAAGTTACTTTGTATAAACTGGCTGTTTTGAAATTTCATTAAAAAAGGTTTGGGAATTTACTCCTCCCTTGAAGACAATTGAAAATTGATCCTTTCTGTTCAACACGGATTCAAGAATAAACACGTTGAAATATGTGAAAGGGTTTGCAAAACTTTTATCTGAAAAGTAACAAGTTAAATACTGCTGTCAGACAAATGTAGGGCAGTAGAAAGTAGATTGTTTTCCTCCGAGATGTAGTAGAGTGGAATTATAGAGTAGCATTAGATGGAGGCAATAAAATAAAGTACCTCACATTTGATGATTGTCCTTCCAGGCATTCAGTTTATTCTGTGAGATTCCGGGTGAGCAAGAAGTCAACGGATGGTGGAACTCTGACCTGGAACACCATAGTTCATCCTTTATCCTCCAATTATCCAGGGAAGAGAGTGGAGGTTCTGAGAAGTGCATTGTTTTGAATTATTTTAACAAAACTTTGAGGGCTTTGTATTTCTAGAATGACACAAATGTGGTAATAGCATTTACATTTATAAATAGAGATGTGTCCCTCTATCAAACATCTGGGTCCTCTCCTCCTCCAGGCTCACTTCCGGGTCAGCTGACTATGACGGAGAAGCGGTCAGCTGAGTGTCGACAATGAAATATACATCAGCGTTTCAAATGAAAGGGACACAACAATAAACCATTTATCCCTGATTTAATTCACGACTGTGTTTGTCCGCCGGCATCGACCTTCAAATACCGATAAAAGCAGCAGGTACGTGAGCTAGCGGAGTTAGCAACATTAGCTTAGCAGCTAACTGTGTCAATGACCCAAGCGGCTAAATCTGAGATAATTGAAACCCTACATATCAACAATATAGTTAATGGTGCTCATTTTTCACTATAATTACCATGCCCTTGTAATTTAGTGTTTGCACGAACTGCAACATTCTGTAGTTGAGTACATATAAACCGAGAAACACCCTAAACAGCTAAAATGGTCAGCAGTGATGTTATTATCGTCACTAGTGCTGACAGTAGATACTCACGGATTTAACAGTAATGTGTTAAAGAATAGCTGTACATAACACTGCAGTATGTTTTCCTCCCACTTGAGACATTGATTAGGCACTGCATGACATTCTCCTAAATTTTTGCTCCAAAGTTGCATTCCATAAATTGGTTTTGTGATCATTAATAATCTACAGTCTTGTTTTGTGGTTACCACGATGCAATATTCAGTACCTTAGATGAAAAACCAGACAAAACACTATCTGCAAATCACAGCTTTGCTATCAATCCAATTGGCTGCATTTCAAAAATGTTCACTTATAGATTTCTGAATTCTTATCTTTGCAACCATAATGTGTCAGCCTCTTCCTCTGATCCTTACTCTCTGTGTCTCTTCATGCTGCTTCTGCTTTAGATTGTCCTGTCCTCTGCTTCTCTTCTCCTCTGTTTACTGGAAACTTCCTCCTCTCCTGGCCAAAGGCACTGCCATTAAGGACGCTGCTAAGAACTCCACAGTGTCTGAGTTAGCTGGATTCAATGGTATACATTTTACCATAGCATTGAAAAAGGTGCTTGTGCTTGTGCGAGTCTGTTGTGTTCCCATGGCGGGTTACCATCACATGTTCCTTAGTGCAATGTTGCAGAGGCATTTTATTGAGGCACTATTGTGTTACGTGCCACTATCTGAAATGTGAAGTAGTCAATAACAAACATTTTCCAGTAGAGTTTTTCACCAAAACGGCATTTGCTGTCAAAGCTAGTGAGACTCAGAGTCTGGAATTTTATGAAGTGAGGCATCTTAACAGGAGTTTTTGATATTTTATTATTTATTTGCTGGCATAAAACAGTATCTCACATACAGCTAACATAATAAAAGAACCATGTTCTTCACGTATTGAAGAGGATCGCAGCCACACATATGTATGTAATTACAGTGCTGGGTTGATGGTGGTTGGATCCTGTCCTAGTTATCATTGGATAAAAGGCCTGGTACACCCTGGAGGTCTGAAACCCTCATGGTGAAAACACCCTGAAATTGCCAGTTCATCACATAATGGCACACGCAATCACATTGATACCTACTGTCAATTTTGAGTCAGCATTTTACCTAGATAGCATGTTTTGGACCGTGCAAGGAAGGTGGTGCATCGAGAGCGATCCACTATTCTACCAAGAGGATTTTATTGGAGCCAAAATAAACATATTTATCCGATTGTTAATGAAAGAGTTTAAATTATACTTGGTTTGTATTGCACCTTCTACTCTCAAAAAGACCCAGGTTGTGAGTAAAAGCTCATCAATATTACATCAACATATGACTTTATGTTGAAGTTTATGACTTTAACATAACACAACTTGACTTTATGTTCTTCTTCTTTCTCATTTTAATGCATGTGTCTGACTTCCTTGAGTTATGGTTACACTTCTCTTAATGATTTCCTGTGGTATTGATCAGTTTATGAGGTTCTATGTAGAGTATGGATGAATGGCTCCATTTGTATTTGTGTATCCCGTTAATGTTTAGCATGAATGGGCTCTAAGCTTGCAAGTAAAATCACTGATAGAATTTAAATTTTTTCTGGGCGTAGGCTGTCCTGTTTAATTATTAATGTCCTGCTTAACTGTTTGGTTGAGCGTATATTGAGTGTCTATTTCTTACTGTAAAATGTGTGCCACATGGCTGCATGTACATGCTCAAGGGCCAAGGTTTGAGCCCTGGGGGACACCACAGGAGAGGATCTATGAAAATAAATCATTTTTCCCTAGTTCTTTTTTCTGACAATAAAGGGTAGGACCTTTGTGACTTAGTGCAGACATTTTGTTGTCTCCACAGTAACCCATATCATAACTGATGATATCTTGACCTACAGAGGGAACCAGATCGGGGGGAGCAGCTTGAAGACAGTATGCCGCCCAAGTTTAAACGACACCTCAATGATGACGAGGTCACAGGATCCATTCGCAGCGAGAGGGTAAGACACAAACAAAAGAAGTGATGGTGTTCCACCTTATCACCCTCATCAGTAAGTAGGGGATCGAGCAAGTAAAGAGAGTACAAAGTGGGGAAGAGAGTGGGAAATTTTTAGGTGGGAGTACTTGACGATTTGTAAATTAATGGAAATGAATCCCAAATGGACTTTAGTATCTGGGTAAATCAGTCAGTAGGTAAACTACTTGGTAAGTGTGGCCGTACTGGACAGTGGAGGGAGCGCTTTGATTTATTAAGTTATTTCTGCTCACGTGCGTTTTTGCAAATAACAGCGTATTTACAAGAAAATAAAATGAATATTTTGGGACTAATTAGTCGACAATAAATGACACCCATGTCATGATTGTTAGAAGATGACAACAATGAGTGAAAAATAATGTATTTAATGTGAACGGTTACTAAACTATATCTGTACCCTGTAATCCATTCTGCTCTTAAACTCAAAGAACTACACATTATTCATGCATCTCACCTCAGATAATCTCTAGCTATGACCTTTGTTCCCAGTTGCAGTAGATGTAGTCCTTATGTGCGCCATCAAAAGAGAAACAGACTCTTCCTGTGAGGATTCATTGCTGTGGACCTGTTCTATATGAAAAGCATTTACATAGTCCACATTCTGCTGCTATTAAAGACATCAGACTCTTCAGACATTGTTTTTATTATGACGGTAGTTCTGTAAGTAATCCAATTTGAGATGCCGGAAAACACCAGTTTCTGTCTGATTTAGTTCAGGTCCCTTTTATCCATCATTATGTCCTCCTCATATTTGGATGTTGAGGGGATCAAATCAGTGTTATGAAGTTGAATTAACACTTTAACTAAAACTATGCAATACAGTCTCTTTCAATATGCTTTTTGGAAAACTTGTATGGATCAGAAGATCACATTTAGTGCTTGGTTGAAGCATGTTGAAAAAAACTAAATTGTAGCAAGTTGCACATTGTAAGTTGGGGCTTTAAGGCATTAGAGTCTGCATGAAAAGTCCGAGAAACAGAAAGTGGCAATAAAAAGCCTCCAGCAATGAGTGCCGTGACCCAATATTGTTCTGTACTCGCATCTGGAGCATCACCAAAGTGTCTGAAACGCAGATAAACATAGTTTTGGTGTGGTTTTCGTTTTCTTTTATTCTTGTGGGTCTTTCTTTTCTTTTTTAAAGAGGTTGAAACATCATAGCAGACCCTGAACCCCAACCATCTGACTTGAAACAGACAGAGAGAGAGAGAGAGAGAGAAAGACGTCCTTTTATGCCGCGACCTCGTAACATGCTGCCAAAAAGATCCCTCCCTACAACATCTTTGTTTACACTGAACAAAACAGCGGTTCAGGGTTTTACATAGCGAGCCGGCGTTCCTTGCACAGCAGCGCTGTTGTCTAGTGCAAACAAACCAATGGAGTAACATTGAAAACCTCTTCTGTGCGTGTTTACATTGGCGTTGATCTCATCCTCTGATTGGAGGGTAAGAAGCTACCAGACCATGTCCTATCTCCTGAGTTTGAAGACATTTTCACATTTTATGAGGTAGCAGCTCACCACTACAAACTACTTTAAGTCTTGTGGTTGTGGGCCGCGCAAACGATACATCTTCACCGCACCACACCCGCAAAGATGAAGAGAGCATCATTGGATGTCCCCCGACAGTCTAAGCCTATAGCTGCATAATTAGGGGTTAGGCTAAGTCGGCCTTAAATGTAAGCTTTATCAGAATAAGTTTTAAACCATCTCTCGTGTGAAGAGAGGGTGTCTGCCTCCCAGGTTCCACAGGAGGATCCTGATAATTGGAGGCTTAATACTTTTGAAGACTCTGTTGATCACAAGGAACCCTGCATCCTGAGCGCGTGATGCTCAGTGGGTGACACCGCAGCGACTTATGCTTACTGTAACATCACAGGCTTACCCTTTATTGATATAGCAGCTATCTGGCTGTACGTGATCATTTCTCTATATCCACAACTCTAGTGGTGAGTTAGTGCCAGGAATGTAGAACCGCAAAGATGTGACAACTGACATCACAAATCATTCCAAATACTTAAATACAAAATTCTGCCCCTTTTAAAATGGCAGTGATTGAAGTAAAAGTCAAACACCACAAACAATGTAGTTGTCAACAGGAAACCAGAATTATCAACAAAAAAAAGAAGAGTCGGGAATGAAAAGCAATGTGAAAATAGTTGATCAAGAGAAAAACTGTCCCGGTCTCACGGCTCGTGTCATTGTCGTTCTCAGACGAGGAGTTGATAATGGTTCAAGATCTAAAGTGTGCCTTCTAATATCCTTTCATTACAGAGGAACCTATTGGAGGAAGACTCTGATGAGGAGGAAGACTTCTTTCTGTGAGTTTGAGTGAGGATAATGCAGATTATATTAGGCACTGGGCTCACTGGAACCAGATAAATGTATATATATATACACAGCGGAGTCACGACTTACCCAGACAACGAGAGCAATAATAATAAGATAAGGATTATTGGTTGAAATAAATCCTCAGCAAAATGATAATTGTGAAACATTTTCCTTTGTTGTTGCATGTTTTCCAGGAGAGGCCCCACAGGACCCAGATTTGGACCTCAGAATGACAAAATGAAGCAGTAAGTACTAACACATTCTTCATTACATCACATAGCCAGAGGTCGTCAGGAAGTGGTGCCAAAACTCTTGAGTTTTGGTGTTGGTGTTCAATCACGCTTCCTCATTGTTTACCAGGAGCAGCAGATTGTGTAAGAGAGGCGTTAGTGTGCAGGTTGTTGTGTAACCTTCTCTGTCCCCCAGTAGTCTGTTTCCACATTCACCAGCACCTCAGCTGCTCCAGCGACCAGTGGAGGTCCTTGTTGAGACAGTCTGATACCCAGACTTGTTTATCCTCGCTCTGCTCATATTTGACAGTTTGTCATTATGAAACTAGATGCCATCGTTACCAATCCATTCCGGGAATGTCGTGTATACATAACTCTTCTCGTTTGTTCCTGAACGCGAACCCGAACCCTTTAGACCAGATCCTCACGGCGTGTTAATGTGTGTTTGTGGCGGTCCATGCTATCTCCTGATGTCATGTTTTCGTCTGGCCCGGCCAGTTTTGATATTATGTCTTTTAAAGTATAATCGAGTTTAAGTCCATGATTCATCAGTTCCTGCTGGCCCCTCGTCTGAGCCAATCCGAATATTCATAGAAAGTGGAGAAAACAAATTCTTTTGTCTTTTATTATTTCAGTGATGAACAGCAGAATTTATTTCTTGCCAATATCCCCCCGCTTGCCTACCCAGAATTCCAAAAAGTCAAAACTTGATCTCATTTCATCAATATTACATTTTTTGTCAGACAAAGATTTCTGGGCAAAAACTGTAAAACATTTTTTTCACAATAACTTTATTTATATGTATTATATCCCACTTTTCATATTGTGGGAAATGTATGCCTTTGACTTTAAAAATGACTCTTTCACTTACTCCTCTGCTTCTTTGTAACCGTCTTTCTTCAATGACATGGACCCACTGCAGGGGATCCTGAATATTTCATTCATGCATGTTTTCCTGCCAACTGGACAAAGAGAAGAGGATATTAGGAGAGCAGGTGTTTGTTCTGTTGTGGGTTAACAACAACAAAGAAGATCAGTCCTTGACAAATCCTCTTTTATTACCTCCGCCAAGGAGGAAAATGTTCTATCCCAGCATTACTTTGTTTATTTGTCTGTCTGTTTGTCTGCACGATCCTCAAATAAGTTATGAACGGATTTCAGTGGAATCTTCTGGGGACTTGGCGGTTTGACCTGAGGGACAGCCCAAACAGATGTTTGTCTTCTGGATCCAGCTTGTTTTTAGCTCTCTGGCATGACAATTAATTAAGAGATTATAGATTTTTTTTAATCCGTGTAATTCCAGTAACTGCAACTAGCCACTTTTAGTGGAAAATAAAGCTGAAATGGATTTAGATGACAAGTTTGATGTATCTTTAGAAGTTACTGAGCTAGATCCCAAAGAAAAACACCATCAGTGAAACTATTATTTTCTTGAATAACCAACAAACCAATGATGATGTGTGGGATTCAAGATTCTGGGTGTAGGTTTTCATGGTCAATGACTCATAAGTTGAAGGTCAAACTGTCATAAGAAGATTGCTTTTGACATAACTGGGAAGCTGAGGTGTGTTCTCACTGAATGCTTGTATGTGGTGTCTATTACATGGACCTCACACACACATGTGTCCTCAGGGTGCAGTCCCAGGTTGATGAGGTGATCGATGTGATGCAAGAGAACATCTCCAAAGTGATAGAAAGGGGCGAGCGTCTCGACGACCTGCAGGACAAGTCAGGTGAGCATGTGTTTTTGCATCCATCCTCATGAACAAAGTACAATAAACTAAACAGCAGGGTGTTATATGTTCGGGATTATTTCTCACAGTTCGCAGCTTTAGACAGCTTTGATGTACGAAGGAGAATTTGGATTTTCTCTTCTGTGAATGGAAAAACCCCTGAAAAGTGCATTTGATATACAATTCACACATTTTTAAAGGGGAATGATGGTTCAGGTATTAGTTAAATGTAACTAAAGATCTCTGGTGACTTTTCATATGAGACAAATATAAAATTTTTTTAACCAAACACTGCAAATAAGAGACTGAAGAAATGATCCGATCTCTGCATGAATTATTTAGTGGCTGCCTACGGAAGTGGTTCATGAGTTGAGGTTTTACCTTTACAGCTACTTTTTCAGACTGTTAAACAACCAAAAAAGATGTGTGAAATAGAATTAAGGCTGCAACTAATTATGGCCACTTTTTCAGAAGGTTTTTCAGAAAAATGCTTTTTTTACTTCTTAGATCACATTTGGACATTTGAGACTAAAAACCCCAATACATCAGAATCTTTACATGAGAAATCATTAATATAGTTATTTGAAATCAAATTAGGTGCCTTGACTATTTCATAAACTATGTCCAGGAGTAGGAGAACTGTATACAGTGTAACAGCCTCCATGTTAATCTTTCTGGGTTTAGTGTTTTACCAGGTGATTGTCAGAAAACCTTTAATACTTCTCAAACCAACAGTCACACAGCGCCACTCTATATTCACTCCGTATTCACTCTGTGTGCATCAACCAGGTGTGTGTAACCTGCTTAATTTCACACACGTCCAAGGCTTTGAAGAAGGCACGCACACGTCTTCCTCCCTGTCTGCTCTGTGAATGTGTTTATTGGCCTCATCATCATGTCCGCACAGATATTGAGCAACAGCTTCTCGCTGTCACGTTGACCCAGCGACCAACACAATGATGCACTTCTGGAACACATTTGTGTTTGAGCGAGTCTTTGTTTATATTTCTGGGTCCATTGTTGAATTCCTCAGGATTTAACGAGCATCTTCACAGAAGCCCCTTGCAACGGTTTCCTTTGTAGTAGCAACAGGTCGTTAACAGGCACATGGACATGGAGACGGCAGACACATGACAGACACAAAGAGAGGACGGACGGGGGTCTGGATAGGCACAGAGCCTAATGCTAGGGAGCTGTAACCATCTATTTAACATCATCAACCAAGACACCGAGAGGAAGGGCGGTGTGGGTCAGGACATCATGACAGGGACATTAGAAAGGATTATGTGTATAAATTCAACAACACTTTCAACAAATGCATTATATAACTGACGCCGTGCAACAGCATGTGCACAAACCCAGAGCCAATCATTGTGAGTCACCATATCCAACGATAAAGTCAAATATATGATTAGCTCACTGTTATTACTTTTGGGTTAACAAATGTTCTAATTCCCCCCCCCCTTCTGCTGTTTGATTTTATCCGCATGTGTTCCCGGCTGTGCTGTGTCCATGTGGAACTCCAGAGAGCCTATCAGACAACGCATCAGCCTTCAGCAGCCGAGCCAAACAGCTGCACAGGAGGATGTGGTGGAGAGACATGAAGGTGGGCGGTCTCTCTGTTTTAAATCTGTGTGCGCCACAATCAGCTGTCTCTTTATTTGTCTGATGTGTCCGGTGTAGTACAATGTGTTTTTTCTTTTCCACAGATGAAGATGATTGTTGCCTTGGTAGTTGTTGCTCTCCTTCTCATTATCATTGGTGAGTATTAGACCAAACACCTACACAGTTTAAAAACAGACAACACGCTTCTCATTCATATTCTTCCTCCCTTTCAGTTCCAGTCATCCTGCGATACCGCTAGTGTCTGGCGAGGAGGATGGGGGAGAAGCCTCGTCTTCCTCTCGCTCTCTCTCTCCTCTTTGAACAGTCCTCCTTTCCCTCTAGGGGGCACCACCAGCCTCCCATACCTCCTCCGTGCCAGCCTGTGTACCCTTAAGGATCTGGCCTCAACTTGCCCTTTATACAGATCTTATCTTCGGTTTCTCCACACGAATCTGCGTTGGGATCAGTGCTAAGGCATCATTTTATCCCCCGGTTCAAAGCTAAGCTACAGACAGAGGACACACAAGAATTAGGGAGATGTTTTCATGTAATTTGGGAGAAATCGCTCTCTTCTTGCCAGTCATTGTGCAGGAGCGCTCCAACTCATAATCCATATCACAGGTGCAGGACCTAATCTTTGTCTTGAAAACAGGGGAAACTCTAAGTTATAATATTACATGTAGGTATATTCCAGAAAGGGGGCTTATGCCTTCTAGCGGGTCTGAATGTGCTGCAGCAGCCTCATATAAAGGGGCTTTAACATTTAGGGAATGAACCTCAGATGTCTCCCCACCATTCCATGTGTGCCGTCTCCTCGCCGTCTGAAGATGAGAGATTTACGGGCAACCGCGTGATTTTGCTGTTCCACATAAGGCGAGGGAGCGTCAGAGGTTCATATGTTCACACAGGCTGCTTCTGACTCCACTTACAGGTGTGTCCTCTTCAGTGGAGCTCATTGAAAAGGGAATTAGTTAGGAAACTCATTTCTGCTGTTATCATCCTGCTTATTCCACCCAATAAATCCCTGCTTTTCAGTTCTTGACAACTTGTTACACTATACAACCATAATGATAAGAAACCAAAATGTCTTGATCATGAATGTCTCCTCGATATTCTACTATCTACGTCTTTCAGACTACTCCTGGGTTTTAGTCGTTTCTGGACCGGTTTTGTCACGCCTATCCTACTTTCAACCAACTCTCACTCCACAGACGGTTCTGTCTGGTTTCAGTATGTTTTCTGTCTTTCTTCACACTGTTTAATGTTCCGATATCTGCCGATGGCTCGATGTGATGCTTGTACGAGGGCTGTTACGTCCTGCCATGTATGAAGGGGCCGTTTTATCTGTTTGTTCTGGAAGGAATGACTTAAGTGAGCCATAAACAAGCGTAGATGTCGTGTGCATATGAATTAGCTGTATAAAACATCCAGCTCTGCAATGTAATTTTGTTATTCTTAATGTTATTTATTTTAGCTGTGAATATTGATTCTGTCATTCCATTGGAAGACTACTCTGAAATAAAGTGATTTTAAAGAGTATTGGTCTGCTTTAATCTGGTTAAACTAATCGATCATCGTCCTGGGAGAAGGAAACAGTAAATAAGTGCAAGGATGGAGAGAGCAGTCAGAGGGCAAGGAAAAGAAGAAGAAGCCTTTGTCACATACAATCCTACAGGTAGTAGTACAATGTATTGAAAAGCTGAAAATGTTGAGAGGTGGTTAAGAGGGAAAACTAATCATCATGCCATCTTGACCATTTAGGACACACAGTCAGGAGCTGGTGAAGCCTTTCATTTATCTCATCTCATTACCTGACGTTTTTATGGGTTTCTGACTTTATTGGCAGCATTAAGTCCCAAGATGGCAGTAAAGTAGAGTGGACTGGAGTCCATGAAGTCTTATTGTTCTAGCAGAACTGCTGCTCTCATCCCCTCTGTTGTGCAGACCATAACACACACTGACCGCTCTACCCTTTCCTTTCTGGGATAGCAAGAAAGAAATTTGTCCACAGGTGTCATTTATTCATTGATAGAAGGCGGATGGCCTTCCAGGCCACACTGGGTTCTGGATTTATCGCCCTTTGAGGATGAAGAGGAGATGTGATTTCATGCCATGCACTTGCTCCCATGCTGATGATGCTACAATAAAAAGTCTGTGCATCACTGGACGGCCACTGCGTCCTGCTCAGCTTCACTGGTAGTAAAATGTAATCACTCTTTCCAGGTCTCAGACTGATGTGGTTGGCAGACATGTCATTTACTTTAACTGCTTACTGAGTTCCTGGAGCGATATTACCAGTTTGTCTGTATTTGAAGGACAAAGGTACAGCTCTTGTTCACTCATATCTGTGCATCAGATGTGTGTTAGGGTCTAATACTAGATGGCTTCAGATTCCGGGCATTACGGTGGTTATATGAGTCCTATAAAATCAACTAAACAAATGAGAGTGGACAATAAGCCAGCCATTATTAGTCAGTCAAATACAAACACACACTGGCCAGATGGAGCTGCAGCTTCTGCACTGAGAGAGATGGAATTGTCACCACATTTAGGACGATGAGAACAAGAAAGAAAAAGAAATCATCATCATTTTGATTGCCAGTGGGATCCTAATGAAGAAAACATTGTTCAAATGTTTACTGACGACTCGTTTATTTTTCCATTCCTACACCCGACCTCTTTCCCAAGAGCTGCTTCAATCATCCTCTTCTCAGTTCTCCCTAGATCTCGACATGTGGTTTTACTCCCAGCCATTCCTTGATGATTTATTCAATCTTGAAGCTCACGTGTTCCAACATCCAACTCCCTCCCTCTTGTTTCTCATTGTAATTATTTCCTGTTAGAGGATGCACCCTTGCTGAGACTATGTCAAATCTAGTGTTATCAAAATCACAGTCATACCACACATTATTAATTCCTCCATCCATCTGTCCAAACAATGACAAGCTGGCCTCATAAATCAGGACACCTGTCCCAGGTAGCAGCGGTTGTCTGTAAATGAGCTCTGAGTAGAGCAGGTGAGGCTGGAATCAACCTGTAGGAAGGATTAAGACTGTGCACACTTCCCTCCTGCACCAATCGCCCCCTGGCCCGCTTGAAGTGAAGGATCCGGGTCATGTCATATCTCCTGGTTTAGGTTTGCCTGGAGGGGCCGGCAGAATGTAGAAGAAGACTGAAAAAATGCATGAGTGAAAAGACAGTAGGAAAGGAGCCAGAACTGATTGGAGGAACTCAAACCAAGAAGCAGGATATTGAGACCTGCAGAATGATTGGAAGGTGCGTGGGTCTGCAAACTCACCGCATGCAACTCTGAGAAAACATCTCACTTTCAAATGTTTATCCTGCATCTTTCAAAATAGATAAGCCGTCATCTTCTGTATTGCATGACAGTAGAAGCGAGCCTCACGGGCATCTGTTCAACGTGTCTGAGATGTTGTGGTCAAGTCAAGACATCAAAGAGGACAGACAGGAGGCAGACTGCCACTAATCCACCCAGCCAACGAGTAACCAGCAGTGGGCTTGTGGAGGAATAGCTGCTGACATCTCACTCATATTGTATTAAATATAAATGTACGTGGTCTGTATCATGAACACACACATACACACACACACACACACACACTATCGGAAACAAGTCCAAGCTAAGCCAAAGGGACCCAGTTTGTGTGGGGGTGGGGGTCAGGGTCAGGGTCAGAGTCACGTAACAAGTCATCGATTGACTTGTAACCTGGACCCCTAGTAATGACAGGCCTTATCTGTCACTTCCTGGCCCCCTACCAATATGAAAGGGGACACCAGCTCGTCAGGAGGTAATCGTATCCAATGAGGCCCAACTTTCTCGGCCACGCTGGGGCCAAAACTGACCCCTTTAGACACACAGTCACACTTTTCAGGAGATGTTTTAACAGATGAGATGGGAATAAATGACACTGGGGGGGGGATGGATTTTACAAACTTCAAAGACAGAGAACTGTTGTGGCCCTAGAATGAAATAACAGCTTTTGCAGAAAGACAGACCCTCATATTTGTGTGGAAATGAGTTGCTTCTATCCCCAAATAACCAGCATCCCCCTTATAATGCAATCCCCCCCCCCAGTCTTTTTGCTCTCTGCCCTCCCTCCTTTTCACCTCTCCTCTCTTTCTCTTGTTCCCTCCCTCGTCCCTTCCAGATTGTATAAATATCTGTGAGCTGGTGGGTAGAGCAGTGTTCCAGACCTGTCCACTGAGGAGAGGCAGGGCAAAGGAGAAGAAGAGCTACCTGAGAAAAGAGGATAAGAAGCCAAATCCTCTCCAGGGAAATCCGGAATTGGGAATCAATGAGAAGTCCACTTGAGAGATAACTAAAACTGAAAGACAACCTGAGAGAAAAGAGAAAGAAACTTCTTCAGAGGGAGAACTTACAGTAGAATGACCAGGATGTGTGGAAAGGCCATCATCACTATGCTCCTGCTCGTCCTCTTGTCTGTGTATAGTCCTCTGGTGCGAGGCGATGCACAGGAACAGCCTAGTATGTGGCGGGGGAATGACCGGAGTGGACGATGCCAGTACACCTTCACTGTGGCCAGCCCCATGGAGACCAGCTGCCCACAGACTGCAGTCCCTGAAGTGGATGGCTTGAAGGCCAGGCTCAGCATTCTGGAAGTGCTGGTGTCCAGGCTGACAGCAAACTTCGCTGGGGGCGCCCAGAAAGCTGGAGACAGATCTCAGTCTGAGCTTCAGGAGTCGCTGAACCGGGCGGTGGGGGAGAGGAGCCTGCTGCAGAGGGAGAGGGAGCGTCTGGACCAGGAGGTGGAGGGACTTCACCGGAGGATGGAGGAGATGAAGAGAGAGACAGAGTGGTTGAGGAGCAGACAATGTCCGTCGCAGAGCCCTGTGGCATCGGCAAGCACCTCTCTGCAGGGAGGAGGGATGATGAGAGCTGCTGGTAAGAGACTCAGTCAGTCTACCAGACATTTCAACACGTTTACCACCATTAACTCAAGATTAATGCTTATTTACTTATATTTACTTATTAATGCTCTTTCACTGTATATATATATATATATATATATATATATATATAATTCTCAACACCTGGATAATTTTGCACATAGACTTTATTTGATTTTAAAATCTGTCCTCCTGCACACTGAAATTAAGATTTGCAACTAGAAATTTTAAGTACCTGCAGACAGATTGTCTGTCTGCTGAAATCTATATTTTCTGGCTGCAAAGTAACGGGTTAATGGGAGCAGACAGCTGATGATATAAATGTTATGTGCTGTGCCTCGATCAGACAGTGAGTGCGAGACACACTTTAAGTTCTTGCTTCAACAGATTTAAAGAGTAGAAAGTTATGATATTTGTAAATAAAGTAAAAAGCTGCCATAAAAACATAACCTTAAAACGCCATCTCTACATCCGACAGCAAATTCTCCAGCACAAACTCCCCTTGAAAGAAATGGGATGAGTTGTGTGCATTCTGTAATGAGGGAGGCGTATTTGCGTGGTTTATGTTTTGGTTGCAGCATTAGTCTGCAGAGACGCTCGGATCAGGTTTCTGTTGCTGCTTCCTGACTGTATTTAATGGTGGCGGGCCAGAGAGGGTTCGGTATTTATGAGCAGACCCTTCTCTTTTTATGACTGGTGTTTCCCTCTGCATGATAAGCAAGGTGTGAATACCCTAGTTGGGAAGGGGCAGGGGGTGAAATGGTAAGCATGCCGTTGAAGTGGTGGTTCCGTGCCAGGGTGCATGGCTGTTGAGGATGGAGGAGGGACCAAGAACACGTTACCTTCAGGAATCAGAGGAGCTTGAGAGTTATTGTAGAGCCATTCGGGTTAAGCTCTGGTATTCTGTGTGTTTAGTGGACAAACATTCCTCTAATTAACCTCCTTTCTTCACACTTCCTTTTCTCAAGCCATCGTTCAGTTGACCTCATTGGCTATCAGAGCATTTGGCTTGTAAATCCATCAGCGCCGGTAGAAGTTCACCAAACGTCTTCATGAGGAGAGGTTATATCCCTTCCCCAGGTGTTTGCAAAGCCCCTAATGTTAACACTTACAGACTGAAGTGACCATCAGAGTCAGAGAATAAGCCATCGTGAAAGAAAGACATGCCGAACCTAAGGACTGTGGGTATTTCGTCACCTGACAGGAAAAAAATGTAGTATGTATAATTAAAGCAGTGAGCTTCATTTGCAGCAACACTCACCGCTAACAATATTTATCTGAGCTGTTACTGGGCGATCTTATTTTGGGAATTTAAAAATAGGTCCCCACATAAAATTTGCACTAGTAGTGACTACACAAGCCAGCGAGGAGGAGGAGGATGCTAAAAGTGGAAGCTTTTTTTAAAATGGTGCACTGGCTTGTGCTCAAAGCAGAACCAATACAAAACTGAAAACATTCAGCAGGACACACAGAGAAAAAGACTTCAATCACACGAGTCCAGTAGTCATGTTATATATAGAGAATGATGAGCAGTAGTTCACATAGTTCTACAGGGTAAAAGAAGGTGTACAAAGGTAAAGGACGGTCAGAGAATGTGGACTGTTTATGATGATGGTGACTGACTCCTGTGGGAACAGACTCATTGAAAACCACCTTCAACAGCTGACTTTGTAGTTTCACGAGCTTTAAAAGAAGCATAACTCTTACTTTTCCAAAAGTCTTCTGTGCACAATTTCATTTGTTCGCTGGTATTAATCCTCCACCCATTACCAATCTTCTATTTCTCTTCATCAACATCAGCTTCCAGATGTCTTCAATGTGCATCATTAGGAGCCATTATGAGATCACAGAATGCTGCATAGACAAGAGCAGAGTGGGCACACACACACACACACACACACACACACACACACACACACACACACACACACACACACACACACAAAGAAACATAGCCCACACCCCTTTTTTGTGAAGAACTACCCTGAAGGTTATTATGTCTTTAGCAACTGTTAACTTCTGTGTATGTTGAGGCCTCTGAGGATGATGGTTGCAGTCTGCAGGCGTTGTGTGACATTGTTATGGTTTCACGAAGGAGTCAATGAGAGAACAAAAGGAGTTGGGGTTAGGTGCGTTAGTGGGGATGAGAAGAAGAAAAATGTAGAAGATGGTAGTAAAGATACGCAGCAGAGGAAAGGAGAAGGAAAAAGGGCCAAATGAGTGATTTTAGGACCCGATGTTGACAGAACTGGGATGGGATTGGGTGTCGAGAGCGTCAGGTATGTGTGTTACGGTTAGCCAATCTACTGACTGTCTGACTCCAGAGCAGCTGAGAATCCATTCAGGGGTGTTTGTTTCCTTCCGTCACATTCCCTGCTGTCACTCGTGCCATAGCTATGTTTGGTCACACAAACGCTCTCTCAACTATTCCGTGCCACACGTAAAAGCATGCACAAGAAATCTACGCATACGTTCAAGTCCAATGTCTCACCTGCTGATCAGACCGAGCCGGCAGGGAGACGGCAGCAGAGTGAGAGGTGGGACATGTTACTGCTGTCAACTTTGTTTTCGCTGTTTCTCATACATTGGAATTTCTCCCTCTCCTCTGATAGACTCGGCATGGCAGTATAGATCACCGGGCTTCCAGGAGCTGAAGGCTACAGTGACGGAGGTCCCCGGTCCGGATGGCTCTCATGACCACTCAGGTCTCCGTTTGGATAAGTTTCTCTCTTACAGCACCACATTCATGCTTCAGCAGGATTCTCCCAACTCACTACCAATCAGATGTACTTAATTCACACAGATGCCTTTTTCATCACCATTGTTACCATGTGGTAGAAGTTCAAACGTTTACTCTCCTTTCAGGAAGTCATTACATTCCATTCACTGCATGATAGATAGAAAATCTTAAATTTCACCGTAAGAGAAATTTCTATTTAACACTGCAAGATTTACGGTCCATCAACGATGCATCATTATCACAATGGGACATCATCTAACATCATAGGAATCCCATTTTAGTACAAGAAAACAGTCCGGAGTTGTCTCATTCATCAGCTGAGACTTTGCTTGGATGGGGAGAAAGACAAATAAACAGTAAATAAGACCACACACATTCACATTCTGGCCAGAGTGAAGTCATTATTTTCATAGTTGAGTCTTTATAATCCTGTTCTTGTGGGGAATACTCATCTAACTCACCCCTGTTCCTTCCTCCTCCCCTCTTCTGTCCATCTGACCTCGCAAACATGACACTCACACTCACACACCCGCCTCCACTGACAACCTCAGAGCAAATACTGCTATAAATACAGCAGCATCTGGGCTGAGAATACCTCAGTCATACCCAACCGTAGGTTTAACCCTGCCTAATGTTCATGTTTGTGTCGTAAATGTAAAGGGAAGGCACTCCCAATGAGGGCGCCACACCCACCCTTCAACATCCCCCAAACCATATCATTGTTCCTGCTAATGAAAGGCTCCCAGCAGGTTTGATTGTTTGAGGATACACGTGTTGTCACCACGTGAAGTCACATAATCTGCGATGAGGCCATGCCACACAGAAGCTACATAGCCATCAGCGTATTTATAAGACATATTCCTTTCTAACGCTTGATACAGTAAGACCTGAGAGCATGGGTTTATTTTAGGCAATGGTAAATATACTGCCTTATCGCTTTCCCAGTCAGACCAGCGGAGGAGTCTTCCTGCCTGGAATGAAGTGTAATCACGTAGCTGCTCTTGTCCAGTCATAATAATTTGACCTTCATCAATGTGGCTCGGGTCTCTTCACCTCCCATTTCCCCTGCTTCTAACACATCAAACTCAAGGAAAACATTCTCACTTGCTGCCTAAAACATCCCACCCACTGACAGGTGCCACCATGACCAGATAATCAATCATTGACTTCACCAGTCAATGGTCATAATGTTTTGGCAGATCAGTCCAATCTGTCACTAAATTCAAAACAAACACACTTTTTGTCACCATCATCAATAAGATTTGAACAGTGTTGTCATTTAAAGTCAGCTCGGTAACTGTTGGACTTTTTTTCCTGCTTTATCGCTGGAATATTTCAACCAACTTTCTTTAGTGTCTCATTCAACTCCCAAACTTATAAACTTTTATCTCACAGTAAACATGACTGAAACTGCCGTGTTTAAGTCTTTCAGCCTGTGTGTCCCCAGTGTGAGAGACCAGTTTAGGTTGTCCAGTGTGTTCCAGGTATTCTGGTGTATTCATCCTCCCTCCCTCACCTTTCCTCTCCAGGTTGTGGGGAGCTGATCTCCGTCGGACAGCCAGTCACTCACAGGAAGGCCGACAACATAGAAGGGAAATACGGAGTTTGGATGCAGGATCCGGAACCCAACTCCCCGTATGGACTCAACATGATCTGGCGCATTGACACCATTGGCGCTGACGTCAGGAAGCTGTTTGGGTATGACGACATGGAACAACTCTCTCAAGGCTTCCCATCCAAGGTAGGACTCACGTGGATGAGTCGTCCACAGGAATAAGTCTGAACCACGTGTCGCTCCTGGTCAGTGTCTCATGGTTTCCATCCACAGGTGCTGCTATTACCGGAGCAGGTGGAGAGCACTGGTGCCGTTGTGTACCGAGGCTCTCTGTACTATCAGAGACGCCGTAGCCGAACCCTTATCCGCTATGACCTGGCTTCCGAGAACATCGCAGCCCGCCGTGATCTCCCCCACGCCGGCTTCCACGGTCAGTTCCCTTACTCCTGGGGAGGCTACACGGACATCGACCTGGCTGTGGACGAGCTCGGGCTGTGGGCCGTCTACTCCACCAGCAAAGCCAAGGGGGCCATTGTGATCTCCCAGCTGGACCCGCACACCCTGGAGGTGAAGAAGAGCTGGGAGACCAACATCAGGAAGAGCTCCGTGGCCAACTCCTTCATCATCTGCGGCAGACTGTACACCGTGGCCAGCTACACCGCGCCAGAAACCTTCGTCAACTACACGTACGACACAGCAACCGGCCAGGGGAAGGCCTTGAGGATCCCCTTCAAGAACCTGCACCGCTACAACAGCATGATCGACTACAACGTGGCCCAGAGGAAGCTGTTTTCCTGGGACAACTACCACATGGTGTCCTACGACCTCAGGCTGGCACGCCAGCAGGCCAGCTAAGGCCGCCATCAGACTGTTGAGACGTGACAGCCGTTCACCTCTTCCTGCTTCACAGACTCCAGGGCTTTAGAGCCCAAAGTGTGTGATGGTAGTAGTTAGAAAGCAAACACGTAAAGAATCAGTGTATAGAAGAGCCTGACGCCCAAAATCCAAAGTGAAATAGAGACGTTTGAGAAACAGTGCCCCCTACAGGTCTGGTTTCCCCCTACACAGGGAGGCTGTTTGCTGGGGCATAACCCACAAACATGTTGTTAGAGGAAATGTTTTTGTGATATTACATATTAATATTATAATAAAATATTTGTCATTTGTAAAGCTATATGTATTTGCAATCTGGATATAAAGCGTAGTTTAATATCACCAGCTGAGCGGGATAATTAATGCCGACCAGTTCCAACACAAACTGGCCATTTGTTTCAGCTGTGAACTTTGTTTTATTTTATTTTTATTAAGCTGCTCTCTTATTCAGCATTTATTGAATTTTGCATGAACTTGTACATTGTACTCAATTTAATGATGTAATGTTCAAAAGTGTCATGAAATAAACTTCTTCCTGAACTACAATGTTTTATGTGATAATTAAGTGCCTCAAAAAGAAAGGATTGGAACCACTTCACGTAGGATGTCTTCAGATCTATTTGAAATATATCAGGGAAGTTAGCAATTAAAGGTGCAGTATGTGAAATTTAGGGATATCTCTTTCAATAAATATATTCATACTTTAATTTTTTTTTCAAAATATGCTGAACATGAGAATGATTTATTTTTACTTAGCTTAGAAAAAGGCCGTCAAATCACCAGAGGAAGCAGGTTTTCTCACAAGCAGGCCGCCATCATTGTAAAGCAGCCTGAGTGAACATACCAAACATCAGCTTTAGAGAGGCATTTTCACGTTTTAAAACTGTTTTTTGAGAAATTTGTGAATTCCAAGGGGCCAAATTTTCATAAAAAGAGGATCATATTTATCAGTCAAAGACAAATCTCAGAGAACGATGACCCTGGAGAGTATTCAACTCTGTGGGTTTAATAATGTTGCACTGTTAAACAGAATCCATCAGAACCTCTACCTCGCCACCATAGGTGTTTGAATAGGGAGCAGTGAGCTGAGATGAAGAACAGTAAGTTGAAATCTAGCTCATTACATGCGCATTGTTTTTGCACATTCACTTCTTATTCTAGACGAACATTCAAACGGCCAGTAGATTATCTAAAAAATGCCGTGAAGGGACACTTTAACAGCAGAACTATTTTGATAATTCTAATAAGTTTCTCAGAACCAGAAAAAAGTATAGCATGCTTAGTAGTAGTTTAAAAGAAGTGAATTACTAACATTACTTATGTAGATAAAAAGAAAGACTAATAAACAGGCACACGTAGCCTGATCTGGGTTCCTTCAGCATTCAAAAAAGAAAAGGCTGTGAAGACTCCAACTGTTGAGTCAAACTTTAATCCATAGTTTCCATAAAATGATCATTCTAGTGATAAATTGATAAACTGAATCTGTTAAAATGCAGGAGACACGAGCTAACCTTGATGTCCATCTGGGAGGAGACCCCGATAGACCCTTACACGCTGGAGAGATTACATCTCTCGGCTGGCTTGGGAAGGCTTCGGAATCTTCCTCGAGGAGTTGGTGGATGTTGCCGGGGAGAGGAAACTCTGGGCTTCCCTGCTGAAACGGCTGCCCACGCGACTCGAATAAGCGGAAGATAAAACGTAACAAGCTAAACTGGTCATTGACTCTCATGCCTTAAAACGGATCAATATGGCATTAATGTTACTTTTTGAGTGATTAATAAGGCCTTAATAAAGACTTATACCTGATCCATAGGGCATTACTGATGGCTTAACTGGTCATAGGGCATTCATTTCACCTTATACTTAATACATAGGGCATTATTGATGCTTCATAGCTGATCAATAGGGTAATGCCCTATTATATGCTTTATAGATGTTCAACAGGGTATTATTGATGCTTCATAGCTGATCAATAGGGCATTATTGATACCTTAGAACCGATCAACAGGGCATGGATTTCTTATAGCTGAAGAAAATGGCATTATTGATGCCTTGCAACTAGGAAAATGTAGGAAATTTGAAATGCCTCAAAAAATATCAATAGGGCGTTCTTAAAGCATTACTTGGCCATTAAATCATTTTCAATCTTCTGAATGTGGCACGACTTAAAGGTGTGGAGTCTTGTTGGAGGTGTTGCAGTGACACCTGGTGGTCAGAAGATCAACATACTACATTGGATGTAAAGCAAAATTGCTACATCCAATTAAAAGATGACTGAGACCCTTCAACAGTATATTATTTTTATTAGTTTCTGTAACCAAACTGAGAGAATGTAAATAAGACGTACATATTTTAATACAGCGATGAAACCCCTGTACAAGTTCAACAAAAGACAAAAAAAAAAAGGAAAGTATCATTACCTTCCCTCCCCCATCATCCAAAGCAAGGACTCTTCCCCTGGATAGGGCAGAGGTGAGGACGCTCTTCCCACCTCAGGGTGCATACTGCTGTACATATCTTAACGACCCTCGTCACCGTAACCGGGAGATGAAAGCTTTGTGGGCGGGGCAGCCAGCAGAGGTGAGGCAGAGAGAAAACCGCATTGACTGCTATCATCGGTAAAGACAACAAAAGAATGAGTGTCCTCTTCAGTAACCGAGGCTTCTCATTTCATCTTTTTCCTCATTCTGCGTGTGAGTTGACCCCTGTGACGAGAGGGGTCATGAACAGGACACACTCAAAAAGGTTCTACTGTTTCGACAAACAACTCCTTAAGGTAAGTTCCTTGCAATAGCCCTATCCTGCTATAGTCTAGCTAAGGGCACTGAAATCAGTCAATAGCAGCAGGTGCTTTACAGTGAAGTGTGTATAGGTGTGTGTTGGTGTGACAGCGAGGGTGGGTTTGAAAGCAGTGAAAAGGGTGTGTGACACCTGACAGCTCCTAAACTGGAACAGCTTTAAGTGATCATACATCATAAATGTAATTATTTTAATCCACTCAAAATTCTGCTGCTTCAGCAAAAGCCATCCGCCAAAGCTGTGACATCTCTGCGTTGCTTTAACCTTTGGCTAAATATACAGGAGAGTCTACGAGCTCCCCCACCATTTACATCAAAAACACACACCTGACACCCACACTCGCACCCCAACACATCAATAATTTTCAGGCAAGGAGTTGAGAGCAGAAGGCAGGAGCAAAGGCTCACAGGCAGACTAATCATTAATTCAATCGTTCAATTAACTGCTGCAACTTTCACATTACAATGATGGTGAGAAAAAAAAAATAAAACAGACAATAACATTTCTGATTTCATGTCTCGGTGTACTAACTGTGGAAAAAAACCGTTGAATGAGTGTGTGTGTCATAACGAGGTGCATTTCCACGTGTACAAATCTGTGGATGAGTGACGATGGGCGATTGGGCAACAGAAAGTGTGCTTCACGAAATGACGTCTCCTTAACACGATCGTTTTGTCTACAAAACCAAAAGTGATTCTTTTTTTTTCACTAACAAAAGAGGATTCTCTTAGAATAGGCATGATCCTATCTGGGAAAATAAATGCGAGGAACAAATCAAAAGCTTTAAAATGGCGAACTCAGCAGCAGATCTCATTCAGATTTTTTCCTCCAGCTCAGCTCTTCTCTACAGTCACAGTAGATTTCTATCAAACAACTTGTGCAGCCGCTTCATCAGCATGTAAATATGATGGAAGAATCCAACTCATCCACCTACAGTGGGACATGGCAGGGGAAGAAAGAGGAGGATTATGGTTATGCTGGACAGTGCCAACTGGGAAAGCGCTGACATCTGTAACGTAGCTCATCCTCCTCCCCCACACTGTCCACCAGGCCTGGTAGGAGGTGGTGAATGAGTGAACGGGGATAGATTCTCTCTCTCTATCTTCCATCCATACCCATCGTCAGCTGAAGAGGGTCAGCCACTCTTTACTTGCCCTCTTCAGGTTTGATGGCCTGTGGTTTAATGGGGCCAGTCCGTATGGGCTTGGCCGTGGAGATGGGGGGTTTGTCAGAATCTGGACGTTCGCCTCCCCCCTGGTGGTTCGGGGCCGAGTTATCGTGTGGGGATTTCCCTCCCTGTTCGAGACGAGATACTTTATTGACGGGCGGGGCCTTCAGTTGCTGCTGCTGTTCTGAGAAGAACTTGTGGGTGGACTGGAGCACCTCAGCTCGCTGCTTTGCCTACAAAGTGACAGAGCAGAGAATCAAGTAAGCACAGAGTTCAAAGAAAGTTGAATGAACTGTAGCATGAAAAGATCTTTCATTGAGGAGATTTTGAACACAGCCAGCAGTTTTAATAAGGAACCAGACCTTTAGGTCCTGTTCAGCCTTCAGAGCATGAGTGCCTCTGGGTCCAAGGGAGGGACCAGGAAGAACCCGGGGAGGGTGCTGACTGTGCTGCTGGTGCTGAGGTCGCGGATGGGGCATGAGACCTCCCCCCATATTTGGAGACATCGGGGGACCCATGGTAGAACGCTGAATGCCCCCAGCATACGAATTAGCATTCGGAGGTCGAACCAGAGGAGACACAATATTGGGCTGTGACAGAATCTGAAAAGAAAGGTGACAGGTTACCTTTCATGCCAATAATCATTGTGTTACATAAAAACTATCAAAAAAGGATAAGAGACTATTATATTACCTGTGGGTTGAACTGGCCGGGGAAATGCGGTGTCATTCTCATGCCAGCAGATGCCTGCTGAAACTGCTTCTGGTACAGCATACTGTTAATCTTACTGGACTGGCTACTCGGTGATGTGGAGCTGGCCCTGCAGGAGAAATCAGGGGGGGGGCGGCATTATAATCATGTGAATTAAGTACATGATGAAATGGCATGTGATGAGTTGACTCTAAAATCAAGCACCGTACAAAGTTCCACTGGTGAATACACACATTTTCTTTTTAAATAATACTTATTGTGGATTTTGGATATGCTTGGAGGTTATTCTGTAAAACTGGTACCTGTAATGGCTGGAAGTGGGTGTTGTGCTCCTGGCGTTGGGAGGGGTTCCAGGCTTCACATCCATCCCACCGAACATTTTCAGATCCATCTCCATCTACAAAGTGTAAAAATAAGGAACTGTTCCTGAAACCCAAACCAGATGTACACATACATAAATACAGACGATACAGTACCTTGCTCGGGGGAGGCTGCATCATGCCGTGGTTGTGGCCCATCATGCCTCTGTATGGCTGGGAGACTGGGGGCTGTCGGTTGATGTTGGGGGGTTGAACCTGGGGAGGAGTGGGGGGCAGTGCCAGGAGAGCCTGACCGCCACCTGAGCCAAAACTTTGCAGGGACATCTGGGAATTGGAGAGGGGAACCGTTACCTGGACACAGAAAAAGACACCCAACGGATTCACCAACTCCTCAACTGAAAGAAACCGTTTCACCTCTTTGACCAACCAAATTTCAGTTGGCTCTTTAAGAAGTTTTCTTAACGGAAAGTCTACGTCTGAATTCAGGTTACCTGTTGCATTGCAGAACTGGGGGACTGAGTGTTGCTATAGTAGCTACTTTGTCCATGTTGTTGCACTGGCCCAGAGTACATGTTTGAATGTTGATTCATCCCCTGTCGAGCCTGAGCCGAAGACACAAACATCAGATGGCATAGATAAGTACACAAAACAATTGATGTACAGAGGTCACTAGCAAAATGTGAAATATTTCCTGTGAGCAGACTGTCTACCTGCAGAAGGTGTGTGTCAATGAGCTGGGAGCCCCCCATGCCAGAAGGCTGGTTGAGCTGTGGCTCAAAGAGAATGGGAATGTGTTGGGTGGAGGAAGTCTGCTGATAAGCTAGATTAGACTGAGGCTTGCCCAGCTCAGACGCCTGCACACCGGGGTAGCTGTGCAGGGATGGCCCTGACAGCATCATGGAGGGCTGTGAGAGGCTGCTCTGCATGAATGCCTGCTGAGACCTGAAGGAGGACACACCAGAGGATCAGGACATACCTCGCACAGGATTGATGGCATTCAGCGGAACTGTACATTATAGATATGCTTGTATTGGGGAACTGAATACCAGTTGTGTTGTGGTTTACCTGTAAGGCTGCAGAGAAGAACTGAACATGTCCTGCGGCTGAGAGACTGGAGGTCCAGCACTAAGTCCTAGCTGAGCCTGGTGTGTGTGTTGGTGTTGGTGCTGGTGTTGGTGTTGGTGTTGCGGTTGACCTTGCAGCGGGGCGTAGATAGGGATGGGAATTTGCTGCACTGCTGTCGGCTATAAAGCGGGGAAAGAGACAGGAGTGTTATTTCAAGTTGAAAGCAAAACTACCCGTCACATGCTGCTGTAGAATCCTACCTGCGAGAGGCCCGGATTGAAGCCTTGTTGCTGAGCCAGGGAGGGTGGGGCCAAGCGAGGGTGGGGGGCACTGAAGAGGTGACTTGTGTCCATGTAGAAGGCTGGAATCTGAGCTGCAGAACCTGGATATGAAAGGGATTCAAAGACTAAATAATATGAATATTATATATAAGAGCATTCATAACTGGATTCATTCTTCCACATCATTCATTCAGCCAACAGGTGTAACAGGACATCAGAGACTGGCGTCATATTCCTCTCACCTGCTGCAGACTGAGAGACGTACACCTGTGGGGTCTGCTGCTGCTGGGGCAGGAGGGGAGGCACACAGCCCAACTGAGAGAAGCTGCTGCTACTACTACTACTGGAGGAAGACAAACTACCACCCTGCAATTGCTGAGGCTTCACTTTGCAGATGTTAGGGGGGTCAGACGCCGTGGTGGTCTTCGTGCTGAGCGAAGATGTCGTATAAGTACCAGATCCTGCGAGACGGAGAAAAAATATATGCGTATGATAATAAAATAAATCATAACGAATGCCTGGATACTCCTGATGCACTCTGTCTAGACACACACACACACACACACGCATACACGTGTGTGTCAGTGTACGGTCAAATGTCGGAAAAATACTCTTGAAGGTAAATGGGCGATCATAACTGGGAGTTCTGTTACCTGACAATGAAGTGCTGGGTGTAACAGAAGCTACAGGGATCTGTGGCATTGAGGCTGAGGAGAAGGAATATGAAGATGCACAGGAGGTGATTGGAGAAGAGGATGAAGTGACTGGAGCGCTTTTTTCCAGACTTGGAGAGTTCTCCCATGCTTTACGAGCCGATTCCATCTAGGGGGTTGAGAGGAACATAGAAGACGGTTAAAGGTGATGTTTCACTGACACTCAACAGAGAGAGTGATGTTCCATACATCTTTGTACCTTTAGTGTGAGGTCAACAGTAGCAGGAGAGACAGTGCTGAGGCTGGAGCTCTGTTGAAGGGTCTCTCGTCGAGGGAGTGGCAGAGAGTGTGGTAGTGCCACCTGAGAGAAAAACCAGATTCCATTCATATTCACTCGTAAGAATCGGGTAATCCAGGCTGTGAACTACTCAAAATAAAATTTCACACTGGAAGAATATGCACTCACATTTGCTACCAAACTCTCTTCCATTTTGTTTCCTCCTGTTGGAACGCTGTCGGCCATGGAGGAGGAGGGGGCGGTGTAGTCGGTTACAGACTCCTTGGAGTGAAAGAAGTGCAGTAATCACACACATTATCAGTTGGTGAAGGCAAAATATATATAAGTCTCATGATTACCTAATATTAACTGCTATGTAGTTGTTAGCAAAGACAGAGGCCCTGCTGTGAGTTAATGTAGGAAGGATTTACCTTAGAGTTACTGTTGTATTCTGCAGAGGGGACTGTGATCATTCCTTCTATGTCTCCTCCCAGCTCTGGTACTGTGGCATCACTAGTGGGCGGACTGGAGTCCGTGGCTCTATTGACGGCGCCTCCGGGGACTCCTCCATCCAACCCCTCTCCTTCACCTCCACGTGCATCTTTGGCCTTGCGATTCTTTAGAGAGCGTTCTTTACCAATGGGACCTGGCTTGTACTCCTTGGTTTCCAATGGCTCCATTTCAGGTAGCTGGACGGATCAAACATTTACATCGGAGTTGAGCGTCAGGTCATTAATAGTGATCAACGTTGCATACCAGCTTAAAACATTTTTACTAGAGCAGTTACCTTCTGTGTTTTTATTGGGCCAGCTCGAGGTTGTTTCTGTCTCTGTTCTTTAGGAGCAGGCAATTTGTTTTCAGAACCAGTTTCTAGCAGTGCTGGAACGCCATCGCTGTCAGTGCTGCCTGCAGACGACGGTGCTCCAAACTGAATACTGTCTATTGCCAAGTCAACACTGCTTTCTGATCCAGGCTTCACATTCTGAAACATTGCAAAGACAACATTTCTCAGTTTATTAATGTCAAGAGTGTCAAACTCAAAAGAGCCAGGTGGATTAAACATACCTCAGAAGAGACTGTGCCAGTAAAGGAGGTAAGCGGTTTATTCCAGGCACTCACAGAGGGTGGTTGGGGAGGGCTGATTGGACCAACTGGAATATATGTTACATATAATAATCAAAGGCCTGCTAAAGATTCACTTCTGCATTTCAAAAAGATTCAGAAGTTAAAAATTGTATGAGATTATAACAAGCCTTGACAAAGACCACTCACGTTTCTTGACTTCAGGAAGGACAGTGGAGGACGCCACCTTGTTCTCCCACAGTTCCGTACCGAGGGTGCTGTGTTTCTGTGCAGCTGTGGGGGGTAGGCTCTTAGAGGTAAAGTCCACCGGTGCAGGGGGGATGGAGGGCAGAGGAGCCACAGTTCCTTCCAGAACCTGAGGCGATGCAGTAGGCTTGGCTGGGGTAATGTGAGAATGCTGAGGAGCAGAGATGGGGGGCTGCTGTTGGGCCTGAGGAGTAGTGGTTACGGGGGGCTGTGAGGCCTGTTGCTGCTGTTGTGATGACTGCTTTTTAGCAAATCTTGGAGGCAGTTTGCCACCACCTCCTCTGCCCTTCTCCCCAGAGCCTTTTTTACTCCAGTTCTGTAGAATATTACAAAGTATTAGGGAATTTTCTACTCACGTTGCAAGAGGTCCACTTAGCCAACCCTATTCTCCAAGTCGAAGGCCATAACAATATAAAAGCATTCTAAAATCATTTTAAAAACCTTAAAGGTCATTAAGAGTAAACACTGATTGAGAGCCTCCAGTTTCTGACCCCCGATATAAATGATCAAATAATTAAAGCTCATTTTCATCCAAGCATGCTTTGCTCTTTTACGTCATGTGTTTTAGACTTTAGCCGTCTGAAGCCATGCCTCCCCTTACCTGAGTAGTCTGCTCTTCCTTTTTCCTTTTCTCTTCATCCTGCAGCCGTTTTTGTTGCTTGCGTGAGACCACCTCTGTGAAGCCGTCATCATTGGCGCTGGACTGTGGGTCTTCTGTGGTGGTGACCTCCGGTTGATCATCTATGATGACAACACCTGTGTGATAAGGGGGAAAAAAGGAATCAAAAAAGGAATCAAGACACTTACATTCAGTTATCAGGCCAGGAGCAGTTGGAGCCAAGTGTATAAAAGCATTGACTTACTGGCATAATTGTTTAGGTCGAACTGAGAAAGAGCATTCTCTTTGGGCTTCTTGGCCGCCTGTTTGGCCTCATCCTTACGGCGAGCAGACAGCTCTTTTGAAGACCTTTGGGCTGTTCCTCCAGCTGATGGTTGGGTTGTCTCAGAGTTCTGCAGGGTTGGTGGTCTACTCGATAAAAGACAAACAAGGACGACAAAGAAAGACTGAGATGGTGGGAGCAACTGTGTCAAAATCTTGAGATAATAACATTGTTAATATTCACATTTAAAAAAGACAGCTCGTAATTAGATGTATTAGAGTTAGGGTTGTAATAGTTTCCATTCACTAACCCATCGGCTCTAAAGTCTAACTAATAACACCAGACTGATTCTATATTTAGTAATCTTTCTTTCTGTAACTTTATGCTGCAGTTGCATCACATTATTAACTGAAGTATGTACATCAAGTGTTCATTTGATTTGGCGCATCATTGAATGATTATACAAAAAAGTTGATATGAAGAAAAAACGACAACATTACTCTACCATACCTTATTCTCAATGTCCGTCAACTTCATTGAGCAGACAGCATTAATGTAAGCAGACTAAATAAATTCTTAACTTAAGAAAGCCTGATTTCTTTTTTCAAACTCACCCTTTACGTCCAGCTTTGCCCCCTCCTCTCCTCTCTCCCTTGCCTCCTTGGTAAATCCTGCCTGGTTTGGTGCCACTGTTGCCTCTGCGATTTTGTCTCTCTGTAGGCCTCTGACTTGAGAAACTCCTCTTAGCTCCAAGAGCTCCATCGCGTTTAGCCAGCAACCCACCATCAGGAGGACTTTTACTGGGGGTCAAAGAGCCCTGTGGAGGTGCAGTTGTCAAGGCAGAGGCTGCTTCATTTGCAGCCTCCAGTGCTCCTTTCCTTTCCTCTCGCTCTCTCCGTTCGTTGAAGTCACTGCTCTCAGAGGCAGTCTCCCACTCCTCATTAGCTTGATCGGAAGAGTTCTGATTGGATAAGTCGGGGGACTTGGTACCAACTGCAGTGATTGTGGGGCTGCTGGTCTCTGGTAAGAGAGCCACTATTGATGAGGGCAAGTCCGGTGCAGGCGTAGTGGCTGTCACTTCTGTAAGCACAGTTACAGGGGTTCCTGGAGCTCTAGACAGGGTGGGGGAGTGGGAAACTGGGGCAGAAGCAGAGCCAGAGATGCTAGCAGCAGGCAATGGGAGAAGAGGGGCGGGGGGACTTGGGGCCGTTTCTCCACTTGCTAACACTGCAGCCTCTCGCTCTTTCAAGCGCCTGAAGCGGGGAGGTTTATCTTGCCTAGGGGGCCGCGCTGGCCTGGATCGACGGGGTCTCTCTCTACTACTCTGGGGAGCCCCATCCCCAAATTTCTTGCAATCAGACTTCGGAAGTCGTCGGTCAGTGTGAGCATTGTCATATCTAAACGTGGACTCTGTGTCCTCCGGCCTGAATGTCTCCATTGGTTTAGAGGGCCACTGAGAGGAGGACTCTCTGGGCAAAGGCCGTCTTAGAGGGGCTGAGCGAGGGCCGCCCCGTTCCCTGGCTCCACCACGTCTACTGTAAAGTCCTCCTCTTCCTCGCCGAGAAGGTTCTCCTTTAGGAAGGAATCCTGGCCTGGGCCTGTTTTCGTCATCCCCTCTGGATCCAACCTTCTCCCCAATGTGAGGAGGACCAAAACCTGGCTTGTGGGGTCCAGACCGGGGCTCCCCAGGAAACTCTCTTCTCAGTGGACGGCTAGGTTTGGTGCTAGGCTCACGATCAGAAGGTCCAGTATCACTGGCAGACTCCCTCCCACCTTCGCTTTCAGAATCTGTGTCTGAACCACGGCGCCGTCTACGTTTAGGTATAACTTCAAAGTCTGAGCTTTCGCTCCGTGTCTCGCTTTCCTCCCTGTTGCGGAAGGCGGCAGCACCTCCAGCAGAGGGCAAATCAGAGCGTGACCGGGGCTCGCGGTAAGGATAATCTGTCCTACTACGACCACGCCCCCCCCTGCTTCGGCCACTGTATGTCCCCCGATAACTCCGTCCTCTGGAGTAATATTCTCCTCGACCACGTCCTTTGAAATTTGAGTCTATAGGCCACTCTCTGTCTCTGTCCTTGTCTCTGTCCTTGTCCATTTCCTTCTCCCTCTCACGTTCTCTCTCATCTCGTCGGTAGACACGTGGCGGAAGATTGGGCTCTTTTCTGGAGGGCAGTTTCGGTTCTGCATGTTTGTCATTGGTGGGTGGTTTGTCTGCCTTCTCCTCCTGAGAGGAAGAGGTGTGAGCCCCAGAGGAAGGCTGCGAATCCCTGGATCTCTGATGTCCAGCAGGCATTTCCTCAGCCTGAACAACATCTCTCTTTCCCTCACACAGAGGTCTAGGACCCTCAGCTACAGCAGCCGCTGCAGAAGGAGCTTTGGACAATTGGTCCTTTTTAGATCGATCTCCTCTTTCTCCTCTCTCATGACGCTTTTCTCTCTCTTCCCGTTGTTCCCTCTCCTCCTTCATGTCCCTCAAGACAGGCTTCTTTATTGGCCCAGACCTGCGGACTGGTCTCTCCCCCCCTGGTCCCTCTCTACGTCCAGCCCCCGATCTTCCACCCCAGCGCAATTCAGATTTCTGTTTGTTTGGAGCTGGCAGAGAAAGCTTCTCTTGTTTGTGTAATCCATCACCAGGCGGTGTGCTCCGGCTACTGGTCACTGAAGCCTGGGGGTACAGTTCATTCTGTATCTTCTCATCGACCCGTTCACCTATGTCTTGTAGCTCAAGTGCTTTTGTTCCTGGGAGCCCATCAAACCTGGGCTCATCCAGTTTCAGTGAGTTGCCGGAGCCCTGGGAGATACTCCTCTGGAGCATAGCTTGACCAAGAGCTTCAACCTCTTCCCCACTAGGTAACCCCGACTCCTCAGGGTCAAAGCCTGGGCCTACTGGGATCCTGTCTAGGGGCCCTGATGCATCCTCTGGGCCCTGGGTAAATGCTGACAGGGACTCTGTAGGGTCCTGGAAGAAGTTACTTTTATGAGAGTCCAATGCACTGTGATCCTGGGGATACATAGCAGGGAGTACTCTATCCAGATCCAAACCGGGGTCCATCCTAAACAAAAACAATTATTATTGTGTATTGTAGTTAAATTATGCTTTTAAAAAAATATTTTTTTATTCATTTCCACACAATTATTTACCTTGGATCCTTGTTGTCGTCTCTTCCTTTTGGTGGAGTTACAGATGGCAACGGCTCAGAATGTGGGTATGGGTCTGATCCCCATACCATTCGTGAATCCGATGGCCGGCCATGGTCTCGAATTGGTCGAGTCAAATGGTCAAATGAGTCTGAGCTAGAACTCGAGTTGTCACCAGGTTCTCTGCGCACAATCTGCTTGGGAGGGATCCTCGCTGGAGAGGAAATACCAGAGCAAACTTATTTTTTTTGCCTGGTCATCAGTCATCACATAAAAAAATACAAATTTACTCCATTTCTATTCCATACTGCAAAGATTTACATACCGGGATGAATGTTAGCTGGGACATCCATGGTTGGACGCCCTGACATCATGCGTGGGTCTATGTAGGACTGCATCATGAGCCAGCGGGGGTCGAACCCCATGGAGGCCAGGTGCTGATGATGGGGGCCTATAGGCTGATACATGGAGCGGTGTTGCTGTTGTTGCTGGGCAGCTGGAACTCCACTACTACCTGATGGGGACACAGAGCCTCCACCCTGTTGTTGCCACTGTTGTTGCTTCATCTGCTCCTAACAAGACCAATACAGAATATCAAACAGTGAAAATGAAATATCAAAGATAATTTGGTGTCAAGTAATTTTATTCATCAAAGTCTTATCAAACTAATCATAAAATAGACGCCTTTTGGTTCCATTTGAAAGCCAGCTCTTTCTCGGACACACATATAATATAACAAACCAACAGTCAAGTGATTATAAACTCAAGAAAGCAGCTCCAGACAACGTTACCTGCTGTCGAAGGAAACGAGGTGGCAAAGACTTTTGAAACTGTTTGGAATAGCCCGAGGACAGAGAGGGACGCATTGCAGTGGCTGCTTCTCCTTCCAGCTGTGGCGGTACCACTGGAACATCCTCACCGCTGGTGTTATCCATATGAGGCAAAGATAGGTGGGGCTCATCTACTGCAGAAAGACAAACCCATTAGTCTTCAGTAGCTACTTCAAAAGGATTATATAGGTGTCATTTTTGGATGGAAAGCCTCCAAAACAGCTCACCTCTTTTGTCTTCAATGTTGAAATAGTCTCGAACAGGTGCTGTTGTCTTGTCGGTCTGGTTCTCTTCTATCAGAGGGCAAATTTCAACCTCGGAACTTTCTTCTTCGTCCTGAGCTTCTGGAGCTATGGTCACAGGTATCTGGATTGGGGGGCTCGGCTGGCGTGGCAAGTGAACCTCTTCCTCTATATTTGGTTCTACTCTTTCATGGTCCTGCTCCGTCCTCTCCCCATCTCGCTCCAAGCTCTCAGGGAGAGGAGAATGTACAATTGGAGCTTGTGATTGTGAACCTGGGATTGAAGGTACTGGACTGGATACAGGTGCAGGAACTGGGGAGGAGGCATCCTCATACGCAATTGCTGTGTCGTCAATGTTGGTTTGAACGGGGGCAGATTTGCCCTCGGTGGCCTGGCGATGTTTTTCATTGAGAAGCTTCAGCTTTTCAGCACAAGCAGCAAGTCGCTGTTCTTCCATCTTCCGTTCCTCCTCCTCTCTCCTCCGCCTCGCTCGTTCTACGGCTTCAGAAATCTCTGGCTTCTTGCGCTTCTGTCGCCAGGTTTCAGAATCTTCCTCTGTTGCTGCAGTCTGTGGTTTGCTAACACGTGGAGCTCCGCCGCCCACAGCCCGATTTCCGCCCTGGATAACCGAAAACTTAATATTGATACCGACTTATGGTCCATCTGTTAAAATAAATAATGTACACATGATGGGGTCTTGCAAATTGGATAATCAGCATTACCTGGTAGTCCTGTGGAGCAGCTGACTTATTCTGCTGTCCCATATTGCCAGGTGATGGGGCTCTAGGATCCATAGTGTCAGCCCATGCAGTTTTACTGCCACCACGCTCCTCAGAGCCCTCCTTCCAGCCCTCCTGACCGTCCGGTGGCCGAGATCTAACACGCTCCACTTTACCCATCCACTCCCTGAAAATGTCAATATAAATGAGGATCAAAATTTTAAAAAATACAAAAATTTTATCTGATAATGCGAGTAAATAAGCTCAGTTCATCCACTCAGTTTAATCACAAATCAAAACCTCATTAAAGACTCTTAAATGTAATAGTCCCATCACTGCTGTGACGATCAAAGGCTAGCTCATGTTATCGGATCCGACAAAAGCTATTGCAGAACAATTAATGGGAAAAAAATTCTGGTTAATAAAGAAACCCAACAATTAAAGACTGATCTAAATAAAAATCTTTGGTTCATCTAATTGTGAGGGCTTACATAGACAATCCAAAAGCCTTTAACTGTGAAGAGAGCAGCTTAATAGTGAAGGCAGTGAAATACAACACTGACCAGTTTTCCCTTTTATCTTTTGCATTTTGGTTCTCCTCGTCGTCGCTGAAGTTTAGTTTCTCTGTGTAGTCCACCTCCATCTGAGCGCCTGCATTGTACAAACAGGATTGAAATATGTGAAAATTATTTCCTGACTGAAAAATTTGACACAGAAATTCATGTGTAGTATTTAACTACCAACCTGCCCAGCCCTCATCAGCATCAGTGTCTAAGTTGTCCAGCTCTTTCAGTTCAGTTGCACTGACGATAGATGGTCTGCCAGGGTCCTGGTGCCAGGCCTGAGTAGGAGGCTGCTGAGGTCTTGCTGAACGTGGAGCCCTTTGAATTCAAGAGGAAAAAAGGTGGTCATCGTTAGACCTGATCTCAACAACAACCGTTTTCTGTAATTAACTCTCAACAACAGGAGCCAGTTGATAACCCCTCTTAGACAAAGATTTAAAAAAATTATAATCCAAAGTATGCTTCAATATGTTTACAAAGTGATAAAATGAAAAAAGAAACCAATTGAGAGATGCACATTTTTAGCGCAAAGTCCAACAATGTATGTGTGGCACTTTATTGAAGTCCATACAGCAGCGTTTGCGTAGATGTGACTCGACTATTCCCCATTAGATTCATACAAGTGGACAAGTATGTCTGCAAAATTATAGTCAAAATGATAATGATTATTTTGATCAAAATGGAAATCCTAATTATCATCATTATTTTTAGGATGTCAGTGACTAAAAAATAATATTGCGTTGTTGAGAATGTATTAGTTAAGTGACCACAATCTCCTCTACTTCCGCAATTGTTGTTAATTGCTTGGACTCTTCACTACCACTCTTAGCGCCAGTAGAATACAAATCAGTTCCTGGAAGATTCAACTGGAAACTGGCTCTAGCATCGGCCTGGAACCAAAACTTGTTTCAAAGTTTCACGTTGGCTGGAAGTGACGCAAAAGGTCTGAACTCACTTTGCTCCTTCTTGTGGTACAGGGTATCTCAAGTTTCCTTGACCTGGTCCCAAAGCCATTTGGGGAAATGCCTGGAACATCTAAAACACAAAATCATTCAGCAGGGTCAGAAAGACTAACACTACAAGCAGATTCTGTCAATTTTAAAAACTAATATGATTTGCCCTAAATGTCAAACTTACGTAAGATGGCATCATGCTCCTGAAAGCAGGGTCAAAGTGAGTTGGCACACCGGCTGGAGGCTGCTGACCACCATTAAGTTTAGGTTGAGGGGGGCCAGAGGGGGGCAACCTCTCCCTGACATCCTTCTTTTCCCTCTGACCATCAGTGATTACAGTTCGTCCAGCTTCATCAGCCTCGCCTGGTGGTGTGGCGGTACCAAGGCCTGTACTACTATCCTCTGGAGCCTTGTTGTCCATCTCAGGGGAGCTAGGGGCAGGGTTCAAATTCCTGCCTCCGCCCTCACGCCAACTGCCAACATCTAAGACGAAAAAAGAATATTAATTATTTGACTTGGACTTAAATTCAGAGAGCATGTGGCCTCAGCAGAAAAAGACGACAGAAAGCGACAAACGAACACTGAAAGATGTGTGTGGGTGTAACCATACTTTGAGGTCTGAGACTGGGGCCTGGTCCATAAGGCTCTTCCTCTTGACTGTCCCCTTTTTCCACTTCACCAGCAGCCTGCAAACTGGGAAACTCCTGGTGAAACTGGCTGCTCAAACGAGGACCTCCTGTGTAATACAAGCATAATATTAGATTCACAGTAATCACAAGATCTGAATAATACGTGGATTTAGAAGGATTGAAAGATATAATCCTCAGTGTAAAACACAATTTTGAACTCAACATCATATTTAGTTGTGATCAAATGGCCTGATTTCCCCATACTAATGTTTGGGTGCTGGAAAAACATGGCGTGCATCATAGCTTACAGATATATATAACATGAGAAGTTATAATATTCTAAGAACAAGTGTTGAGCTTGTTTACCATCTAGCTGTGGCTGCTTGCTGTTGGCCCAAGAGCGGCTGACCCCAACAGAGAGCTCTTGTGGCTGAACCACTGGAGGTTTAGCCTGAGGTGGCGGTGTCTCTTGTTGCCTGTAACAAAAAACACAGGACAGCTTTTCCATCAGACTCTTCCTCCAAGATATTACCAGGTCTTATTTAGCATATAGTTTAATTTTAAAACAATGTACATGTTCTTTTAAAATTCATACACCGCAGTTATTCAATTTACCTCTCTTCCCCTGACTCAGTTCGAGATGCCCAACCGCTACCGTCTTTGGGGACAATGTTGACGTTGGGGTCGTTTCCTTTGTTTTCTGCTTTCAGGCTGGGCAGGTTAGCTGGAGGGGGCATGCGCCTGCTGACAGCAACTTTGCCCAAACTCTGGAGGCCATGTCTGGCAGCCACTGGGATGAAAAATAAATATTGTTTTCATATATATGAGGAATGCAGTATTAGTGCTTTTAAAAAGCTCAAGGAGAAGAACTTGTTCTTCTTTAAAGATAAACTGAACTAAAATGAGAAACAAACCATTACCCTCTACTGTCTAGAGTTCATCTATTAGTTTTTGTTTCAAACAGTGTGAAAGTCTAATAATAAGTGAAAGCTTACCAGCAGTTTTCTGGGTCTCCAGAGATTTGCCCTTATAGGTATTGAAGAGGCTAAGGGTTGCATACTTTGTTTTGCCATCCTTTGCCTTGGTGCTCTGCCCTGACTTCTCGGACATTTCGCTGGAAACTCATCGAGTCTGGTCCTCTGGCCTCGCCCCCAGATCCAGCCTACCATGGAGCAAGGGTGAGAAAAAATGACATCTCATAAATAGTGCTGAAGTTACAGGCTGGTCACCGGACACCATTATCAACTTGCATTTGTAAGCCTCTGCTGACCAAGTAGCAGTTTACATTCACATCGGTTCAGGTTTGTAGAAGACTTAAAAGGATTGTGTGTCTTTTTAGACAAATTTAGACCAACTTTAAGATTCACATGAATAATTTCCCAAAGGAAACATGCAGTTCTCTCTATAGAGACTGTTACTGAGGAGTTCAAGGGAGGGATAGACGGATCCATTATAACATAAATCATAAAATAAACCACACATTTAAGAAGGCAATAAAGCCAAAAGAGAACAGTGGAGTGAAATGTCAAACTGGATGAAGGGATTTCCAAATCCTAGATTTTTTTCCTTCATTTTTTCATTTCTCTTCACATAAGTGACAGGTGGGTGATTTACAAGTATGATACATGCAGATTGAACAGCTCTGACATCTTCTGAGTGTTCCACCAACTAATTGCTTCCCTAGGTAGAAGTTTGTGAAAAATTAACAATGCCAAAATAAAGCTTATGGTGATAACCTTTCTTCCGAAATCGATCCCCTGCCTGTGTGAGCTAGTTCAGCACCTTCAGTACAAGTATGTTATATATATTCATTATGCCTCAGAGAAAGTGTGACAAGCTATCTCTCCCCTATTACTGCTGGACAGCGCTCACAGACGAACGCTTCATCACGCTCCTCACTCACAGCCCTTCCATCTGGAGCATGTCAGACAGTCTCATGGAGATGTGTAGTCCATTGAGTCAACAGAGAGCCTGACAAACATTTTGAAATGTAAAACTCTATTTTAAATTGATTAAAAAAGTAACAAGTTTGTTACTGGTCTATATGTACGGGGATGTAAATGGCATAACTAATCAACATTTACAATATTGTGCAGTTGACCTTTTGGACATAAAAACTCATTACATTCACGTTTTGAAAAATCTCAGTGATCTTTCACAAAAATATAACCAGTTCATAACTCTACAGAACAGAGATTGTATCTAACAAGCCTAATCCAAATCACAATGTTTCACACAGCCTTCACTGGATACAAAGTCACACTGTGTCAAATAAGTACAAAACTGAGCGGGGATACATTATAAAATCGGAGCCATATGGGCTGTATGAGGATGTGTTTGAAGTATTTGTAATAGCAGTACACAGAGGGTAAGATTGAACAGGAAGCAAGAGGAAACTGAATCCAGCCAAAATGACAAAGGCCATTACTCTTCTGTGCACACATCGAAAATGATGTTAACTGTACAGAACATGTTCTAAGGAGAACGCTGAGGGCCAACTTCACATGATGATAATAATACATTTAATTTATAATGCACTTTACAAATCTGAAAGTGCTACACGGTATAAAAGCATCAATAACAAATATTATAATAATTATATAAAAATATGACCAAAAGACAGCAATGTTAATTAAAAGTTATAGGTTCTGCTGAAAAGGAAAGTTTTAAGTCCTTTTTAAAAAGTCTCAGTCGCCTGTGGAGCCCTCAGATGGTCAGGGAGGGCATATCACAGACGAGGGGCAGCAGAACAGAAGGCCCGATCACCCATAGTGCTGACCTTGGTCAGGAGAAGGAGGAGGCGGTATGGGTGGTGAGAACGGAAGGATTGTGTTGAGGTCAGTGGGGTGAGTAGTTCTCTTAGGTAAGGGGATGCATTACCAGGGATGCACAGGTGAGTGAGGAGGGAGATTTTATAATCAATCCTTGTGGAGATGGGAAGCCAATGAAGGGAATGAAGAACGGGGGGATGTGTTCGTGTTTACGCACTCTCATCAGGATCCTAGCAGCACTGTTTTGAACATACTGAAGTCTTTGAAGACTTTTATCAGGGATCCCGATGAGAAGTGCGTTACAGTAATCCAGTGTGGAGGAGACAAACGTGTGGACCAGCTTTTCAGCATCACTTAACGTGAGTGAAGAACGGAGATTGGAAATATTTCTGGGATGGTGAAAGGAGATCTTGCAGATGTTTTTGATGTGGGATACAAAAGTGAGTTAAGGGTTGAATCTTACGCCGAGGTTGCTGACTAATGAAGAGAGGGGAATGTCTTGACAAGAGAAAGTGATACTGGTTATGGAGGAAGACTGGGTCTCATGTGGGGTGCCAATTAAAATTGCTTCGGTTTTGGAGCTGTTCAACTGGAGAAAGTTATTTTTCATCCACACCTTTATCTCCTCCAGACAAGCCCAGAGGGTTGGGGGACAGATGATGACGACGATGAGGATCGAAAAGCTGCGGAGGAACATGTGTCAGTTTTTATGTAGATTTGCACGTCATCAGTGCAGCAATGGAATGAGAGTTCATATTGACTAATGGCATGGACAAGGGGGAGCATGTACAGTATGAAGAGAATGGGGCCGAGGACTGATCCCTGGGGGACCCCACAGGTGACGGTGTGTCCGGGACCTTGCAGGGAAAAGTATTCTGTTCTGAGGGTGAAGTAGGATTGAAACCAGTCTAGGGCTGTGGCAGTGAGTCCAATGGTGTGTTGTAGGCGGTTAAGAGTATTCCATGGTCCACAGTGTTGAAGGCAGCAGACAAATCAAGGAGAATCAGGAGGGAAGGAGAAACAGCATCTACTGCCATCCGTAGATGATTTGTGACTCTAAGCAGAACTGTTTCTGTGCTGTGGGCAGAGCAGAAACCAGACTGAAAGGTTTCAAAGAGGTTGTTGTTTTTGAGGTGGTCCTGGAGGTGGGGAGCAACTACTTTTTCCAGTACTTTGGAGAGGAATGGTAGTTTGGAAATGGGCCTGTAATTTGCAAAAACATCTGGATTGAGAGTGGGGTTTTCTTTGGATGAGATGTAGAACAGTAACCGTGCCTCTATAAGGGACTCTGAGTAGCCCTTTTGGTGTACCCGAAAGGCTAGCTTGTGGACAGTGAAACCTGAAGCCTTGTATGGCCGCTCAAGGGCACGCTCAGCAGCCTTAATTTTCCGTAGCTCACAAGTGAACCAGGGGACTGAGCGGGAGAAGGTGATTGTTCTAGATTTTACAGCGGCGATCCAGGATACTACTCAGGGAGTTATTGTAGAAATCCACTGAGTCATTGGCTGATACAAAGTTTGCATAAAGAAGATGCTGGAGGGTCGACTGTCATGGTTTCTGGGTTGATGTTTTTCAAATTCCTGAAGTAGATTTGATGTTCGGGCCTGGGTAGGGGGGGACATGAATGCTATTTCCACGGAGACGGCGTTGGGGTTGGACACACCCAGATCGTACACAAGAAAATTGCTGAGAGGAGCAGATTCAGGCATTCAAAAGGAGAGATCGCAGGCAAGGGCAGTGGAGACAAGTCCAAATCAATGCAGTAGATTACAGACCAACCACCACCACGACCCGTGCTGCGGGCTTTCTGAAGGCAACAGTAGCCAGCGGGACAGTTCTCATTCAGGACAGAGAAAAACATATGGTTGTTGCCAGGCTTCTCTAAGGCACATCATGTCCAGAATGTGGTCATGTATGAGGCATGATTTGTCTGTGAGAGTTTGTGTATTACAGAGTTCAATTTTAATTCTATATGGATCAGTGAGTCTCTGTATCGGCCGAAGAAGACTGAAATTCACTCCACGTTTTCTAACCCACTCAGTGAGTAGTTTTATGGAGGAAACTCCAGTGCCGCTAGTGGGAAGAGCGACAGCGTTGTGATGATGCGTCTGAGACGCGACAGTGCGCACAACAGACCAAAAGGACAGAATAGAGTGATCGGAGCGGGAGTTAAACTTAGAATGGCAATTAACGGGGCCGGCGAAGGAGTCTTGTTGTTAAATAACCGATATGCACAATGGAGTGTTTTAGTTGTTGAATTTCATCAGTTGGGTGGCGGAATAATTTATTATCATGCCAGTCGTGGAGACTATCCCGTTATTAGCCGTTAGCCATGGACGAGACGCACAGAGGATGTTATTAGCCGTTATTTTCATAGACATGATGCCCAGAAAAAAAAAAGTATCAAACACAGAAAGTGATCAACAGCGGATTTTTGTGAATATGTTACGGACATCAAGGATGACACATAAAATAGAACTCCATTTCCTAAACGTTTATCATCTCAACCAAAACACTAGCCTCCCGCTGACACTCCTTACGTCACAGTGTTTTCATCGAGATAGAAGCAGTGCAAACAGTGTACAAATTACACAAGATGAATTTGGCTCCGACACTGGCCTATGACTGCGCAGACCAATCACACATGACATAAATAATTTAAAAAAGAGGCTCTCTAGACATTAAATTTAAATTTACATGTAATATGAGACAGTAGCAGAAGCTGTAGAAGAAAGAAATAGACACTCTGTTATAGCACAAACATTTGGCAGTCAATCACTGGCAAAAACGTGAAACTCCATAAGAATGAAGAGTTGACAAACTTTCTGCAACAAGAGTTAACAGCAGTTACTTTTCGCTTTAACTTTAATCTTAATAGATACTGGGGTGTCATCAGCCAATTACTCATCATTTTCATTTTTCCTCTTAAAAATCAACATTCTTATTATAAGGACTTTACAATTGTTTGTGTACATTTGATTAAGATTTGAATCATCCTGGAAAAAGGTTAGAGTGAAATTAATGATTGGAATATTCTACCCATTTACACATAAACTTAGTAAATTATTTTCCTGGTTGATGGTGTTATTTATTGGTAAGAAATTCAAACCCTCCTTTACAATTCAATACACTGCAATGTTCTTTTCAATAATGACAAATGTTGGTTATACATACTTATTAGCCACACAGCGCTTAAATAACGGCATCAGGTTCAAATGAAAAGAACATTACATGCATGTGCACCAAAAGAATAGGACTCTTTAGCGTTGTAGATCGACGTTTAGGTTCAACCTCTGGATCGGCCCAAGTGACTCAACTGTACTGTACACAAGCACTTAATTATTTTCGTTAGAAGTGGGGTTATTGGACTGACCTAACTGATATAACAGTGAGGTCACAGAATAAGAAGTCATTTAGACGGCCTAAATGATAGGTGCTGAAAACAGGCTAGTGTCCATTACCCCCCAATGGTATGAATTCTCAAGTGAAGAACTCTGGTCTCTACAATAACGACTGACAGTAGGATAATCATATTATAAAACTGGGTTTAATAAAGAACAAACATTTTCTACATATGTAGGACGTGCAATTAGGCTGGGCAATTTATCGGAAATTAATATGTATAACCTCTAACTGATGAAATCACACTAATACTGATTAATTACATCACTATGTATGGGTGTGTTCGGAAACTGACCATGGAAATATAATTTTCAGTCATTGCTTCCAGACTGTTCAACCAATGTTGAGCAGCACGAATAACACAAATGCCAACTGCTGAGCCAACATATAGGTCTTAACAAAATATGCAAGATATTCAGAAAGACAGACACAAATAACATTGTTGATACATAATCAAAACCCTCAACAAAATATATTAACAATGGTACAATTTATATTTTTCCCCCATACTGGACTGTTCAACATGTACAAGATGTATCAAGAGAAAGTAACTGCTGAACCAGAACTACACTATTAATCAAATTTTAATCAAACATGATTATGGCATCCTACAGTCAAACCGACATGACCCAAGCAATACTGCTGCTTAAAATGTTCAGCCCAGACAACACACTACTGCCAAAAACCCATCAAAGACAACTACCACCTGACCAATCAAAGTTGTTCCATACGCCACACAGTTTCTGCAAGCATTAGCTGGATGCAGTCTAGAAGATTACCGTTAACATTAAAAGTAATAATAATAATAATACATTTAATTTATAACGCACTTTACATTTGGATCAAATCTCAAAGTGCTAAATCCCTAATAGAGCTTGGTGAATAATCATTAAAAAAAATTGCAATCTCAATTCAGACATGCAAGCAATCACATTTCAGAAGTAAAAAAAAGTCCTGCAGCATTTTAATTCATAACACGAGCTGAAGCAAAGCCAGCAAGTGCTACTATTAGGCAGGTCTGGGCCTTTAAGAGGGTGGCCTTATAGGTATGGTTTATACGTGACGCGAGGGATGGGAGTTGTAGTTTGTTATCTGCATTGCCATGGCATCTTGGGAGCATGATGGAGCACCTACTTCCTGTTCGAGGTGTGTTTTATATTCACTTGGAGCCACCCAGTATAAAGGTTGTGCATTTATCCTGGCTAGTTGAAAATGAGATCCCGTTCTCTGCTTCATAGTTGTTTCGGGTGCTACATCGCTTATCTTACAGCTAGTTTAATCGGGGCCGAGAAGTCGGAGAGCTAGCGCAGGCAGGAGCAGGAGTGGTAAGTTTTCTCATAGCCCTAAAACTTTTTCAGGACACTTAATTTATATCTTTTCTTTTTTCACCACTTTCTCTGTTATTTCATGAAGGCTACTCATCTCTCTCGCTGCATGAAGGAGATGCACAGTAGAGCTTTGGTAAACTTACCCTTTGGTGCCGGCTAACATCTATCCGTTACACAAGGAGAACGTATGGTGCTTTTTAATTTCTTATGTCCATAAAAAAGTTCAATATGATGTGAATTTAATCTTGAAGGAGAAATTTTCATGGAGAAGATTGCAATCTAGATTCGCCAGCAGTAATCACTAATATATTAGAGATAGCAAATGGTCTAAACTAAAATTAAATGTCTTGAGGAGAGAAGGAGAAAGCAAAGAGGCCGTCCCTTGAAGAGGATCATCATTGGTTCTTTGCAAGTATTTCAGAACAATCCATACGCAAAGAGTGCTTAAAATTTGTGTTACACTTTAAAGCTACAAAACTAACTTCACACGGTAGTGCAATGATTACAAGAAGGCTCAGAACAATGTTGCTAACCTGATTTTACCATCATCAACTCAAACGTCCATAGCAGTGACTCAGTAGAATGTGTCACAGCATCCATCCAGCTAACAAAGACATGAGGAAATCATTTATGAGTTCAATTTCCATCTGGCCCCATTGAGTAATGAAGGCTTCAAAAAACTGGTCAATACACTAGAAAAAAGTATGCAATTCCCCTGTGCAATTATTTATCGAAATGGCTTTACCTGCACTGTCTGCAGGGCGTGAAAGGTAAATAGAGAGTGATCGCATTCCTTTTGAGTTACAATGACACCTTTATCTATTGTCAATCAGACCAATGAAGCTGTACATGAGCTGGATAGTTCAATGTATCAATAAATGATAGGTCATAAATTATCAGGATCCTGATATTGATCTAAATAATGGGGATCTACATTTTAGCACTATCACACACTAATCAAACAGCACTATGCTCGACTAAAATCTTTTTTTGTACTTCAGTCAATTCAGTGTGATGGAGCCTCATTTGAGCCATACCTTAAAATGTATTGAGGATGAATGGAACGTGCAAAACAGATGGTTTGAGACAGCATAGTTTCATAATGTTAACATGACAGATATTATCACACAGTCCCTGAGAATTATATTCTTTGCACTGGACCTGACAGATGAAAAAAAACTCAGAAAATATTAAGTCTTTCAGCATGAAAACTAGACCACCCTAACCCACTAATAGTTGAGCATATTTACTTGTCAGAGAACATCGCAGTCAAAATAAATAAGGAGAAATAATAATAATTTATTCATCCATCATAATAATGGTTAAAGTTCGGAGTGATCCCAATTATGTCTTGACGTACTCGGCATCACCAAATAAAGATATTGAATTTAGTATTCTTCTATTTATGTATCCTGCATGGCTGATGCGCTGAAACCCAAAATGTTGAAATACGCCCCATATTGAGAATGCATTATTTTATTTGTCTATTTAAAACAACAAATCAGTGTTGACACCACAGACATTAACAAACCTCACCGTAAAGACCGCTGCACTGAATAGAACAATAACCACCTACCAACTTAGCTCTAAAAGACTATCTTCAGACTCAATAACAGTTGGTATATACCTTAATTCTTTACCACTGCTTGCCCAATAAACAAAATGCATGGCAAAGGATAAGGATTGGAAGCCATTTAAGATAATTGTGTTTCTCCTGTATTGGTTCATCAATGTGAGAGTGATGATTTCGCTTGGATGTCATTGGTAATTTCATCAACCAGGTGAGAAAGTGGGGTGTAGACTTTGATGCTCAAATGCCTTAAAAAGATGCCTAAACTCACGACTAAAACATGCAATTCTTAATTATTCAGATCAGAAAACTTCAAGGAATTAGGGGCAATTTTACCATACACTTTGTACAGAGAGCAATCTATGATAACTATCTAGATTCTTGTCCAAATATCATGAAAATTATCACAATTGAAAAACCAAAGATATCTTTTTGTCTTCAATGCTTGAGCTTTCCAAAAATTACTACTCCCTTATGCAAAAGATCGCCTATCCTAACTAGTATCAATTACTAGTCAGTCAATGAGGACAACACCAATCAATGCTGTATGAATAGCCAACCTACATCTCCTCAGATGTATTTAAATCATAGGTGAATGATTTAGAAACATCATTCATTCCCCCCCATTTGCTGAATCAGTTGTTGTCTCAACACAAGTAATCACGTGTTTATTATAATGCTTTAACACCATTTTTGTTGGATCGGCAAGATCCCACGACCGAGAGGAAACAGGTCAACGAAATCTGAATTTGAGATCATGACTAAAAAGGAGACACGATCACACACCGCCAGTACTACTATTCGGATAGATACACAGGCTCATTCACGATATCGAATTGTTACTGTAGATCACTCATTGATGAGTCTGCAGGCCATCTCCCTCCATGAATCAAACCACTGGTGGGCAGGGTGGTTCATACCGGCAGGGAGGAGAGGCCCTCTCCGCCCGGAACTCTACCAGACTGGGCTCATAAAACACTCTTCACTAGCATAAAAGTTCTGCCAAAAAGACCAACATTACACTCAGGCCGGTGACAGATTCTTAACAAATAAAATCAAACCCAATGGTCTTAAATCGTTTATCGTTAGCATACTTTCGTTTGCCACTAGTCGCCATCACATCTACTTTGAGCACTGTGGCCAGAGCATGCTAATCAGCTACCCTTGTGTGAATACCAACCATCGACTACTGGCCACAACTTGTAATTCTCAACTTGCATGACAAGCCAACCCACCTGCTTCTGCCGGTGTCTTCACAGTCCTTTCTGTTGTTGTATGGCCCGACTTCAAATTCGGTGTCTGCTTGGTTTGTGGTGGACAACTATGTGTGTCTGGCCGGCGGATTACAAAAGCTGGCTAGCCTGCTAACCCAGTTCGGCTAACGAGGGTTAGCTACTTCGCTCGTTGGCTGCCAACAAACCGTTCTTCACAAGCACGGCTACAGTTTCCGGTCCTCTGTACCGTTTTAACGCCGACAGCTCGTCTCCGTCTGGTCAGCCCTTACTACGGGAACCGATATGTGGTCGCCCTGTAGTTCAATGTCTTTCCCCACACGTTATCTCGTGGCAGACCGTTTTCTTGTTGAGTGAGGCCCCACTCGCACCGCGGCCTGTCTCACAATCAAAGATGGCAGACTGTAGTTGCCAGATTTATGCTTTCACATCCCCCTTTCAGGGACGAACTCATGCGTCAAGCGTTTCAAATTATCATTGTTGCTTATTACTTCTTTTTTAACCTAAATGTGATCCTCAATGATGGTTTGGGTGTAAAAATATTCTTACTGGGAGCCCAGGAATACTAAATTGGCCGCTAATGGGAATCCCAATAAAACAATAATAAATAAATTATCAACACCACTCATTCAGAGAAAGGTCACAAATCTGCAGCTCTTCAAAAAACTTGAATATCAGTGAAAGTCTATCTATAGTTAAATTTCGTATTTTATATTGCCTACATAGGCACACGTTAAATTGCATAAAATGTGGACAAAGTATATATTACTATTTATCATTTAAGATGGTATATATATTTTCTTATATTATATTACTGTTAATGACAGTATGATTAATACTAATACCACTACTTCTACTGCAACTATTATGATTATTTATAATAATAACTATAATAATAGTACATTTCATATAGTCCTTGTTGTTACTGCCATAGTTATTATCATATTATTGTATTAATTATTTACGTCACTACTTATTATTATGCTATTATCGGTTGTTCCCTTTAGGGATCGCCACACACATTTGTTTCCATCTTCCTCTGTCACTACAACCAACTGAATGTCCTCTCTCACCACATCCAGACACCTCCACTTTGGCCTTCCCCTTCTTCTTCTGCGTGATAGCTCCACATCCAGCATCCTTCTACCAGTAGATCCTCCAATTAGTTATTACTAATTACACTACAACGACTAGTTTTACTATATAAATACTTTTACATCCCTCAAATCACATTCATACGAGAAACGTTCACTAAACCTGGCAACCCGACTGTTAATGAGTCACGCGGGGACGAGTCTCCTTCCGGTGTCTACCGGTGGTTCATGAGCAGTTGTCTGTAAAAAAAAAAGAAAAAGAAAAAAGGAGTCCATTCCACACTTTACTCTTTTATTTTTATTATTCACAGTATGAAATGAAATAAAATGGAAGTAAAAATATTATCTTTGGGTCGTGTACGTGTTTGAGGGTTAACCTCGTTTCCTTTGACCACCAACAGGAGCGCCTTCGCCCCGTTATGAAAAAATACTTCTTGTTAAGTCCAAATCCGAGGTTAAGATATAACCTTACCTTACCATACAACAACTATCATCATATATAAATCATTGGCCTATGAACGTATAAAAGAAAACAACCAAACGATGCATATATAAAATAATAATAAAGAATAAATGTGTTTTACCTTACTTAATCTGAACTGCATAAGTGAACATGTTGTCTCCTATATAGGTTGATCATTTTTATGTAGGTTGATCATTTTTATGTATATAGGACATATAATTAAGTGTTATATAAACCCATAACTGCTTTCATCCAAAACACATTAGCTAGTAAAATAGTTTACAAAGGTAAATGTCCCTGATTGAATGAGAGAACCAATCAGGTGTAGGCTACTGCTTTATAGATTTCCACAATGATGATGTAAACTGTGACCTGGTTTTTGATGTGTAAATATTTTTTTCTGAACAGGTCTTCTTATAATGCCCGTTTGAATGCGTATCCAAAAACTGAAAAACTGAAAAACTGAAAAGGCATAATACAGAGGGAATGTTTGTATTTCCTAGTCATTGGCATCTTTGGTGTATCGTTTTGAATTTTACCATTTTACTAATAAAATAAAACACTCTCAACTACCGACACTGATGGTGTGGAATTTCAAAAGAGAGGCGAACCTCTCTCAGGTCAAGCATCACCTTGATTGTCCAGCTGCAATTAGGTGGCACCATCGACCGACACAAGTTATCCAGCCTGGAAAAGGAGTAACAGAGTGGAACCTGCCAGAAATGCTAATTCATACTCATTTGTCAAATTACTCTGCCTCAGAAATTTCACTTTTCATCTTAAATTTCAATGTAAATTTTAATAAGTTTAACACTTAACGGACTATGTACTTTAATTATTTTGATATATTTTTATTCTATTTATACCTGAAATTCTGCCACATATTATACAGTCATGATCAAATTAAATATGAACTGACTATTAGGCCCCCTGAGACGATACCGGTATGGGGATAAAGGGCCGAACATCGGTTTCAATCCTAGACTGGGATCAATCGGCAGCAGCCTAAGAAAGTTGGGATGCAGCCCCACCAGCTGTGCTATGTCATCCATGTTGCTGATGTGTTCAACCTGGATAGTGTGTCTCTTACTGGTGACGTACCTGAAAAGAAGAGATTAAAGATGAAAATCCTGTGAAAAGGAAGATTTGGTATCATTTGGATGCAAACAAGAGGGCTGTAAAAAACCACAACGGCAATTGTATTATTTCCAGACACTCTGCAGTAAAATCTAAACAGCAGAGAATCATGGGAGACTAAAATAAGCAAACATGCTTCAAACTGCTCAAACTAGAAAAGCCTCACCTAGAAAGGCCCTATGCGTAAGTTGATTTACTATTTTATTCTTTAATTCTTCATATTAAATACAGGACACATGCTGTGGCGTATGTATGTTTATTTCAAGTAATGAGCTGCATTTCTAAGATAAAGTAAGAACCTGTATAAAATACATACTTTGCAGGTGAAGCAGATGCCACTTAATTACTGAAGCCAAAACCTTGATTGATTCAAATTTACATTTAAACGCAAAACTTGTAATACCCATGAAAACTGGAGTGAAACATCTGGACTGCATCTCAGAGATGGACATCGCAGCCCCCAGAGGCTGCACCAGACCCACCATAGCCAAAGTGGGAGGGCTCAGCTCAGGGGGGAAACACATACTTGTACAGAAGTGTTGTGTTGTCAGACACATGTGACGCCAGAAACAGAAAAGAAAAGGTGTCACCTGTGACAAACACCTGAAAGACAGAAGAATCACGTTAGTAAGTCACTGCTGTGGTGTATGAAAGTGTAAGAAGAGCAGAAGGGAGCAATGTTCCTACAGTAACGTACCACCAGGTCAACATCCTCCACCACACTCCCATCATCAAACTCCAGACATCTGCGGATGTTTGGTTCCACCTGAATTGTTCCAGACAGGATGCGGTTGGGAAGGTCGTCATTCACTGATGGATGTTGGCTGGACAACCTGAGATTATACTCACACTGTTTAGATGGTACCTGATAAATGCTTTCAGCACCACACAAGCACAAATCAAACAAACTGACGATTTTGCACCGGTAATAAATATCTGTGCTTTGGCTTCAACTTGTGCAGAGTATGACCAAATCTTCGGTTGAGGTGTCTCTCTGCCATGCTGTGCAGTGATCCAAAGGGAAGGAGGTTCCGTATAAATGAAAGCGCCCTGTTGTTGCGTAAGTCACGGGGGAAACTGCTGTCTGTAACCCGATTAATGACATTCTTCCCCTCAGGCGTCTGAACACTTTCCCTTGACAGAGTCCATACCTGCGGCCACAGATTACAGACAGGCAGACAAAAGGCCTCGGGGTTCGAATACTAAACGTCATTCATTAAGCAATGAAGACGATTTTCGGTTAAGAAATTAACATTTCTATCTATGCTGTTACTGATACAGCTTCACAGGTGTAATCGATTATTTACGTGTATATACTTTCTTAAACCCCACGTACTGTGCTCAGATTTTTTAATTATAATAAAAGAAAAACAAGAGCTTCACGCAGATTGGAATACTAAAAAGCTTCTATAAATCAGTGAATATCAGATATAAAATATGTCAGCTGTGGTTAGTGGCAGAGAGACACGCATGACTGAAGACAAATCATTTCACCTGTTGACACTGTCATGTCCCTACAGGATCTGAAAGGGTGTGAAATTATTTTAATGCACGACCAAATTATTCATAACTACGGCTCATTACCACAGGATCAGAACTTTATCGGTATTTCACAAAGTATGTCACACCTCTAGAAGAGGATTGGACCTTTCTGAAGTTATTTTTGAAACGTCCTCACAGATCTGTAATGTTATACATGAGACTTATGTTTTATCCTCATTCCAAATAATGTCTACTTGACAGTTTCCCCCCGCTAAGATACACAAATTTCCCTTTGTTACTTGCATTCCACAAAAATATATCCAAATTGTACCTTTGCTGAAAACGTTTTAAGACACATAAAATCCTTACTTGTTTCATATAAATTTGTTGTAAATATTTCCTCAAAACTATTTAATTGTAATACAGGATGTGTTATTAAAGTTTCAAAATGAAAGTTCTATGGATTGTAACTTATCTTAAGTGGAAATGAAACCTGCTGAAAAATGTGCTTAAAGTACCTCAGGTGCTGAAAGGGAACTCTTTGGTTGAGCACATTCTGAGTCATTTGTTTTTATTGAAAAATGTGACTGAACCTGTTAATAATGTGACCCAGTGGCAGCATGCATAAGAAAAAGAGTAGATGGCCAAGAACGGAGCCTTGATGGACACCGCAGCTCAAAAGGCATTAAACATGACTATTGAGAAAGTCCTATTCCATAAATATGATTCTTCTTGGCGTATTAAAACATGTGAGGACCAAGTAAGAAGATTATGTAACTTGATACAGCCAAAGAAGGTTAATAAGTGTTAAATCATTTTCTAAAAACATGCTTAACCATGAAGTAGAAACAATAGACAGTGCTGCCCTGCATGTTTTAGTAAATTGCGACCAGTGTAGCTACAGAATGGAGGAAATCTACAGTTAGTCACTGGTACTTGGGAAGTCGTGTAGTGGAATGTTTGGGTGGCAGTGATGTCCGACACAGCATCAAAACTGTGTTTCTCCTTTCTGCCATGCTTGTTCTCTGTTTCCACATCCCACTGCCCTGAATGAGAAAAATCTAACCTGTGCTTCACCTGCAAGACTTTGGTCTGAGCAACAGAAAGGCAGACATTTATTCATCCTTTCAAGCAGAGTGCATATTATTCTCAGGCTGTTACTGCAGCATGTTTTAGATTGAGGTGTGTGTGTTTGGTGAGATTGAAGTTTTCAGCATACATTCAAAAGTAATCCACGATGAGGGATTTGTGCATGTAGTTGGGAAAGTGGGCCGGAATGGGATAATCGCTGAAAAACATTATCTCCTTGGAGGTGTTGATGATGAGCGGTAGATGCTGGCTCTGGATTCTACAGCCAGGAAGTGAAGATACTTTTATGCTAAATGACTGAATAAACTGTTTTAAAACTCAAACCGTCACATGGCGTCACCCACCTTAAAACGGGTTTACCCCCTTTCACATGCCGTGAGAAAAAATACAATATAAAATCACAGAATCAAAAATGTATGTGGAAACATGGTGATTTTATGGCATTTTAATTAGGTGTTGTACAAAGCAGCAGAATTATGCAAGTCTGATATGAATTCATCTGTGACTTAACCATTAGGTTTCTATAAAGGAGCGGTTCAAAAACAAAAAAACAATGAAATGTAACGTTATGGTTTGTCAGAGATGGTTTACTTCATGTTTTGGTAGTGATTGTCCAATAATCTAAATTTCTTTCTGACATGGTCAATGGAAATGACATAAATATAGAAGGACTACACATATATTGCAGCAGCATGAATGTGTATTCATCATGTGTCAGATTTTTGAGTCGTCGTCAGGATGTAGTGTCCGAAGAGGAAGAATTCTGGGGCATGTCAGATTGAGTCCTTTGCAATCATGTGATTGAAAAATCATCGTAAAGGACTGAATAGAGGAATAAATGTGTTGATGAATAGTTATTCAAAAACTAGTATGAGGATATATTTTGGAAGTAGGGAATTATGCAACAGAGGATCTGTGAACAGTGTAATCAGTGATGGCAGAATGTGATATGTTGAATATAATAAAGTGAGTAATATCTTTGGCATGATATGCCTTTAAGGCCAACGGATTGATGCAAAATGTACTTATATTCAGTTACAGGTTTTTCAGAGAGGTCGTTCAGAGTAGAAGTTGTATTGATGTGCTGTAATTGTTTTACAGGAGCACAGTTCAAATGGAAAAGTGCACTTTAATCTTATCTAGCAGTGTACTGGGATCTTGCATGAAAGCTGGAAGGTTGCTCCTGTTAACGTAGGCAGCAAAGCCCACAGCAGCAGCTGACAGAACCAGAGGCCACATCAGAGATCTCTTGGGTGTCTCCTCACCACAGGACCTGGTCTGCAGTGGTTTAGCCACTCTCTCCCACTGAGTGAATATGGCGTGGCGGGCACCTGGCCACTTTCCTGGCCCACTCAGACGATACTGGTATGGCGTGCAGGGGCCGAATGTTACATTCATCCCAAGCCTAGGATCAGTGACCAGCAGCTTCAGAAAGTTGGGCATCACCCCCAACATCTGAGCTAGCTCGTCCATGTAGCTGATGTAGTCCACTTGGATGGTGTGTCTCGGACTGGTGACATACCTGAAAAAGTGAGGATGCGTCACATGACAAGGTGTGTTATATTTCAGATCTGAAACATTTAGGTAATTCAAAAGTTGAGGAAGTCTAGTTTAGTACCGATCAGCCATCCTCTGCTGCTTGCACTGGATATCTTTCAGCATGGAGGTCACAGCGGGGAGCTTGATACAGCCTGAGGGGAGACAATGTGACACCATGGCTTACCCTCTTCAACAGCGCTTGTGTAAAATGGCATGCCTGATTTGAATATGATGCTTTTGTTGTTCTGTACAGAACTTTTGATACCTTTGAAGACTCGAGTGGCCAATCTGGCCTGCATCTCAGAAATGGGCATTATGGCCCCAAGCGGCTGCACTTGACCAATGATAGCCAGAGTGGGTTTGGCCAACTCAGGGGGAAACACGTACTTGTACAGAGTTGTTTTGTTGGAAGACACTGGGAGCACATGTGAGGACAGAAACGGGAAGGCAATCGAGTAGCCTGTGGCGAACACCTGAAAGACAGAAGACTCATCTTAGCATGACACTCCTGCTCAACTGTAGTACACTGTGGTCTCTGAGAGGGTAAGAAACACAGAAGTGTGCTTGAAATAACTCACCACCAGGTCAACATTCTCCACCACACTCCCATCATCAAACTCCACGCTTGACCCCTCAAATCTGCGGATGTTTGGTTTCACCTGAACTGTTCCAGACAGGATGCGGTTGGGAAGCTCATCATTCACTGTGGGATGTTGGTTGAACAACCTGAGATTTGAACAGCACCACAAAGGCAAAGCATAATGATGTTGATGTTATTATACAGCCGCACGAATAACTGCATGAGAGAGACGCTTGTCTTAAAGGTTATAAACCCAGTAAGGTCATTAAAACGAGTAACGGTCTGCTTGTCAACACTTTTCATGATAATCTGCACTTGATCTAAGGTTAACTACTCCATTAATGGAGATAGTCCAATCAGATAGACTATTCTCTTACACACTCGGGCCACAGTTAGTGCTCATACCTAATTATTATCCTCACCTTTCATACAGGCTCAGTCTCAATTACCTGCATCATGGTCTGGGGCCTCAATTGCTACCAGCAGCTCTCATTGAGGCAGAATAATCCATCCAATTGCTGTCAGACCTGGACTTTTATCCCATCAACATCAGCTGCTGTCTTTACAAAGGATTCTCTCCATTCATATGGTTCTTTCACGCTGCTCCACATTCCCATCTATGCCTAGTCCCTGCAGATCCACCAGCCTCGTCATTCATCATCCTCAGAGGAGTCACCAGCCACCCCAACCAGTATCCCAACTCCAAAGGGGGCCTATTCCATCCTGCTGTCCTCACAAGATCTCACAATCTCACAATAATCTAGCCCTTAGATATAGAATCTATGAACATGCAGCTTCAGGATCTAAAATTGTGACTTAAATGAGAAAAATGTTCACACACAACATGATCACGTGTCTTTATCAACGATCTTCAGGAATTTATTTGATAAGAAAGTCCTTGCTAAGCAAAGGTTCACTGAATCTAGAGATGTATCTGATGATTGTCGATCAGTTATGTCTCCAAGGTAGTACAAGATTCAGGATTTTAAACCCTCGGGAGTTGGGGCCATTTGGCAATAGCGCTAGCACAACATCACCTTAATCAACTAAAACCTCAACAGTTATTTCTTCACTTTAATGTACCGTATTAGCATACTGAACCCCAAAACATGTCGCCTAGGGTTAGGCGTTCGCACCATCGTAAACTTTGGATCCAGAGGGTTACATATGTATGCTGTCTTGCTGCTCTGATTAACGGTTGTTCCATAACCCTGCCATTCTCCAGTGCTGAATGAATAGAGTTCAGGTCTACCGTTTGCAGAGCAAAAACATATAAAACGTTTTAAGTGTCTACTTCGTATGTAGTTAAGTTGGTCAAGATGGTCATGATGTGCTGTATTTTCTTTAAAAACAAACCAAAGTAGTACCTGTGCTTTGGCTTCAGATTATACAGGGCGTGGTCAAATCTTTTGTTCAGTCGACTCTCTGCCAGATCACAGAAATAATTAAAGGGAAGAATTTTCTTCAGAAAATTCACCATCCTGTTATAAACCACATCAAGTGGCATCCCATTATCTCCGACTCTGTTCAGAACCCAGGCTCCCCTACGGGTGCTCAGGTAAGTCTGGAAAGAGAAAACATTTTCACAGGTCATTACACTGGTACTTAAGAAAATATTCAATACATAGAGTAATATGATATGTTGTCTCCTAATGTAAGGGTTCACGCTCAACCAGGTGTGCAGAATCATGAACTGAAATTCTCCGGTGTTATTCCACCTCACACCATGTTGCCAAAAGAGTAAACGCCCAAGCCACTTGAACTCATGGCTGTTTGTTCCAGCCACATGAGTATTTCTAATCTCTTCTGAGGTAACGGCAGGACAGAGAATCTACTATTGTTGCCAGAAAGGCAAAAATGGAACAATACTGGATAACTGAATACTCCTACTAATACTACACTAACTTCCAAGTGTAAAACCAGATATGACCAGTAGATGTCACCACTGAGCTGTGGGTTGAAGAAACTTTCACTCAGGTTTGAGGTGTTGCTGATTGAAGGAGCACCAATAGTTGTTGTTTTTTGCCATTGCTCATTAGTTGTTGCACCGTTGAATGTTTTAGCTGTATAAAGATATTTGGATAAAAATTATGCAACTTTGCATGTAATATTTTGGAGACCATAATTGGTGAGTAATAGATCATTCATAAGGCAAGAAGAGGAAGTTGGCCTCATTTCACTCGAAACCACCAAAGAGTGCTACATCGAGCATGTCAATAATAATAATAATAATAATACATTTTATTTATACGCACTTTACATTTGCATCAAATCTCAAAGTGCATAATGTCATTGTCTACGTCAATCATTAACCAGGCTCTGCTTTTGGTTTAGACATATGTGCCATCTATAGGTAACTCTCTGATCCACACCTGCTTGGTGACTCTGCTCAGTTCCACTGAAATGTCTCCTCCAGAGTTTCCTATTCCAATCACCACAGCATTTTTATTCCTCCACTCCTCAGCAGTCTTGTAGTCTCGGCTATGGAAGTACTTTCCCGTGAAAGTCTCGATACCTGAAAAAATAAAGACCTGTGACGCTTTGCATGTCTGCTTTTTTGCAATATGAAGAAAAGGTTGAAACATCATTCTGACACCATAATCTCTTTGGTTGATGCAACATTATGGGTTCAAACTGTGTCAAGAGGTGATTTTTAACCCTGGGGATGTATAACTCTGCACTGGTACCTGGGAAGTCCTGTAGTGGAATGTTGGGGTTACAGTGATGTCCAATACAGATCATCACAGCATCAAAAATGTGTTTCTCCTTTTTGCCATGATGGTTTTCCGTCTCCACATCCCATTGTCCTGAATGAGAAAAATCCGACCTCTGCTTGACCTGCGAGACTTTGGTCTGAACAACGGCGAGGCAGAAACAGTAAAGGTTCATTGGGAACAGTGCAAAAGCCGAGTAGAATGTTTACAATACGTCTAACTATCTTTTCTGTTTAACTAAGCCTCGTCTTATAGTTGGAACTACAGCCTGAATATAACAATCCTTTTAGCTACAGAGAAAGATCCACAGAGGGAGTTAATGAGGAATCCTTACATTGAAGCGTATGTGCTTGGTGAGCTGGAAATGCTCAGCATACAATCGAAAATAGTCCATGATGAGGGAGTTGTGCATGAAGTTGGGATACTCTGCAGGGATGGGAAAGTCACTGAAACACATCATTTCCTTGGAGGTGTTGATGATGACCGAGTGGTAGATGCTGGCTCTGTCTGTCTCTGGATTCTCCTGCAATAAAATTGAGGATTTATTCAAAACTTACCAAATATACACTGTGAATGTAATTTAAGCATCTAAACTGAATAGTATTCTGCTATGGTGATGTCTTACAGTGACACGCTCGAAACAGCAACGCAATCTAGGAGACTTAAAACATTATCAAAGCTTTTTGAGAGAATGCGACTCTACTGTGGACTCTATACAGCAATGCATCGTGGGAAATGGAAAGAAACTAACCGACAAGTGACAACCTGCTCAGTATTTTTTCACTTATACAAAGAGCTTCATTGATTAGGTAACCTCGACTGAGTACACATTGTCAATATTAGGAAATAATACACCATAATCCTTGAAATAGTTTTTCTTTTTCTTACTTTTATAAGGATTGTTATTATAAGTTGGATAGGTCAATGTGGATAGGAAGTTTATTAGTTTACTAAATGGGTCAGTGACTCAGTCGTCCACTTCTTGAAAGGTAAAGGTCTGAAATCTGGGCCCTGCAGTGTACAACGCAACTTGGACAATCTCCAAATTACTCCTAATTGCTGTTTGTTTGGTTATCGTATCTGATAAGGTGGAAAGCATGGAGCCAACACCATATGTACATATGTGATAGCTTTTCTTTTTTTTTAGCAAATTGCCATAAATGTCAGACAGATGAGAATGTTGTGTATGAGTACGGTCCATTTGAGGACAGAATTCCCGTAACTTTCCTATCATGGAATACATTGTTGGAAAAAGCGATAAATGCATTCCTGTTGTTTTGTGTGGACAAAAATTCCTAGACAAAAATAGCAGCCATGGGGGTGAGATGAGGTGAAAGCCGCAGCTGTACCAGAAGAACATTAACTAATGCTCAGCCTATATTTGAAGCAATGTTTTTTCTACGGACTGAAGAGCAATAAGTTGAAGCATTTCGAGGTCAACAGCCGGTGCAAATCAAACACACCCCTCTATCAAAAGATCATTTTACCTACAATCAAGCATGGCGGTATTGCTAGAATGCTTAACTCCTTCAGGACCAGGACAAGGACAACGTGCTAAAATGTAGGGACTCATAATTTCAAATTCAAAAAGAAAATGATGAAGGACAATGTCAGGTCATCAGTCTGTGAGTTAAAGCTCAAAGAAAACTGGTCCATGCAGCAAGACAGTGATTACACGCAAAAGAAGTTGTCCAACTCAAAATGAATGAATGGGGAATTATAATATTAATTTCTTATATTTTAATTCAAAAATCTAGAATTTAACAACGGTTTGTAGAGAAGTCTGCTACCAGTTATTACCTGTGCAAGTGGAGTTTTTTTTACATTATTGTGTGTAATTAAATACTGCACATAAATATGACCCACCTTAAATCTCCACAGACCACCAATATCATCGCTGCTCTCAAAGCAGACAGGCTCCAGCCCCTCATCCAGGCAGCTTTTGATGCAGGTCAGACCTGAGCCACCTCCTCCAATAACAGCAACACGTCGAGTCATCCTGGAGCTCTGCGAGAGATGAACAGGATCAGAAGGTTCTACTTCTGAGCAGGGAGATCCATGCATGGAGCCCAGCACAGGAGTTTAGATCAAGAATTTACACTCACTTGCAAGACGATGCAAAAAACACAAAACTCTCTCTGATTTTTATCCTAAGTTCAACACTGGATCTATGCCACATGCATGTTTTACTATCATCAAAGTTCAACAGGCTTTAAATCAAACTTTAACTTGTTGATTTGCAACATTTCGCAAGTTTTATCTACCTTATATGCACTCAAAGGTTAGGGTGGATTTTCTGCACGTACGATTACTTACCTCTTGATAAAAAGGGAGAGAAGTGTTTCCCGTGCTGCAGGAGTCCCTGGTGTGTGGGCGGAGTCTCGTGGAGTGTTGTGAAAGTAGCCTCAACCGACCCTTGTAAGCGTATCAATCAGTAACATAACCGGTGGAAAAACAGATGGGCGACGCTTTGGCCTTCAGTACACGAAGGATCTGAGCTGTTAATGTAAAAGCAAACGAGAAGCCGCTGGAAGATAACTAACCAGTAATAGACGTGTTATAACTACTTTCGAGCCTGGACCATAGTCCACATCATGCACACAAATAAACACACGCAAAAACCCCACACCCCAGGCTGAGGCAAGATAAGTTTCTCATCTTTAGATGAAGTCCTATGAAAAAAAGGAAGTTAAAACTTGATTCTATTTTTTATCCATCTAAAAGGAAATGATTCATTCTCTGCTGATTGATTAATTGATTTATTACAAGACCTGAGTCTTGTGTTGTGACAGACAATTGATTTCTATCTGGTGCAGTACGGTATATCGGACATATATAGAATGTTTTAAACTGAATGCAGAGCATGTGAGGACAAACCCAGTTTGCTCATATTCAGTACACAGAACACAGACAACTTCCTCTGCCAGGAATGCAGTTTTCCCCTTACATCACTGGAGCCTCAGTGGAACAGACTGATGATAGTTTGACCCTCACATTAAATAACAGCTTGTGCAATCAATTGGCCACATGCAGTTTTAAAAAAAATAAAAAGACAAGATTTAAGTACAATTTTAAATCTTTCAAGTGCTAATATTGCAGCATTGACAGGATTTTAAAAAGTTAACATTGCACTGGTGTATTGTCTCAGAAATGAAAAAAAACCTGTGTTGACAGGTTTTAAATTTCAAGTATTGAGAGTTACTACAGCTCTGTCTGTGTGGAAAGTATTTACCCCTTCCAAAAGTGTAGTTTTACCTTTTTGTGGTGTGGACCAATGTAGACATAGAATTCACACTATTGGAAGTCTGATGAGGATGTCCTTAAGGATGCCACCCTTTGGGTTGGGAAAGACACTGGACTTTCTTTAAACAGTAAACTGAAAAAAACAAAACAAATTTAGCTGAAATTTGAACCCAAATCGATCCCTGAAGAATAAATGTTTTAGCTGCAATGCTTGCAATCATCAGTATGTTAAAAAAAAAATTGTTTTAGGAATAGCAAAGTTAAATTATCTGATCAAAACATCATAAGCCGGAGCAACTGTTCATAATTTCAAAAAAAGGTAGAGGTTTGAGTTTGCCTCAAAACTCAAAAATATCATGCAACAAGTTGCCTTGAAATTTACAAGTTATCTGTAGACCCACTATAATAATAAGCGGGAGCAACTGTTGATAATTTTATAATAGAGACTATAATTTATTTCTCATCTGGATAGGGAACGTCTGTGGATCCTCCGGGATGAGCTGGAGAGTGTTGCTGAGGAGAGGAACGTCTTGGAAACCCTTCCTAGCCTGCTGCCACCGTGACCCAACCCAAGATAAGAAGAAAAAAAATGGATGGATGGATGGATGATGGATTTTGCTGTGTGTGCAACCTGATTGGACTGCAGTTACCCCAACATGCTACCAGTAGTGAAAAGAACACTTGTAAAATGCTAAACTAGAGAAAAATATGTTTGAAAGGAGAGACAAATGGGTTCTGGTCACCACTTGCAGAACCCTTCCCTTTTTGGCAGTTGTCCTGCTGTTGCCTCTTCTGTCCACCTGTTGTGTCTTTCATTTGAAGCAAAGCATGTGAAACTGGTTCATAATAGCTATCGCTTCGTAATTGGACAGATCCGTATCCCAGAATTTTAATTGACTTGGTGTTACACTGTGAAGACGGAGCTTTGCATTTTGGCTAAAACATTGCCGGCATTTTCTTTGTAATTAGAAACAATTAGAGTTGTAATACCTTCTACACCGTAATAGTAAAGACTTCTTTAAAAGTTCAAAGAAGAGATTCCAGACTCCAAAAATAAAATAATAAAAATTTTAAAAAATTAAATAAGATAAAATTGGCTTGACTTGACTTATATGGGTTCACAATGTTGTTTAACGTATCCTTCATTCTTTCTGATGTTAATGAACACTTTAGTTAGTCATATTACATTACTGTTGGGTGATTCTGTCAAACAGTACACACAGAGGAATAGGGATATCGTATTTGTACCCAAAGGTACATTTGTCAGAAAAGTAGTGTGGTCCTCAGGTTGGCAAAATATGTACCTTTTTTTTTTAACAAAAGTACGGAATCATTGCTGATAGAAAAAGGTACATAGCCGTACCTTTAACAAGCTCAGGGTACAGCAAAAGTATTCAGCAAATACCTGATCATAAAACTCTGGGAAGGCTACTGGCAGTACAGTAGTATACAGGCTACTGGGAAATGTCCTTTCAATTCTTGGTCTGTAGTTTTATGGGCTTCAATTATAACTTATGTCTGTGTGTATTTTTTTTTTTTAAGGTTTCCATCTATTCCTTAGAATGCATACTCACAACAAGTAGTAAAAAAAGAATAATTAAAAAAATAAATGTTGTGGGATCTATCAATACTGAGAGGCATCGGTCTCGTGTCATTACCGTGAATGACCAGCAGGAGAGAAAACGTAATCCAGCTTTCTTGCTTTGTCAAACTTGACCATGGCTAAATTAATTGCAAAACCTTTCTTCTCAAATAAATAATAAAGATGTGAAAACATTCAGGAATGCGTAACTGGGCCGTTTCTGCTAATGCTACTCCTAGTTAGCTAAATGTAGCTTAATGTAAGCTAGCTACGGGAGATGTGGTGGGTTGTTGCTGGGTAGATTTCACTCTGACAGGCAATTTCGGAGTGATTTTGATCTTGAAATCAAATGAATGTCAAATCCTGTCAAACAAGACTTGCATATAAAAGTCATTGACTTATTTGATCTAATAACTTTCAGTATATATGAGTGTTTTCATATACACTCACACTCAAATACACCGCGATTTGGTTGGCTTTGCTACAACCGATGTTTTTTTAAAAATGTATTCGCGCCATCAGCCTCCCTGCGAATATGGGGTGTTCAACCCGTTTACCGCTTGAGCACTGTTTCAATGGTTTGTACAGATGAGATTCCCTTCAAATAGCCATTCAAAAGACTGGCTCATTTTTATATTTATTTATTTTTCTATTATATTTTATTTATTTTGATATATATTCTATTGGCGGGAGATCTGCTTTTGAATTAATCTGAAAAATCAATTATAATTTTATTTGGCATTTGTGCACTAGATTCAGTGATGGAAACTTCATGGTCACCTTCATTGTTGTCGTTACAATCAGTTACTTCTCTTCTCACCTCCGCTGCTTTGACTGTCGGGTGTTGCGTTTTTAAGTGGCGATGTAAATGATTTGTTAACCCGGACATGAATGAGATATTTTTCTGGCAAATATTACCCTTTGCTTTACTGTTTTTGTCATGAGAAAAGTGCATCCAGATGGTACTGTGTTTTCTTTGGCTCATTTTGTCTTTCTAAGACGCCAGCCTCTCAATTCAAATGAAGCGTGTCCTCACCCTTGAGGCCGCTGCTGAGGCACTCACCCGAAGGCAGTGTGGACAAATCAGATGACGTCATGCGATATTTACATATCAAATAAGCACCTCACCTGAACCCTGCCGCGCTCCTCTGCTTGTGACTGTTCTCTGTCTCACTCATTGGCGTAGCAAAGGAAGAGCTTGTGTGTACAACTGTGAAACACAGCTATTAAAAAAAAGACGACTTGCAAAAGCGACATGGTTTCCGATTGTTTGTGTGAAAGAGCCGGTCAAAGGATTCAGTTTGTTCCTGAACGTCACAACTCTAGGGGTTTGTCAGTTCGTAGTTGGAGCTGCTGAAGCGGGTCGGATTCGTATTTTAAAACAAGACACACGCCATCATATTACTAACCTTTCCTTCGTGACAAATCAAAATACTCTTAAAGCAAAGCACTCGTAAAGAGAAGTACAATTGAATTGTTTTTTTTGTCCTAATTTTATGACCAGGTTGAAAAATGGAAAAATGTTCTGTACTCCTGGGTATTAAGAAATGGTTGGTTGCCATTGTTATGCTATGTTCAGGAAAGTCAACCCAGTCACATACCTTGATGTACAGAAAACTCAGTGGATAGGGATGCCTGCTGCTCATTACTTCCATCTCTCTAACGGCTTCCTGCCTCACTACTTCCTGCATCTGTCGCTACTTTTGTTTTTTCTCCACAAGGAAGAAATTCTTTGAGAAGAAAACTTTTTATTGGTGCCATTGATGGTCTTTCCCTATGAGTCTACTGTCTGCCCCAGCAACTTGGTAATATGAATTTTATCTTGACACATTTTCCTGTCGTCTTAAACATCGTAAGATCACAGTGCGTCTCTTAAAAAATAAAAACAAAAATAGAGTCAGCAAAGTCAGTCATTGGCTGTACTTCTGAGGTTCCCCATGGGGATGAATGGAGTTATTTCTATTCTATTCTCATCTGGGCCATGCTCTATACCTGGTGGTAATATTTCCCAAAACAATTTCGGCCTTTGGACCAACATTTCTTCATCGAGTCAGCCTGACTGGGAACCGCTAACTTTTATTAAACACTACGCTAACCCGACTCCGGTTGACTTCCCACTACACTTTTTTAATGAATCATAACACAAAGTGTGAGTACGATATGTCTAAGAGTGAAATATGAAGTTGTGTATGTGTGTTTGTACTGCATGTAATCTTGTATGCTGGACGTGAAGAGGGCCAGCAGTAAATATCACAGAATAGTGTTTTCAGCAGTTTCTTTTGGGTGCCAAGAAAGCTATGAGTAAGAATAAAGTCAGTCAGTATATTCAGAACAGCACAACGACCAAGCCAATAGCAGTAGATTCAAAACAAAGTTACCTTAAATTGCCAGATAAGACCCGATTAAAACAAAACATAAAACCAGCACATAGTAGAGTTAGGTTTATTAGAGTGCTGTTATTATTGACACGCATCATAATGTAGATTACTCAGTAGATTTGAAATATTTCAGACGTGGAGAGAGAGAAGAGATCAGTGTTCATAGTAGAAGAAGCAGAATATTAGTGCTGCAACTGGGAAAATCATCATGATGATCTTCTCAAACGACGATCCATGTTTCTCTGGTTCCCGGACCACTCTGGTCTTAAAAGGCTGAAAAACCCGTTCCCACTGAGTAAGAATGGCTTTACGGGCTCCAGCCCACCGGCCTGGTCCAGTCAGGCGGTACTGGTAAGGAGTACAGGGACCCCAAAAAACCTCCAGTGCCAGTTTGGGGTCCTTCAGCAAGAGCATCAATATGTTTGGTTTGACCCCTATCTCCTTTGCTATAGAGTCCAGGTAAGGGACATAATCCACCCGGACGGGGTTCCGCTCTGTGCAGACAAACCTAACAGAGAAAGAGACAGCGACAGAACAAAAACTCTTTACAAATGTGTGGTTGGAGAGGAATTGATCAATCGTGGAAATACCCATTATTAACAATGGTGGATTGGATTATTTGGTACTGGTGTAACATCTTAATGGTCTAGTAAACTCCGAACAGTTCTGCCACTCAGCTCATGTCCTACCTCTCATGCATGATTGCGGTGTCTTTTTCAATTCCTTTCATCATGACCTCTTCTGAAGGGAGGGTCGCTAAGCCTGCATGAATGAAATGAATATGATTTTTAATGCTCAAGGTCATTTTAATATTCTATTAGTCTTAATTAGCTCAAAAAAATACTTCATATTGTTTATCCTTAATGAGTCTTACTGATTTTATAAACATTACTCACCAACATTTGACCGATCAAAAGTTGGTTCAGTAAAGTAAGTAGTAAATGACTTCACATCAAGACCAGGTGTTTTCAAATATCCGGATTAACATGAGCACAAAACTCATAGTTTACCTTTAAACACTCTTGTGGCCCAGCGGCTCTGAATTTCAGACATGGGGTTGATGGCCCCTAAACCTTTGATGAAACCCACCACCGCCAGCGTGGGCTTGGTGAGAGAAGGAGGGAACACATGTTTGTAGAGACGTAGCCTGTGGCCACTTTTAGCCTGCAGAGCTGGGGGCAGGAAGGGGAAGCTGTAGTTGTACCCGGTGGCGAACACCACCACATCCACCTGTATCATATACACAGAACCTGATTATCACAGAACTGAATATTTAACTATTTTGTGAGTATATATTTATAAAACCACGTAATTGATGAAGAGATAAGAGACTATTTAAATGACATGACAGGTGTGTGTGTGTGTTGTTCTACAGTGTAAAAATGAGACTAATACACACCTTGTCTACAACGCTGTCATCGACAAAAACCACACTGGACCCAGAGAACTCTTTCACATTTGGTTTCACCTGAACCCGACCTGAGAGGATCCGAGCTGGAAGGTCATTGTTTACAATAGGAATCTTTGCCAATAATCTGCCAAAAGGACAGAAGAGCTCTCTGAGTTTCTCAGATGCACATGAAAATGCTCACACTTAAAGGTGCAGTGTGTAAAATGTAGGGGCATCTCTTTGCATAAATTAATATTCATGATATGTCCTTATGTGTGCTTTCAGCTGAAAATAGAAACACTTTTTAATGTTTGTTTTGCAAAGGCCCTTGTTCTCTCTATAGGAGATGGTCCTCGCTTTCATACTGAGGCCGCCATGATTGTACAGACATCTGGAGACGGACTTCGTGGTTAATTTGTCCAACTTTTTTGACAAATGGAGGATCATAATTATTATGTAGATTAAGAAATACTTACAGAGCGTCAAAGCCACGCTTTCAAAGCAAAAAAGACACGAACATTTTTTTAGATCTGAATGCAGGGGTCCTGTCGTCTGGAGGCTTCTACTCGGCGCTGCACTACCTGCGTCGTTCTCGGCAACAGCCTAGAGAAGGATGCTAGCAGCGTTGGCTGTGATCTTCAGCATGTCCCATCCCTGCCCGGACTAAACCGTTTCCGAGTTCGTGGGCTGAGCGACCATCTCGCCTCAGCCGTCTGTGGCCAGAGGTTGAACTTACCACACCTCACTAAGCGCTCATTCCCCGGCCACATTTCCTCTGCGGTGGTGCGATGACAATGGGACCCCTGGAGGGGCTTTTGTAAAATTCCGTTTCAGAAGGAGAGTGAGAGTGATCGCAGCGGCCCCTTGCGAGATGCCATACATTTTTTCCTGGACCTTTAAGTGCACACATTGATGACATTTACGGTTTCAATGTTGAACAAATATAACTTTTAATTTTGAAATATAAACATAAATTTTGACCGGCACTAAAATAATGATCACTATAATAGAGACTTGACTGAAGTATTATATAAAAGATGATCATCACAAGTAGCTTTTTACCCTTGTTTTGGTTTTAGACCATATAATTTATGGTCAACTGCCATGTTGATCTTCTCCTCCATCTTCTTTAAGCTCCATGAGGGGAAGAGATTCAGCTTCATCGTCAGCATTCGAGATGTCCAAAAAAGGTCAATTGGGAGGCCCCTTTCTCCAACCCGGCCGATAACCCACGCCCCACTCCTGGTGCTGAGGTACACCTGCAGGTCAGGTCAGCACGCAGATGGTTAGATACATTTGGTCAGTTTTTAAACAAGTCAGTAAAGGATGCAGTTAAATGCAGTAGTTATTTAATATGCACCAAGACAAAATCAGCAGAGAAATATGATGAGATTTGTACCTTCTCAGCAACTCCACTGATATCCACAGCAATGTCGCCTCCTGAATTCCCGATCCCAATCACCACAACTCTTTTCCCCTCCAGACCCTCGGCGCTCCGGTAACTCCAGCTGTGAAAGTATCTGCCTTCGAAGGTGTCAATACCTCAAACAGGAAATCAAAGAAAAAATAATCAATCATGATGACTTCAACCAGAAGTTTCTTCCTTACGTCTGCATAAATACATAGACAAACACATCCTGGCCAAAATGTTACTGGTTTTATTTTGACATTGTGATCACATGATTCATCTTAGTTCCTTTTCCAGCACCACTGATTGATAGCTGACTCCAACAGAAGTCACATACAGCAGACAAACCGTTTGCATCCAGTTGTGTGCAACACTATTACGTGTCCCCCGGAAACACTTCTGTTGCCATTCCTAATTATTTTCTTTGTGCATGATTACAGGTTGTATCAGAATTGAGATTGAGGAATATATCCCAAAGAAGATGGAAAGCCGTTAATATAAAGGTTCAACATGGGGTTCTTGAAGCAGTTAACGGCTGGTGGTTTACACATGTTCTGAAACTTGTTCTTTAATTCTATGAACGATACAAACCGGTTTTAATCAAGAAAAAACACAGTGGAAAAATCTCAGTTATAGAGAAAGAGAAAGTGAAAGTGAAAGTGAGACTCAGGCCTGGAGTTTCTCATGTGAAAGTGAATCGTAATTTTTCAGTTACCTGGGAAGTCTTTCAGCGGCAGGTGAGGCTGGGTGTAGTGTCCGCTACAAACAATCACTGCATCGAAAACATGAGTCTCCCTCTCAGCCTCCTTCAGCTCGATCTCCACCTCCCACTGGCCTGTCACATTAAAATCCAGGGTCTGTCTCACACTGACCACCGTAGACTGACACACACACACGGATATACACACACACACACAATTTACTTTTCACTAGACTTTATCAATCCTTTCAATGTAAAAATGAATGGTTTAATGTGTTTAATGTGTATAAAAATGAAAGATGATCATTTTGTTTATATGTGTGTGAAATGGTGTTTGAAAGTAATTCAAGTCATTATACATGTTTGTATTTCAGTTTTTCCTACAGGTTGAAAATATTCTTGCGGTTTTGGTCACAGTGTGTGACGGATGGACAAATAAACTAGTCAAAACAAAAGTTTATCACTTACTCCATTTATTGCAAATGAATAACCATCTTCTATCTTAGGTCAACATAAAAAACTATTCAAAAATTCAAATAAATGACCATTTGCAAAATGAATAATCACCCTAAAATGTCTTATCTCAACATAAATAAGCAAAAAGAAAGAAATACTATTTATATATCAAAAATACATTTCCAATCAGCAAATATATGAAGCAGGAAACTTCTCTGTTCTCTATGGAGGCCCTGAAGTCTCTTGAGAAAAAAAAGAAATCTTGTGCCAACATGATAAATTCAGCACTCTGTTGTTATATTATATATTGTTATTTGTTGGCATATGAATTAACATTATTTTTTTCTCGAGGGTCTTCACCTCACATAATCATTAAAAATGATCACAGCTGCGTAAAATTAACAAACACTTTCTCAAGTTGAACTGACACCCATATATATAAAGTGAAGGAGAGTATTTGCACATACTTGTTCATTGTTTGAATACGGTCGCGCCCTCAATGGAATGTAGGTGGCAGTTTCAATTATATGCTAGAATTAAGCTAACAGGCCGAGAGCTAATTATTTTTTCCACATTGTTAATTAACATTCAGACTGCACCTGGAACCCTTGGTCTCTCATTTGAAGAACTGTTTATCTGCCAAAGTGAACGCTAATCCTCAGGGAAAGAAGGATAAAGGGCAAAAATAAACTGCATTTCCTGGTTGTACCCATTGATCTGTGAGCATTTCCTCTGGCTTTCCAAGACTATTTGGCATTAAGAAATGACGATTGCAAGTATTGCTCGAAAAAAATGGGATAAACTGTATTTACTTGGTATCGTTACACTACATGAAAGGATTACTCTGTAATATTTAATTATTTTAACTTGTTTTTACTTCTATTATCAGTCCTGTTTTGATACACCTCTAGCTGGGAGTTGCCTGGCAAGCAGCACAAACACACAGACATTTATCAGAAACCCTTAACCATCCATCCATCCATCCATTTACTTCCTTTCTATTTCACGAGGCAGCAAATAACCCCAAACCCGAATGGGACAGTCCAATGTTTCCCAGCAGAGAACCACGGACTCAGATTTGGAGGTGCTGACTCTCATACCAGCCGCTTCACACTCAGCTACAGACTTTGATAATAATAATAATAATAATAATAATACTGTATAAAACTTTTTTTATACAGCACTTTAAAAAAGATTTTAAGTGCTTTGACAACAAAGTAAAAGCCGTCAAATACAATATGCAGGCAGAAGCACAAAGAAGAGAGAACAGTGGACACTGACATTAAAAGACAACAGTGAAAACCAACAAGAAAAATGAAGGGAAGCAATAAAAAGCGATAAAGGTCCACAAAAGACTACTAAAAATTCACAATTAAAGAAAAATAAAATAAAATACAATAGAAATGCAATAAAAAGGACAACATCAAATAAAAGCAGGTCTATAGAAATGGGTTTTAAGAAGTGACTTAATAAAAAAACTTCCAATTTAAGAAGTGTGTCAAATTGTGATTAGCGACCTGTTTGGGCGGGCCCAAAAGTTTTACTCTATAATGAAAAGTAGCAGAGTTTATTTTTGCATTAATAATTATTCATAGACACCACTGACATTGAAGCGAATGCTGGACATCAGATTGAAGTTCTGAGCGTAGAGTCGCATGTACTGCAGCACGTCAGAGTGGTGCATGCTGTTGGGGAACTCAGCTGGTGGAGGGAAGTCACTGAAGGCCATCGTCTCTTTGGAAGTGTTGACCACCAGTGACTGATAGATGCTGGCACGCCCTGCCTCAGGTGTCTCCTACAGAGGAACAGTATTAAGAATATTATTTTGCTTTGTGCGGTTCAAGTTCCACAGAAAAAAAAAATGATTTGAATGAATTGAATCAAACATTTCCCTTATCACAATCCAGGGTGAAATGATTGAATTGCTTTGGGCAGTCTCTTCTAGCGTTCACACCGACCAGCTATGGCATTAAAACCGGCTACAGGTTCTAATGTTGTGGCTGATTGTTTTATATTCCATCATTCATGGTGTTGCAATATTGTGACGTTTCTTTCTTTGAATGCATTATTATGCAGTCAAAGAATTATTCTTTGTTTCTCTCAATTGAATCATGTCTTGTAGTTTAAAACGCACTAGAGGAAAACACAGAAACAATCAATCAATACATCTATTACATGCATTATTATTTATTATGCCAAGGAGCTAAGTAAAATGTTATTTTTAAAATAATGGTTCATGTTAATGAATAAAATGCAATGCAGCTCAAAGAAATCAATTAAAAAAAGAACATGTCAAAAATAATTAATGAGTTGAATCATGAAACACACACTATGTCAAAATATGATTTTTTAATTAACAGGTGTTTATAAGAATACAATGTCCCTCACCTTATATCTCCATAGACCCCCAATGTCATGGCTGCTCTCAAAACAAGTGGGGTCCAGACCTTCGTCCAAACAGGCCTTGATGGTGCAAAGACCAGATATCCCTGTTCCAATCACCGCCACCGTCCGAACCATGTTGAGCTTTTTTGGGGGCAGCGGGGACAGGCTGGAGGTGGAAGAAGGATAACGGTGGTGGTGGGATGTGAGACGGTTTTATGTTGACTGTGTGCGGGCAAGGCGCCAGGATTACAATTTAGGGTGGGCCCAAATAATTTTGGCCCGCCCCTCCTGGTCTCCAGACTGAAAAGTTATGTGGGCCCCCTAGTGCTTGGGGCTGGTACCCACTCAAGTGGGTGAAAGTGTGTAGGTTTGAAGAAGTGCCACCCAGGATAGGCGGAGAGAAAAGGATAGAGGGATGGATAGAAGGATCGAGGGATAGATGGATGGATGGATGGATAGAAGGATAGAGGGATGGATAGAAGGATAGAGGGATAGATGGATGGATAGAAGGATAGAGGGATAGATGGATGGATAGAAGGATCGAGGGATAGATGGATGGATAGAAGGATAGAGGGATGGATGGATGGATAGAAGGATCGAGGGATGGATGGATGGATAGAATTATGGATGGATGGATAGAAGGATAGAGGGATGGATAGAAGGATAGAGGGATGGATAGAAGGATAGAGGGACAGATGGATGGATAGAAGGATAGAGGGATGGATAGAAGGATAGAGGGATGGATAGAAGGATAGAGGGACAGATCGATGGATAGAAGGATCGAGGGATAGATGGATGGATAGAAGGATAGATGGATGGATAGAAGGATAGAGGGATGGATAGAAGGATAGATGGATGGATAGAAGGATAGAGGGATGGATAGAAGGATAGAGGGATGGATAGAAGGATAGAGGGACAGATGGATGGATAGAAGGATAGAGGGATGGATAGAAGGATCGAGGGATGGATAGAAGGATAGAGGGATGGATAGAAGGATAGAGGGACAGATGGATGGATAGAAGGATCGAGGGATAGATGGATGGATAGAAGGATAGATGGATGGATAGAAGGATAGAGGGATGGATAGAAGGATAGATGGATGGATAGAAGGATAGAGGGATGGATAGAAGGATAGAGGGATGGATGGATGGATAGAAGGATAGAGGGATGGATAGAAGGATCGAGGGATGGATAGAAGGATAGAGGGATGGATAGAAGGATAGAGGGACAGATGGATGGATAGAAGGATAGATGGATGGATAGAAGGATAGAGGGATGGATAGAAGGATAGAGGGACAGATGGATGGTTAGAAGGATAGAGGGATGGATAGAAGGATCGAGGGATAGATGGATGGATAGAAAGATAGATGGATGGATAGAAGGATAGAGGGATGGATAGAAGGATAGAGGGACAGATGGACGGATAGAAGGATAGATGGATGGATAGAAGGATAGAAAGATAGATGGATGGATAGAAGGATAGAGGGATGGATAGAAGGATAGAGGGACAGATGGACGGATAGAAGGATAGATAGAAGGATAGAGGGATGGATAGAAGGATAGATGGATGGATAGAAGGATAGAAGGACAGATGGATGGATAGAAGGATAGAGGGATGGATAGAAGGATCGAGGGATAGATGGATGGATAGAAAGATAGATGGATGGATAGAAGGATAGAGTGATGGTTGGAAGGATAGAGTGACAGATGGATGGATAGAAGGATGGATAGAGGGACAGATGGATGGATAGAGGGATGGATAGAAGGATAGAAGGATAGAGTGATGGTTGGAAGGATAGAAGGATAGAGGGATCATTATTAAATACAGGTTCAGCCGCATTTTTCATTTTGAACTAATGTTCTAATGTTCTCAATCAAAGGGTTCAAGAAGAACATTAAAGGTTGAGCAACTTATATCAGTTTTGCAGATTGAGTGTTTGTGTATTTCAAAGAACTCAGCAGATATCATCAAACACTTATTTTGAATAACATCTTATTCAGATGTGAATAACTGCTCTCACCTTCCTCAGTCAGCTGATGTGAGTTCCTTGAAGAAATTCATAAAGGCTATGTATGAAATGTTTGGATTGATGTTTAGATACATCCCATAGAAATGAATGCTGGGTAAGTAGGGCCACCTAGTGGCAGGATGGGCCCTTACATGCCTTCTGCAGCTATGCTTTTCAAAGTCATGTTCTCCTAGGGCCACCAAGGGGGTCAAAAGGTCGCAAAAAAAGAATCTCAGGACAGCTGTACAGTGTAACCCTTAAACCACTGCTGTCCAGTCTGGGGGTCTGGCTGACCCCCCTCTTGCTCAGCCCAGTAGTTGTGTCGGCCTGCGCTAACGACATCAATAAATAAAATAGATCAGTTGAGCCTGTAAAAAAGATCAGTGGTTCATAAACATGAAATATAACAATGCCCCCATGTTAGAACTTTTCAAAAATAACTTCTTTCATTTTGGTCCATACTTGTCTTAATTATTCATCTTACAAGTTATATCATTCAAGTTACTCTGGAGAGTCAGGCTTTCTTGTGGGACATATTAAGTGTTCCTGGGGATGTGATCAGCCTCACTGAGGCCTATCCCATGGCGTTTACAAGTGTGTTACGTACACGCACACCAAACACCGAGCTGCCGCACCTAAATCTATCCCAACAGCGTGGAAGTCCTTCACCGTGAATGAAGAACACACAAAGTTCTTAATTTGTAACATCGGTAAGAACGAAGAGCGGAGGAACAACCCCGAGAATCTTCAGCACAACGAACATAATCAGACACTGAAAAAGTGATTACCCTGAGGAAGCTAACATTGGTAGAGCGGCTAAAGCTAAAGGACAGAACGAGGTTTACAGAGTATTATCTTCACTTCCAAATGTCATAAAATTGGTTTAATTATAATGTATTCTTTATTTATCACATGTAGTACTGAAATTATTTCTACCAGAAAGTACCAGACAAAAAAGTAATCCTTTAAATAAAATATTGACTTGACTATTATATAAAAGATGTTTATCAAAAGTAACTTTTTACCCATGTTTTGGTATTTGATCATGTAATTTGTGACTGTATTCGGCACAGTTTCACCGTTGGTGTCGGTAAAAGAACAAAAAATGTTATTTTAAAAATAAAGCTGATGCCAGTATTTAATGGCCGTCTGATAGATTTTTGGATTTCGGCTTCTGAAGGGGGTAATTCTATTTCATGGTAGTGAATATGCATTTTCATTTCAAGAATAAAACAGCGAAGGATACACTCAAAGGCAGCAGTTATTCAATGTACTGCAACACTAAATTAATAAAAAAAACAAGCAGCCAGCACAGAAATATGATTTAGACAGCAATATCGTCACATCCTAGCTAAAATCTTTTAGCTAAAATCTTTTAGCTAGGAAAAAATGTTCCTAGCTAAAAAGGAAAATTTTTAGCTAGGAAAATTGGTAAACACATATTTACGCAATTTAACCAATATCAAAGTTGGAAAACAGTCAACATAAAGGTTCACATGGGATTCTTGAAGCAATTAGAGGTTGTTATATGTGCTGACTCTTGTCTGTTATTCTATATGTGAGACAAACCAGCCTTAGACGGGAAAACACGGAGGGTGAGAGAGTGAGAGAGTGAGAGAGTGAGAGACTGGAACGGGATTTTCTCATGTGAAAGTGACCCAACATTTTGCGGTTACCTGGGGAAGTGTTTGAGCGGCAGGTGAGTCTGGGTGTAGTGTCCGGTACAAACAATCACTGCATCAAAAACACGAGTCTCCCTCTCACTCTCCTTCGGCTCTATCGCTACCTCCCACTGGCCCCTAACACTGAAATCCAGGATTTGTCTCACACTGACCACAGTAGAGTGAGACACACACACAAACTATCACTACATTATCAGAAGCCAGCAGATTATGCACTTTGGACAATGTTGGAGCCTACGGCGAGAAACTGGACCCACATTTCTTCGTATTATTTAGCTACTCAACCAGAAGCGCCTCAGGATATCCTTGCACCCGTCCAGAATGTGAGCAGAACCTTGCAGCACTGAAGCACTGTCACTTCTGAACACAAGCATGGCCATTATCACAGTTCCTCCAAGTAAAAGCATCCTCCAGGGAGAAAAGAGGTCTGACATGCGGCTCTCTGGGTCTGGTACCACTCTGGTTCTGAAAGGCTGAGCCACCCTCTCCCATTGGGTGAAGATAGCCTGACGAGCTCCGGCCCATTGCCCAGGCCCAGTGAGACGATACTGATAGGGGGTGTAGGGACCAAAGACGACCTTCGCCCACAGCACGGGGTCTCTCAATAATAGCCTCATGAGATTGGGCCGGACCCCTACCTGTGATTAGAAACATTCCATCATTTTTGTATATTACTCCATAAATACTAACACACTTTTATGCAAAGCAGAGCTGAACGCACCTCCCCCGCCATAAAATCCATGTATGGGATGTAATCTACCAGCAGAGCAGGCGCTCCTATACCGGGATAGCTGAAAATGCAAAAAAGATCAGATTTAATTTAGTCCTGATCGTTAAGTGGACATATTTTAGCCGACATTCTTCATATTAAGGTCATCAGTGGGAAAATGATGTCTACCGTTTCATGTTTTCTTTGGTTTCAGACTCCATGACCTCCAGCATTTTCTTCCTGGATGGAAGACGACTGAGGCCTTCAAAAAAAAAAGACACACCCACTGACATGTCCGACTTCTTCATCCCAATGGTTTCTTCTGTATACTCACGGTTATTTACCAGTAAAGACCTTAACGGCCCACCGGGCCTGCATTTCCACAGTGGTCATGATTGGTCCTTTTATGTGGAACAGACCCATGATGGCCAGAGTTGGATGTGAGAGAGCAGAAGGGAACAGTCTCCTGAAAAGGGGGATTTTTCACATCAGATAATATAATGCACAGAATTTAAAGTGAATTTATGTTCAAGCTATGAATTAAATACTGATTTTATGCATTAACTTGTCTTGATCTTAAAATATTTCCGCACGCACTGTCATTCATTGTTTTTTATTCTGCTAAAACGTGCTCCTTATCTTTCATCAACCTTTTTTTATTTCACAATTTAATCGAGATCAATTTCTTGTCCATAAAGAAAATGTGTCCTCCTACTATTACACAGGCAGCCTACTAATAAAGTACACATCTTGTTTGTTTAAGTGTAGTTTTGTGACCATTATAGCTGATACTTACTTGTACAACGTCGGCCCTCCTTGAGGCCCCTCAGAAAGCGCCGGAGGCAAGAATGGGAAGCTGGCACGATAACCGGTACAGAAGACAACGCAGTCAATGTTTTTTTCCACTGTGCCGTCTTCAAATAAAACCCCAGAGTCCTTGAAGCCTCTCAGATTAGGTTTCAATACTAAGCCTCCCATTAGGAGTTGACTTGGAAGGTCATCATTGATCAAAGGCTTCGAGTCCCAAAATCTGAGGAAGACAGCAAATCGGAGAAGTCGTTAAAGATGAATCATGATTCAAAGGGTTGATTTTCCATTTGCACAAGTACAGTTTGTACAGGTAGAGTGCATTTCTTGATGCAGAAAACTCAATTTAGTGGAATAGAGGAGAGGTCAGCTCCCGTGATCCTTCGTAAAACCATTGTGTGTTTTTGTGTGGGTTTCTAGAAACCCACACAAAAACACACAATGGTTTTACGAAACATCAAAGAAAATATCAAAGAAAATAAAAGATGTGAATTGGACTATTATTATATTATATATCTAAGAACATCAACACTGCATGACATATTCATTTATAAACATTGTTGCCAGGAAAATCATACACCAATCAGCCACAACAATATAACCACTTACAGGTAAAGTCCAACCAACGATGATTATCTCGTTAAAATGGTACCTGTCAGTGGGGAAATGCATTAAGCAACAAGATTTTCTCCAAACAGTTGATGTGTTGGAAAAACGGAGCAAGTTTGAGAATCTGAGGGATTTTAGAGGTGGCAACATTGGGTCATTGCTGTAGATGGGGAGCAGAGGCTCTCCCACAGAGGAACTACTACTGATGTTTCCACTTCTGCCCTTCCCAGGATGAAGCAGCTAAAGTCGACATTTTTATTCTCGGTTTTGGCAATTTGAAGGAAATTGAGCCCCACCACAGACCAGGGGAGATATAAGTGTTTCACAATCATTAAGTTTGTTGGGCAGTCAGTGTAAAATATGGTCGGGACTCGAGTATCGAGTTGCACTAGTTTTGAATTTAGCTGATTATGAAGAGTAATGGCAGTAGTGTCATCTTCGTTTTTAGCTGAACTGAGTTGTAAAATGAATTCAAAAGCTCTGGGATCAGGAGACAGAGAAGAGCAGACATCATCTTCATCACGTTTGTGTTACCTGTGTTTGGGCTGCAGGCCGTAGAGCCGGTGGTCAAAATAGATGTTGACTGTTCTCTCTGTTAACCAGTTGACCAGATTTCTGGGAAGAATGTTCATGAATATGTTTCTGATCCTGGTGATTCCAATCATGTCCAAAGGAAGACCATTGGTGGCCTTCCTGCCGATCACCCAGGCCCCCTGGCGAATGCTGAGAAATGTCTGTCAGGGAGAGTGAGTGTCATAAAATAAAGGTTTAACTCATTACACATAGACATATACAAGACATTAATATACAAGATTAATACTATATATTCAATGTATTCCACATATCTTTCACCTCCTCTCTAGTGTGGTGAGTGTTTTGTTTATCTTCCCTGGTAATTCTGTACGAGACATTTCCCACTATGTTTTCTTCTTTTTCTTACCGTACTACTGTTACACTGTAAATTTCCCCACTGTGGGACTATTAAAGGTAAAATATATCTTATCTGATGCGGATCATGGAATAAGGATCATCTGGACGCATTATCCAACCACTTCAAAGGTTCTCCAACAGGAGACAATGTTGTCTTATGCAGAGAATTAAACTGATTCTTTAAAGTAATCCAAAAGTAATCCAATCTGTTACATGTATTCCGTTTCTCCCCCACACTGTACTTTATTCACCCGAAGGGAAATCCATGACAAGGCGATGGTTCTCTTCAAAACAATGAAAAGTTTTTCCTCTTATTCACTTACCTTCTCTGCAGATCTACTAATCTCCACGGCGATATCTCCTCCAGAATTTCCAATGCCGATCACCACCACTCTCTTCCCCCTGAAGGCGTCTGCGTCTTTATATTCCCAGCTGTGAAGACACCTGCCAGAAAACGTCTCATGTCCTGGAGAGACACACATGATACTACAGATCAAAGTAGAGTAAATGTAAAGACTTCTTACACAAATATGCAGATGCATATAACATGTCTGAAGAATGTAGTCTTGTTTTGGTTGTTGTGCTCACAGACCTGGAAAGTCTGACAAGGGGAATGCAGGTTGTGTGTAGTGGCCTGAACACACCATAACTGCATCAAAGACGTGTCTCTTCTCTTCTCCATCCTCACTAGTGGTCACTATGTCCCACTGACCAGACACAGGGAAATCTGGTCTCTGTGAGACCCTCTTTACTGTGGTCTACATCACACACACACACACGCACACACACACAAAGAGACCCAGACACACACATTATCTAACAGTGACTCAGCATGGTATGTAAAGAACCTTCAGCGGAGAACGCGACGCTCCTGCCACGATGAAACAAGATTAACCTGGAAGCTGATGTATCTGAGCAGGTCAAAGTTCTCCGCGTAGAGCCTGAAGTATTGCAGTAGCCTGGAGTTGTGCATATAATTTGGATAGTCAGCAGGCATGGGAAAATCACTGAAACACATCATCTCCTTGGCCGTGTTGACCACTAAGGAGCGATAGATGCTGGCTCGCCCTGGTACATTTAACTCCTGTGGAAAAATAAAAAACAACAAATGCAGCTAATAGATGATTTACTTTAAGGCTCCGATGTTGTTGATAACATTGTTCATTGGAATTTCATGAATGCAATACCTGTTTTTTATTTCACGGGTGGAAATCTCTTTGGTAATTCAGCAAGATCAGACAATTCTTGTCATCTCCTGTTGAAAGCATTGCTGCCACTCACCTTAAATTTCCACAGGCCGCCAATGTCGTCACTGCTTTCAAAGCACATAGGCTCCAAGCCCTCATCAATGCAGACCTTGATACAGGCCAGACCAGAACTCCCGGCTCCAACGACTGCTACACGTCTCACCATTGTGAACACCTGAAAAGGGTCGGACACAAAGAATCAGAGCTGTTTAGTGAGAAGAAAGTACTGAACTACTGTCCGACTAACCCTCTCTGAGCTTCAGCACCCTCTATCCTGTAGCTGCTTGTTCTTTGAAAGCTGCAGGAGGCCTGCAGACTATCAAATCTAACAATGATGAGAGGTGAGGTTCACCCAGGGAGAGTCGACAGTTGCAAACAGGGCTGACAGGTTCCAGGTCTGGTTTCATACCCATTGGTATTTGTACTTTACCTTTGTCTTTTAATTGACTAAACTACAGATACCTGAAAAGTAATTGCATAGGGGCGGGGCTTTGGCCTGGGAAGCAGAATGTGGGCCCACTATTTATGAGCAGCACCATGGAGTAACTGCATGCTATGCTGTACATAATACATCTTTAAGCATGGCATTATATAGTTTATAATATCCTTAAGTTGTATATAAAATATATAGAAATAGTGATATTCGCTCTCACCTTCCTCAGTCCGCAGGTGTGAGTTCCTTGCAGCCTGTGACTAGATGTTAAACAGACTCTGTGGTTTTGTTAATAACCCAATCATCCAAGCAGACCAGTAAGGGAAGGACTTTGATCCTGTAGGCTGATAAATCAAATCAGCGGAATTGTGTTGTTGAGCAATTTGCCACGAAGGGAAGCCAAGACTTACAAAAGACAAACATTTGGTAACGGATCATTTTCACATCTATCGTTCTGTACACTTGTGCATTAATAAGCATTTATTCTTCCCTTGGAACACATCAGAAATGCATTAAACCTACATACGCAAACAGTGGGTAAAGGTCCCTTTAGGCTCTGATCTCCCATTAAAAGAAGAGGTTTCCAATGAATGGAAACACCGATAAGGAAAAACAAGGTTGATCTACTCCCTCTGCTCCCTCTGAAGAGCATAAAAACAAAATGATTGTCAGCATTGTTACTGGAGGGGTGACTTACCTCAAACTCTCACCTACCCATGTCACTGCTGCTTCCAAAGTGGAATGAAAACATTCCTTCATCAAGCCTTCATGCTGGTTTGACAAGCGGGACCTGACCCAGTCACATAGGCAGAGCTGCATACAACAGAGGGATTTTTAAACCATGTCATATCAACAATATGAACAGGTCTGCATATGCAAAACATTGAATTAATGAAATAGATCAGATGAGCCTGTGACAAAATCACTGGATCATAAAAAAAATGACTTGCTGAAGTATTGTTGTTTGACAACCTTGTTAAAAGTGTATTCAGGATGTTAGAACGCATCCTAACTTTTCTTAACTCTTCATTTAACAAGCTGGTTTAATATTCCTCTTCCTCTTCAGAATCTAGCTCCCTCGCCTACAAGTGTTCTTTGGGTGCCCTCCTGTGGCCGTGGGTGCCACACGCAGGCGCGTTGGATTTACTGAGCTCTGGATTAAATCATGGGCATGAACTTTGAATGTCCCGATGAGTAGGCGAGTAACAATGACTGTTTAATATACTTTACATATCAGGCTGTTCCATCATGACATGACACAGTTTCAGATTTGTTCCCCATTTAATTAAAAACCATTATTCAAGGAATATGGAACACCACATTCAAAAGGGATATGACAGTGTAATCACATGACCATACAGGCAGATGGAAATATACACTGACAATTAGGAATATACAGCGATCAAATGATTTATAGTACATAGCAGGCAAAATTGAATGCTGAGAAATAAGCTGGAGCTGGCTGGTTGACTGTGTGCAACAGATTATTGACAATATCTGGCAAACTGCATTTTCTTTATTGTGGCGTTTCCCAACATGGAAGTTAACAGGTGACAAGTGGAATATGCTAAATATATCCTCAAATCATATCAAATGAATCATTTTCCAAGACTTTTGAATGATCTCAATATCAACATGCTAAAACAATAGAAAAAGCATTTGCTCACAGTGTTCACAGAGTTGGTCACAGAGTTAACCGAGTATCTACATTTGCAAATAAAGAAATAAAAGGCTGGAAGCTACAACCTCACACGTGGGTTCCCTAAGCCATCCCTTTAGGAAGATCATCGCAAAATTGCCCAGAGAGCGCACAATTCACATTCTGAATTTTATACCCGCAACGTATAATGTACTAAAAACAGTTGAATGATTTGAACATTAAATACCTTCCATTTACACTACGTATACATTTATACTGCACTATTCCATTAATGAAAAAAAAAATGCAATTCACTGAATTCTGCCTGTATCTTTGTTTTACAGTGTCCTCACCGAACTGGTGGGTTGAATGTTCAAGATTCATAGCAGATAAGATCATCAGCTTTGGCCTAACAGTTAGAAGCCACATTCAAAATGTTTACAAGTAAAAACCAAAGAGTCCAACCCAGTATAAACATTCTCTATGTCAAAAAATCAATACGTCAAAAATCATTTCTCCACACACCTTATTACATTACTAATGAATGAAGAAATTAAAAGAGACAACCAAAATCATTTCTCCACGAACCTTATTACATTACTAATGAATGAAGAAATTAAAAGAGACAACCAAACAAAACTTGTAGATTACAGTTGTTTTTTTTCAGGCAGTGGCAATGTATTTGTTGATATGTATTTGTGTATATGTGTGTATAAAGTGAGTCTCCTGCTGGCAGAGACGTCGCTTCCTACCCAACAGTACAAGTCAGTTACAAGGAGAGCTGTTAGTATTCAATAATGGATTGGCTGCAGTGATACATGCATAATTATTGCTTGAATAACAAATGAATCACTTTAAAAAGATCACATTTGCTAGTCGGGTATGACAGAGACGTAACTGTCAGCACCCGTCAGGGCAGAGCGAATCAGCACATTCCCCTCCTGTGTCCTCCAACAGCATTCGTAAAAATACAGAGTCTGGGCCAGAGCACCGTCTCCGATGAAACATCAAGAATATTCCACATCAAATATTCATCTCAGCCTAGCATGCAACCTGAAATCAGTGGGAGAGTGAGCGGATATGGACGAATCATCGAAGCGGCCGCTTTGAGGAAAATAACTCTCAACAGCGGTCAGAATCAGGACAGTGTGAGGAGTAACACTCAGACCAACACCCAAACACACAGAGTCAAACCGTCTTCATCATCAAATAGATTTGTGGAAAGACCTGGAACCGACTAGAACAGACTTGGCTGTTAATCCCTTTACAGATTATTGCCTTTGTGAATATTCAGCAGAGAATTACTTTACAATATCACAAAAACAATATGTAGTGTTGATATAGTAGAGAGGACGGTCACAGTTCTTCTGGCTTTGAATCTACGGTTGGGGAAAAAATGGGTTATAGAATAAAAATAATGTTTTTTGTGCGAAAGAAGGAAACGACAGCTAGAGGTAAAAAGAAGTTTCTGAATGGAAAAAACATATCAGTAATATGAGGACGAGTTGCAGAACATCATCAGAGGGAGAAACGGTGGCTGAAAACGGGTCGGTTAAAATATCTGCAGTTATTTATCTGGTAATTCTCAACAACTAATTTAACTGGGGTCGGTAGAACAACATGGGTTACGGTACCGTCTGTGGCACTTCTTCATCACTCTCTTTTATATTAAACAAGGACCGAATGATGAAATCTTTACTGGTTCTGTGTTAGATAATGCAACCATCCAATCAGACTAAGAAATAATTTATTTTTTTTGGGTGCCACTTCACATTGAGACAACCGTGATAACGGATTTGTAAATGGTTTATAATTATGTTCTAAATCATATTTTAAACACTTTGTAAGTCATTCGTTAAAATTGATAAACAGTTTATAACAGCTCTCAATCTATTAATTTGGGTCACTATTTGGCAATATCAAGTTTGCAGTAATAAGTTTGTTCACTATTTGTCGATTATCAGGTCTCTGATAGCCTTTCTATCTATCGATCTATCAATGTGTATTTATATATATATATATATATATATATTTATATATATAAATAATTATTTGCTCATTGTTTATTACTTAATAAGTAAACTACATACAAGTCATTAATAAATCTGTAATAAGGGGAGTCTTATCATAAAGTGGTGCCGATTTTTTTGCGAAAGAAAACATTTTAAATTAAATATTTAACATCTATAGTTAAAGTGCTAATTAATTAATTGCTACATGACATAGGAATGACTTCAGCTCAAACGTACATAAAATATCAAAGTAGATGTGGATAGCCCAAACAACTATGAAGCCTGTTATGTACGCACAGATGTGTGGGTGGACACTGGCCCATCCTGATTAACATCAGGAAGTATTTTTACAGGCAGGTTACTTGTTGATTGACATCTTGAACCGAGGGCTGATGTGGGCTTCAAAACTAAAATCTCAGAGCTGTGTTTGACGGGGGCTCTCTGGTAGAATTATCATTTGTCTTATATATCCCTCTCAAAGACAAAAGGTTAGCAGGTGCTCGGACGTCTAAAGTTTAAAACCACATATTTCCTCGTTCCGCCTTCATTATTATACAAACTGTCCCAGAAGCCCTTGCAGAGTTTGGGATGAGACCCACAGCATCTCCACCAGGTTATACTGGGAGTAACCCATCCAGAACCCAAACATCACGTCAGTTACGTTGTGTCTGCCCAGTAGCACTCGGCTCAGCCCCACCAGGCCAGCCCACAGCAGGACGAGGACCCTCAGCGGGGCAGCCAGCACCAGGTGGGCTAACAGGAACCGCCCACACATGGCAGCACGGGTGGCGTGGCCAGAAGGGAAGGAGTAGCGGTCCACGGAGAAGGTAGCAAACATGTCCATACGATTGTGTGCTGGTCGACGCCGACGCACCACAGCCTTCACAATGGTAACCAGGACCAGGTCCAACAGAAGACCTGGAGAGGATGAAGGAGGACAAAAAGAGGGAGATGTATTATATGTGTGAAGACACAAATATTTAGTTAAACTTAATAATTACATATTTACATATTATAACTCTGGTTGTTATAATAACAGACCAATTTTGAAAGTTAACTACAGAAAAAGTAAAGCGACTGAAAAACTAATGTGGATGAATCTTGTATGGGCCTTGAGATCATAAGTGGACATGTTACGTCCACAGTAGCTTACTGTGGTCCACACTCCAACACTAAGTGGTGGCATCGCCTTCATACTGGCCATAAAACGTTGATTTGGCCAATGTGAATGGAAATCTTTCATTTAAATAGTGCCTAGCAGCAGGAACGTTTGATAGGAGAACAGCTCTTTGCAGTTTCTGCAATAAGGAATTTTCAAATCATCAGAGTACTTTAAGCCTGAAATATCTATTCGAAGCAAAAAGCTTGGATCAAGGTACATTTTACCAGAGCCAAATTCTGATGTATGGATAACCGGTTCAGAGCATTTCCAGATCTGCAGGACATGGAAAATGTTTTGAAGTACAACAGACTTCAAACTTTTACTTCTCAATGCTTGGATGTCACAGGTAGTGGATTCATGTGATTTTAAACGCTCATTATTGCAGTGAGGACAGGAGATTGTCTTGTCCTCTTCTCCGATCTAAACCCTTGTTGCATAATTTCATATTCTCCAGTTGTTAAAAGGACTGCAGAACCTTTTGTAAACAGTTTTACATCTTGAAATACATATGATAATATAGTAGTCCACACATGTATACATATGTTCACAACAATGTTTTGTTGATGTATACGGTACACTGATTCTTGATAGGGCTTAGGTACTGTGATTTAATTATTGTGAAGATACACAATGTGTCATGGGGGCCCCTGGTATGTAGAAGAGTTGTGTTAATCTGACAGACCTACATTACAGCTCTCAATTATCTAAACCATGCTTTTAAACCAAATCTCAAAACTGAACTCATTCCCTCGTCATCACATACAGTATAGGGGATCCACAAATAGTCTCACACAAGTTATTTGGAGCAGACTAAAGCAGATGCAATGATGAAGGTTACACTTAGCGTAAACTTTTGCAGGTGACTTTGACCCTACTGAACAAATGATGTCATTTACACGCAGCAAGCGGTTTAGGGGGACATTGAAATGGCTCAAAACTAACATTAATGATGACGTGAAGCTGTACCACCTGTGAGCGCTATCAGAGGAACATTACAGTCAGGACAGGTGAACCATCTCAAAAATACTGCAGCTCATTGGTGCCTAGAATCATGTCTGTGTTTCTTCCTGCACACCAGGAACTGTGAGCAGATTATCCTAAGAAAGACGGATAGAGAAAAACGGCTGTATACCCATGAGAAGGTTGAGCATGACTTCCTGTCCTGCAGTGCTGTCGCTCTTATACAGGCAGTAGGCGGTACCAGCCAGCCAGGGGATGCCGTGTCCCGAGATCTCGATCAGTTTCATCAAGGGGCGCACACTGCCCCACGAAGAGTCCTCGCAGGCGCAGACCCCCAGCCGCTTGGACAGCCACAGGTCGATGGCGAGCAGGGAGCTGAGAGCTACGCGGATGAAAGAGGGGTTGAGCCGTATGCCGTCCTCTTCTGGCATCGCCTGTCCGCTCGCAGAACCCGTGGAGGAGCTGGAGCCCCGGCGCCGGGTGGGGCTCTCCGAGGCTCGAAGGCGGGCGGTGGTCGTATCGGAACCCTGCCGCTGGAGGAGATGCGGAGTAGGGGACCGGTTCAGCGACTTGGTTAGCGACATGAAGTCGTATCGGCCGTTTGCGCTGCCAAGCACAGGGCTTCCCCCGCTGCGAGCGGAATTTTTAGCTTTCGGTGACGGCATTTAGTCGGTTCATCCACCGTCGTAGACGGTTAAGCGTGATGTAAATACACCGCAGTGGTGGATTTTCTGCAGTGCCGTGGGTTGTCGCTCCTTTAACTCATCTGTTGTACGTTTCTCAATTCAAGTCACGTAGTGTAACGCCGAGCTGAGGAGCCATCTTTGTTGTTCTATTCGCAATGGTACCTGGGAAATTGTGTTCTTCAGAAACGTACACGTGACAAAATTCGTTATTTATTTTGGGCAATCTGCAGTAATAGTTCAGCCTTTATAATAAAATTAAATAAAGTAGTTATAGAAATTTACTTGGAAGTATTTCATTGTTACATCAGGACATCCGTGTTGTGTTGAAAGCGTGAGGCTAATAAGTATTTCGCCTTATGATTGAAGTTCTTTGCTGTAAAATAAAAAATATATTGCCATTTTATTGTTTTATTCTTCAGAGTCATTGAATTTTTTATTATTATTATTTCAAGTCAAAAGTCAAGACGTTTTATTGTCATTCCATCCAGGTAACAAGTAAACTGTAAAATGAAGCAAGGCTTTTCCAGGACAGTTGTGCCTTCACGTCGTTTCCCTGTTATTAACGAATCAGCACAACCCATACAAGAACTAGCCAATCCAACCATCTAAGACACGTATTACTAGCCAATCACTGCACAGTGGGGCGGGCCATTGCCTTTGTTAACCCTGGAAAAAAAAAAAGTCGGCCCACAATTGATAATTCAGACCAATTTTGTATCCTGCTACTTCTGTCCGAGCCACAGAGAAGAGAACATCATGCCTGGACTGCTCCTGGGAGACATATTCCCTAACTTCGAAGCCGACACCACCATCGGCCGGATCAAGTTCCACGACTTCCTGGGGGACTCGTAAGTGCGCAGGCTTCTGTCTTTTAAACGTCACACCGAAACTCATCGGTCTACTGTGTGATCCTCGTGGACCGAAAACCGTTTGATGGAGCCACGGTATCCGGGTCAATCACGAGTTCTACATGGCTGGGTCTCGAGAATGGTTTGCACCTTGCAACATCACTAGCCTTTGTAATGGAGTCTGCGGCCCGGACACAGATCATTAAAACCTTAAATGATATTTTTGGGTGATTGTTCATCACTAAGGAGCGTGAACAGATGGACGTATTCTGGTAGAACTCGTTCTGGCTGCTGATTGATGCAGGTCCTGGCAATTCAGCTCAGGTCAATGAGCTTATATTCACGCTCTCCAGCCAAATGCCACCCACATATGAACTTCAAACTACTTAAAATAAACTTGAATAGTTTACATGAAGCAACTAGTGTCTTGAATCCACAGACATATTTACTTTGTGATTCAAGTCAGGACTCACCAAAACTGTGATGGCCACTCCAAAATGTCCAGGACTTTATCTGACATGTAGCCTTGGTGTAATAATATTTTTTTTGTCCAATTACACCTGTGCGCCATCCTTGCAAACAATGAAGATATTTTTTTTAAGGATTTTTTCGATATTTAAACAGATTAATCTTACCCTATACAGGCTACCAGTGCCATTTATACCCAGACTTGTCTGGAAACCCAACGTTTCTAGCTTTTCCCTCAGATATACACTCAATTTACTGCCTTATAGATTGGTAAGCATGTTTGAATTTGTATTTTCTCGTTAGAATGAAGATATCAATATCAAATTGATGCATTAAAAAACCCCCCACAGAATTAAAGACTAATAACTGGATTTCCAGCTGCATTGTTCATAAATTAATTGTTACAAAACTAAGAGTATATGCCCTATCAGTCTGCAGCTCTTGTAGAAAACGGCTGCTAGATATTTTGGGAATATCAGTTTCGTTATCCTGCATGAATGGCCCAAAGGAACATGAATCCCATTTATACCTTTCTATAACTCTGTATTCAATTCTGTTTTCGTTCTCCATCACCGTCGTGCTTCCAGGCATCTATTCACAACTATTTTCCCAGGAGATGAATCCTTTCATGAACATAATAGAAATTCACATAATAGAAGGGAAATCTGCTTCTAATGTTGAAGAATAAAGTTCAGAAACTAAACAGTTCATCCCAAGGCCTGTGGATTATTCATTGGTTAGGATGTTGCCTTACCTGTTCTTGTGAAGCAGCTGTATGAAGTAGTTATAAAAGCTACATGCGTTTCACTTCTGCAATCATCCACCTGTGTTGCTCGTGAAATGTCTCCACTGACAGGGAATCTGAAGGTTAAGTCTTCTGCTTTATTTTAGAGGGAATTAAAACATAGCAATTATTTTTTTGGATCCCTGCTGCTATTTGTTTGGACAAATTTCTTCAAAACCTTGTAGTGGTTCACCCTCCAAACTGTGGAATATTAGGTGTATTTGGTTGAAACTGAACAAGCCACAATTTTCTCTTCATGGTGCTTGAGAGAATTTGACTTGACCCTTCTACAGCTTAACTCCTGAAATGTGGCTGCAGCCCTCAGTTTCAGAAATATTTACCCCTCCCCTAGGAGTTTGCATTTAATGGAAATGCTTATAAATCCATTCTGGAAGTGGAGACGCTCATTTTGCTCAGTCTAAGAAAATGCCCAACTCTAATGTTAAACTATAAACATTAAGTCTTTTCATTTTTTACATCAAATTCCTTCTGTTTTGTAACTGTAGAAGTGACTTCTGACTGACTTCTGTAGAAGTCCTCACAACAGCTGCAACTTTGAACTCTCCTTGCTGGTGCTGTCACTGTGGGCGTGCCGGACGCTGCACATCACCTGTCACGCAGAGAACCTCCACAAAGTGGCCCATAATGAGGGTTAATGACTGACACCAGCAGTTACACAACCATGACTCTGCTGAATCACAAAATGCTGATGTAATGCTCATTAAATGAGGGCATGTGCTTATTTAGTTTTCCCATTTCTCCTCTGATCAGTTGGAGTTAAGCCGGGGACAGAACCTGTCTTGTTTGTGTGACCCAGGAACAATGCTTCAGTGCTCCAAGTGTTGGAATCCCCTCAAATGTCCAAGCCTGTAGAGCTCAGCTGTCTTTTACGCAACAGTAGGGAGACAGGAATAAGTATTATACTGGATCTAAACAAGCTTTGATTGGACATAGACAATGGAAATACACTCCCAACTTGTTAAAATATCTCTTTGATTTTCTTGTAGACAGAACCACCTGTTGTGAACATGGTGGGAAATAATGTTGAAAGTGATCGTGTTTACATGCACAGCAGTGTTCCAGTTATTAGGCTTATCCCCCTGTTATTCTGTAATCCTCACTATCTGTATCTGCATAACAGGTTTCTTTTTTACTAGAGGGAATAGACGTTAGACTGACACCAACCGCTGCAAATTATGTTTTTGCAATAATTAACTGAGTTTTACATTTATGGGTTTGGTAGTCGGTGTGTGAAAGTAGGCTTTATGGCCTGAATTACTTTTTCTCTTGTCAGTGTGGAAATCGTCTCCAGTTTCAGGACACATTCTCCCAAAATGGGGTCAATATCCGCGGGCAGTTCTGCTAAAATGAGTCGAGTATCCCAGTTTCATCTGAGCCTCTGGTCATTCAGTAATCAGGTGATCACATCGCCTATGAATAACAAAGCTTTTTCTGTTTGCCGTGCCTCGTATGATTGGACACTTTAGCACATTGAAGAATGTATCCAGCCGTATCAAGTGATTCAGGGGTCATGTGATTCCAAAGTAACTTTTCCATTCAAGAACATTAACCATCAGTAACCCACGTTGCTTTTATCTGGTTCTTGGCCACCTCAGCACACCAACAGTGAGGTAATGTGCATTACCTGGTCTGGACGCAACATTTAATTGAAGGTTTAATCTGGAGTTTATGGGATAATAAAAAAGAACCTTATCTAACTTCAGTCTGTAGTAACTTCAACTTTGTCCTGGAAGTGCCTGATATAATGTGGCCTCTCCTTAAACTCTGAACTCTATGCAGGGCGATTCTTAACCGCGGGTGTATAAATGGGCTAGAAAATATTGCGTAGGACCAAGATGTCATTGCTTTTATTTGTTGTTTCTTCTGGAGATGGGGCATCCTGTTCTCCCACCCGAGGGACTTCACTCCTGTCTGCACCACTGAGCTCGCCCGGGCGGCTAAACTCGATGGCGAGTTCCAGAAACGCGGCGTGAAGATGATTGCACTGTCGATTGACAGTGTTGAGGATCACCTCAATTGGAGCAAGGTTGGGACACACACACACACACACACACACACACACACACACCTTTCACCACTGTTTGATTGCAGTATGTGTGTGAGGTGAACACGTACGTTTATTGAGCATGTTGGGCAGCTGTGGGTCGAGCGATAGTCATTACTGAACTTTTATTATCACCTATATAGAATTATAAGATTTATCTTGACTTTTTATCTGGAGACAATAGTGTCATTTAAATTATTACCTCTGTGAGTCACAGAGAGGATAGTGAATTACTTTCATTATGCATCATCGTGACCCCTGAGTCCCTGAAGTCACTGATCACATGACTTAGTTTGACCTTTTAGAGTACGCTCACACCTGTAGTTTGGTTCTCCTGGTCCCGACCAAAGCAGATTTCTACACAAACGCTGTAACATAGAGCCCAGCCTGACTGGGCAACATTTGATCCACTTGTTTATTGTGCGATTGAACCTGCCAACCCCCAAACAATGTTTTTGCCAGGTTGACTGACCTCTGACCATTTTGTTTGTGTACGACACTGTTGCCGCTCCTCGTTGTCAAATAGTGCTGCATCAAGCCTTTTGAATTTAATCTCTGTGCCTGTGCAGCACTTTGTAACCAAGTGTTTTAAAAGGTGCTATATATATAAATAGAGTTTATTATTATAACTTGTCCAAATTGGGAGAGAGGGATGGACTACTAAAATTAAATTTTTACTCCACAATTTGGATACGTAAGGAAGTTTAAGTTTATCTCATGCTGAACTTGAAATGGATCTATTCACTAAAATTGATTCATCAAACCAATAAGGTGGTCCACAGATCCACATTTGATTTAAACTTCCCAAAGGAACCATTAAGTTTTCCCCATCCAGGCCATTTAAATTTAATCAATTTACTATTAAGTTCTTAAAACTTGAGTTATTTTAGATTTAATTAAGTTTCATTTCAGTATTGGATCTAAATGTTTGTTTTTCTTAACTTTAATCAACAATGATACAAAGAGAACCCAGTGCTCATAATTGTAGTGTTTGATATATAATATCAATAAGAATAATATATATTTTTTCACAAACGACACATTATGCCCCGTAACCTCGCCAACGCAACTCAAGGAATATAATCCCGGATCTTTATCTTGAACATATTCCTCCTCGGCCCCAGACATATCCATCCACAAAGTTAAATCAGAATGAGTTTTAAGAGTTAACTTCTGCTTGATTCAGCCTAATATTGTCCTTATTTAAGTTCTCTGAACACGTATTGTATATTATTTACCCACCGTTCATGTCTCACTCACGATGAACCCTGGGCTGCAATGATGGCGATATGTGTCAGGTCAGAAGATGACTACAAAGGATAAGGTTAACTGAATATGGAACCTTTCTCCACCTTTAGGATGTGATGGCTTACAACTCTGCGACAGAAAGCTCCCTGCCCTTCCCCATCATCGCGGATCACAGTAGAGAGCTGTCGGTTCAGCTGGGAATGTTGGATCCCGATGAGCTGAACGAAAAGGGAATGCCCCTCACTGCCCGCTGTGTAAGAAACCCCACTTTCATATATCATGATGTTAAAATGAACCGGTACAGGAAAAGATGTTGCAGATGACCACTACTTCATTTAGCCGGGACCCTCTCATGTCAGACCAACATTAAGACTGTGTGCCTCAGATTGTTGATTGGCAGGTAATACTCGATGTTGCTCTCTGTGTGTGCAGAAATGGAATGCACAACATTTTATTTAGATAAAATAATTCAGGTGTTTTATGGATGTATTTTTCCAGAGTTAAAAAAAAAAAGGGAAAGAAAAGCGCGTTAATCCTGTTTCATCTTAACCCATTTCAGGTGTTTGTGGTTGGTCCTGATAAGAAGCTGAAGCTTTCCATCCTCTACCCCGCCACCACAGGAAGGAACTTTGATGAGATACTTCGAGTTATTGACTCCCTGCAACTGACTGCGCAAAAGAAGGTTGCCACGCCGGTGGACTGGAAGGTAAACCGTCTAACAACGTCTTTATTTGTGTCAGCAGTGGGGATGATCCTGAAAACAGGAAAGTATAGACAGTCCTCTTCCTAGATAAAGCTACATTATCTGTACGCAGGCAGACATGTCTTATACAATGTCAAAATGAAAGTGCTAGTGATCGGACTTCCATGCAAGAGCTGGCCGTTCCTCAATTCTAAGTCTAATTAGCAGCAGCAGCAAGAATTTAGAAGGGATTTCACATTGGTTAGAATAAATGCATTTATTCATCTAGTGTCAGAGTTGGATTCAAGATTTGACTCTTCCTGACTTCCTGACTCCTTGACTGATGGATGTATGTGTTCGTAAGTTTAGCTTTATATTGGTGAAAAACATAGTATGATATCATCTGATGTTCACTTAACACCTGTAAAACGAGGGTGGGTGTCACCTGACCTTCGTGTGGAGCAGAGACCAATGCTATGCAGGGAGTCTGTGTGCGACAGTAGATTACCATCAGAAGATTCTTATCTTAGATCAAAAAGCATATTTCCTATTTCCAAAATTTGAAACTGTCAATTAGTTTCTAATAACTGAGTTACATTTTAAACCTTTCGTGTTAATTTCCTCTTAGATTTTGCACTGATGGGTCTGAAAGAGGTGATGGTTGAATATCTGGTCTTATTTAATGTATTTGTTGTGTTCAGATGGACACAGATCTCACTGTTGGAAACTTTCAACATTAACACAAATCCACAGAAAATGGGCAACATTCTAAACAGTATTTTACAAAACGTTTTTGTCACGAGGAACTGAAAGCAAGATAACTTTGGTTAAATTCCAACTAGGATTAAAATGAAAGGAATATTAGAACTTAGAGCTGTTACACATCCTACATTGTTTTCTGTTAATTCATCAGAGAGTTCTGTAATAAGTGAGTCCACAGAACCCTATCATCCAAATGTCTGACATTCGGAGCCACTGAAGAAAATGACCAAATGTCCCATGATGCTACAGTAAAGACTATCAACACATCTCTGTTCATGTTTGCTTTCAGGCCGGTGACAAAGTCATGGTCATTCCAAGCCTCTCTGATGCCGAGGCTGCTTCTCTCTTCCCCAACGGCGTGACCACCAAAGAGATGCCTTCTGGGAAGACGTACTTGCGCTTCACCCAACCCTGAAGTAACACTAACTAAAACATCCATCCTAGTTTCCTGCTGTTTGACCTGCAAATCATGATCCACGTATGGAATTAACCCGTCGATGCAGTTATCTGGTTTGATCATGGATGGTGGTCCGGGGACGAACGAGGAATACTTGTAGAGATCGAGTACCTTGTTTACCCGCCTCCAATAAACTCATTTTTCTCACGACTTTGATTGTTTGGTGTCTTTCCACAAAAAATAATAGTTCAGCACGCAGACATTTGTAGCACCTTGTTGCACCACTAGGTGTCCTCCTAGTACTTGATATAGAAATCCGACTTTTGAGCCTTTGCTGCAGTTCCGTCTTCACGTCAGTAGGTGGCAGTATAAGATTACCAATGACCCAATGATGGTTTCTACTGATGGCCTCTCTGCTCACTAACAGCACCTGGTACCACAATTTAACCAAGTTCTGTTAATTAACTGCATTGGACACATTCAGTTGCACACACTTTAGTTACTACTTAGTCGCATTTTAAGGACACAACACCGTACAAAACTTTTACTCTGCATTAAAAAAAATGTCTAAATGTACCACTGATGAGTCTTAACTCGAGAGTTCTGTCAGTATTACGACATTAAACATTCCTAGAACAGTAGTTTTAAGAATGAGCCCTTAGAAAGGCTCCCCTTAGAGCCCTTAGAATAAAGTTATGTCTAGGTTGTGGCTTTGATGACAGCTAGTGGGCGCTCCAAAAAGACTTGAGTTTATCGCTATGGGGCCCAAAGAGATGATATAATTCAATTTATCACATTAAGCAAAGATTAGAGAGAAACAGATATTTGTGTATCAGAAATTGGTTTTCCTCTGTTAAATAAGAAGAGTATGAGATTTATATCTTTGGAGCAGCCAGACCCACAGAGTGGAACGGTTACCCATCTGTCAGCTGTAATAGTAGAATAATCAGTAAATATTTCATTATGTATTTACATTTAGCTCTTAACTTGATTGTAGAATCTATATTCGTCAAATGTATTTTTACCCTGCAGTTTTGGTATTTCTGATTTGATTACCTGATAACTTTTTCTTCTACTGAACGTAATGTATTGATCTTTTATTTGGTTGATTTAATAATACACGAGGATTGATTGCACAAAGACGACGGGTTTAAACTGAGAGTATTTCCAGCTCCAGCAGAATTAAAAACTGGGATTGGAGCAGGACTCCTTCAGCGGGTCGGTCTTTGCTGCAGACCAGACAGGACCGAGGTTTGGGTTTCCTCCAAGTTATTCAACCCTTAAAACTGTGATTGAGACTCGTATTAATTCGCAAAATAGTCTGCAGGTGAACACTGATCACACACACACACACACACACACACACACACACACTCAGTCTTTGCATTCAATCTAAGGAATGCTGAGGTCAAAGAGAAAAGATGGGATTCCCTTTGAATGAGGAGGGAGGCAGAAAATGCGCATAGCCTGATAAAATATCTTTGGGCCCTCCTTCCTTTCACTCTTGACAGCCACACAATATAAGCTGGAATGTTATTCTTCTTATTCTCTTTCAATCAGTTTCTCACTTCAAACTGGAGGGATAAAAGTTGGAGAAACGATTCAGTTGTTTGTTTCTCTACATTAGACTGCAGAATTTCTGAATAAACCAAAGTGCTTTTATTCGTCCTCACAAATGTACTGGATGCTGCTTCTCAAGTATGAGATGAAAGGACGGGAATTCACCAGGTAACTCTGGCCCCCCCTCCTCCGGCTCATCGCTCTCTTTTCTCTAATGGCTTCTTCGTCCCCAGGAGTTATACAAAATAATGCCACACCTACCCGATCAAACGCATTTTTCAAATTCCAAACGACAATAGCCCATGCCAGAGAATGAGAAACCTTTTGGTTGTCGGACACTGGCTTAATTGCCCAGTACCAGCCCACTTCACCCTCCTCACCCCCCCCTCTTCATCTGTCACCCCCTCACTTCTTCACAATCAAGCCAACTCGCCCAGCCTCGCGTCTGCAACACTAGTATATGTAATACAACACCAGCCCAGGCCCGGTCTCACAGGGCAAAACTCCACACACCAGATGCCGGACACTCACACACACACACAAACACACACACGTGGCTGATCAAGTCATAAACACGGCTCCTACACTAACATTTAATCCATTGCTAGGACCGAGACTAGAGGACTGGCACCGCTCTGCTGTGCAAGGAACTGAAGGTGAAGCTACAGCCAGCAGTCGATCAGCTTGACTTGGCCTTTATACCGTAAATAAGGGATAACGGCTAATCTGGCTCAGTCCAAAGTTAACAAGACTCATATACAGCTAACTACCACATTTACCTGTAACACCTTGTCAGAAAAAAGGGAAAAGTTGAGTTTGTTTGGGCATCTGATGAGGATGCCTCCAGGACGCCTCTCCTCACAGGTTTTTCAGGCCCATCTAATGGGTAGGAAACCCAAGGGTTGACCCAGAACTCATGAGAGGGGCTATATATCTCATCCGGCCAGGAAACACCTCAAGATCCCCTTAGATGAGCTGGAGTATGTTCCTGGGAGAGGGAGGTCTGGCATGACCTTCTTAGCCTGCTGCCATGTGACTTGACCCCGGGTCAAAGGAAGAAAATGAATGGACCTTCACAGAACATGAAAATATATCAACAGTGACATCAAGATGGTCTTTGGCACATAGACTCTTCAGGGGGTTGGTGATTGAAGGGTATCTGCCCTGAGCCGCAGCCGTGCTCAGACACTGGTGGCGGCGGCTGATGAAATTCTGCAAGTACTGGACATGCACAAACACGGCGTTTGAAAACTTAGAGTTGCAGGGTGTTGCTGTGTTGTTGGATGGACGTGACCAGCTGATGAGAGTGGGTGATATCTGAAACTAGGACAGCTGAAAATGAAGACTGCGGATGTGTAGAGGGTGTGAATGATATGATGATACGAGACGAAACTATGTTCTAACTGTGTAAAAGAATACTCTTCCGGTCTGAACTGTCAAACACTCGAGTTTTTGGATGCACTAAACAAACAACTTATGAAGGGAAGTGTCATTTATAGAAGACCAAGCTAGCTGTTCTCCCCTGTTTCAAGTCTTAATGCTAAGCTAAGCTAACTGGCTGCTGGTTGAAGGTTACCCAAAAAACAAGAGTGATGTAAAAAACCGTCTCATCCGACCCTCAGCCAGGAGGTCTGCACGTGCACAAACTCTACTATTCCTTCAAAGGTGTCGCAGGTCTTTGACGTAAAGAACATTTAGAAAGAAATGCCATGAACACGGCGAGTACGTATGTGTTTTTATTCATGAGCGTTTGCTTTGCTGTGGAAGAGGTTATTATTCCCATGCTGTGTGCCAGGCATTGAAGCTGCCTGTGACCTCCAGGTTAACAAGCCAGAGACCAGAGGAGCAACAAAACACACACATGCACACATACTTGCACATATGTTGAGTATGGCTTGATGCTTTCCAGACGTGCCCTCTCTTTCTCTCCCACATCGCCTGGCACTCTCACCCTCCCCACATCTCACACACACACACACAAAAAACAGATACATACACACACACACACACACACACACAAAAAACAGACAGACACACACACACACACACACACAAACAGACACACGAGCACCTCCCGTGTCTAACTCAACCCTGCTTATCAAGGCTTTTGCTTTTTAAACTTTCCCATGCAGAGACAAAACAGTTGGTTTTGACCCCCCCCCCCCCCCCTCCCCTCCCCCTCCCCCTCTTCATCACTCTGTGCTGTTTAATCCTCTTTTATGCTCCACAGTGGTTGTAATCTGAAACCCTTGAAAGAAGCCTACAAGCCGATCTGTGTAATATCTTACCGAGTACGCTGAACATAAAGGTAGTGATAGATAGTGAGGCAGACGAGCAGGAAGATGCGTGTTGACCTCAGGATTTGTCTGAACTTTAAGGAGCGTTCGCGCCTCGTAGTCAACTCTCGCCCTGAAGCTCTCCTCACTCCTAAAGCATGGGTCAGTTTGCCTCATGGACAGACACACACACACACACACACACACACACGGCTGCACACAGAGGTGAAGACATCATTATAAAAGCGATGAAGGTGTATGATCTGAGTGCCGAGATACATGCCATTGTTTTGATGGCGCCTCGTAAATACAGCATCCAGACAGGCTGTTACTGCGGAGCAGCTCAGGGCCCACTGCTGATGAATGAGAAGGTAAAAGTGCAATCACTCTCCCTGCTTATCTTTGCCTCTCTCTATCAATATCTTTGTCTTTCTCTCGCTTATTGCTCCCCCCCTACTCTCTCTATTAGAGACACATTGATCAGCAGCCGCTGGCATATCACCTGAGTAATGGCTAAGGGTGTCTGGGCTCTAAAACAACCTCGGTACAGCGCCAAGAGCTTCATCATGGCGACAAGGCAAATGGGTGCTCTCCTAATAAAATGCGGCTCTTAATATATGTGTGTGTGTGTGTGTGTTTGATCTTCATCATAATGCTTTGCCATTAAGAGGAGACATCAAACACAAGCCAACAAGGATCCCCAGAACTGCCACAAATCGCTGCAGTACTGGACCACTTTAAGTCATTAATAATGTTTTTAGTGTGTGTGTGTGTGTTTTTATATTCCATGAGCAACACTCTGTAGTCTTAACGGACTCCCAGACATTCTCAAAATTTTTGTCATAACTTTGAGAGAATAGTGTAAATGTTTATTCCATTTCTTGCCAATAATCAAATGAGAACACGGGATCCCTCTTATATCAGTATCATATGCAGTCAAACGATGACAAACTGCCAGAGTCGGTGGATATTGGCTTTAATCTTGAAAAAAGATTGATAATGGGGAAAGAGATAAACTGACCTTTTGCAAGGGTAATGAAAAAACACTCCTAAAATTCACTTATTAACACTTTTCTTCACACTGTTTGACCGTAGAACGTCATGGTACCGATTATACAAATGTGAAGGAGTATGTGAATTAGTGAGCTTTAAAGGTGACGAGGATTGACAGGATTAGAAGGGGGCACATCAAAAGTTCTTATTTCATCGAACGCTGTCTGAATAAATCACCTATAGCACTTTTTCTGTGATTGCTCCAGCTCTTTATTGAAGTCACATGTTTCCACGGAGGGAAATGGTTGCAGCTATCAATCAAAGAAACAAACCAAGGAAAACAAACATCTCCACCCAGAAGGAATAACATCTTGCACCAGTGGGGTCAATGAGGTCAAAGTACACACAGCAAAAAGTGTCACGAAAGTAAAAAAAAAAAAGAAGCCTTGTTTCTGCTTGGCTTCTATTTTGTGTAAATAAAATATTTCATCTCATCAAGCATGTTTTGCATTAGAATCTTATGTAAATATATTTAGCCTGGTCTTATTCGGATATTCCTGCTAATAACGAGCTAAAGATATACTTTTAAGAGTAAATGAAGACGTGTCACATTCAGTCACCTGTTACAAAAGTGATCCTTGATCTCATCGGGATATTTTCCTGCTGAAATAAAGGTTAAAGACCAAACCCAGTTCACATAAGTCCAGCCCAGCTGGCTTCATTCTTCACTTCATTACTTGCTTCATTTCTTTTCCATTTGAGTGTTTTTTTTTAAAGTTTGTTTTGGTTTTTCAGTAGATCTGTAGATATTCATACTAGTTTGAAGAATTTTAGCTGATTAAAGTTGTTTTTCCCAACTGCAGATTCTTTTTTTTCACGCACTAAAGACTTCTTCTTCTCTCGGCTCTTCTCTTTAGGGGTCGCCACGAAGGATAATCTTGTTCCACATATTGATTTGGTTCATTGATTTGGCATAAGTTTTACGGCGGATGCCCTTCTTGACACAACCCTCCCCATTTGTCCGGGTTTGGCACCGGCACCAGAAGCACACTGGCTTGGGACCCCGATAAGGTTGGGTTTCACTCAATAAATACAATCATTATCATATTATCAGCTTTCTTGTATGGCTGTTTTTTTCTTTTTGGTTCTGTTTTTTTTTAAACAAGTATTCAATACAAGGGAAGTGGAGCAAAAACTTTTCCAAAATGAAGATTGATACAAAAGTATATACTGGGAATTATACAATTATGGTACTTTCTGGTTGAAACTGACCATCAACATGTCCTGATCCAGTTACTCCTACTTACTCCCAGAAACCTGACCTGGATTTAACATTTACAATTGAGAATTGTCCCAAAAAAAATCTAATTTAAAAATAAAACCAACAACAAATATGAGAGCCAGCAGTGACAAATCTGATTGTTTTTAAAGATCCTGGGTGATTTAGTTTGCGGATTTAGTTTTCTGCAGGCTGAAGGCGGACGGCGTGAACAGGCAGATAGAAGATGAGGAAAGAATAGACGCCGCTGCAACTAAAAGAGAGAGAATGCCACGTTTGTATGTGCAAGCGTGGCAGTTATGCGCTTTTGTGTGTGTGATGTGGTGGAGAGCGTGGAGGAGGAGGGGGGCAGAGCAAGGGTGGAGGCCATGGAGGTGAGGAATGAGAAGACATTGGAAGAGTGCAAAAGGGGAGGGAAGGAGAGGTAGAAAAAAAAAAAGAGAGAGGTGACATGACGCTACCATAGCAACTGTTTAGGGTTTGGATGATTTTCCTTCACCATAATGGGCCAGTTTGGAGCTTAATGAAACCAGTCTGGCTTTCCTGGCTCTCACACCCCGGGTTATGTGCACCCACTCTCACACACACACACACACACACACACACAGAGTTGAGAGAGTAACACATGTTTTGCTTTAGTACTTGTTTATGTTCATCCAACAGTGGGAGAGCAGAGCCATGGTTAACTGTCAATTAAAGCGATGATCATAAAACAAGCACTTGTAAATAAACACTGCCAAACAAACATAAAGAGAGAGGCGGGCAAAGACGGAACGGGTAGCGTAGCATTATTGTAATCACACAGATATACCGGACAAAAAGGTTCATAATGCACAAGAATATCCAAGTCTTTGAAATGTTTAAACTGAATCCTAACGTTGAAATGACAGCTAAGTCGCCAATTCTTCGCTACACACAGTTTCACACGCTGGAGCGCAGACATGTATTCCTTTCTCATGTTATAATGTAGCTCGGGGGCTTCACCCCACCAGGAACCAGTGAGTTTTCTGGGTTACTGCCTTCAATAAGTGTGCTTATAAAACTTTGTGTGTTAATGGGGCTTTAAGCCAGCATATGTTACACATCCAGCGTAATAAGTCTATATGTGTGTGTGTGTGTGTGTGTGAGTGTGTCGGAGTAGTTTGGATATGAAGGAGTGTGTATGTGAGTTAATATCTCCTCTGTCTGAGTATAATGAGGTCCCCTGGGCCTCCCTCACCTTCACCCCTCCTTCCATTGCCTCAATCGCTCCCTCTACCTCCTTTCCCCTAAACTTGGCCCTATTAACCCCCAGCTTCCCCCCGTGTATTTATTTTAGCTAGGGGTGGTGGGGAGGAAAGGTGTGTTGACCGCCTGTACCCATGTTTATTTATATATAGGAAAGGTAAAGGATCTGAAGAGGGAAGAGGGGGTGAGAATGAGTTGGTACGACTTTGGCTTTCATGTTTTGGTTCCTACCAAAAGCCACATTTGCTGCTGGGAACATAAAGACAAGTAGACAGCAGCTTAGACATCGGGTCATTGATTTCACACCTCCGACTGATCCCAGCATCCACGGTGCTGGGATCAGTTGGGTCACGAACGTGCTGGACCTGAAGCTGCTGAGGGCGGATGCTCATCAACTCCAGTCCGATCTGAACCTTCAGGGGATGAAGGGTCAGGATTTGCCCTTTACTGGGGTCTGCAGTGGGTGATGGTGTATCCCACCTGAAGGTGCGGTGGTCACATGACTCCAAACACACTTTGGAAACAAGACAAATGTGAAATGTCTAAAAGTTCTCATTTCTCATTTCTAAAAGTTCTCATTTCTACGCCTGGTCAGCATTTCAGTCCAAAGTCAGCCGGCATCAGAACTGTGTAAGGATGAAAATGTGAGAAACACACTTTTTACTTTTAAGTCACTTTTCATCTCGTCAACAGTTTTTTTGGAGGTAAAAAAATAGTTAAAATCCTTTGTTACTGCGAGTTAGACGAGAATATTGATACCTCTCTCAAAGATTTTGTTTAGATGAGCATCAACAGACCAGGACAAAATCCATGACCGGAACAAACGACGTAAAAACTTTTACATTATTTTTACCGATTAAGTAAACATGCTATGACATTTTGGTACCTGACTTTTACAGTTCAGAACAATTGGTGATGGTGCAATGCAATAGAAACCTAGAAACTTTGTGTCCCAGGACATAAATGCCCCCCCCCCCATGAATGGAAAAACTTAATTTACCATGATGTGACTGACTGTAACACTTTTCACAGGTAAATGTGAGTAAACAAACACGAGAAGCTCAAATGTGTCTGAAAATATTCACATTCCAGGAACACCAATTATGGGATGCACACCTTTAGTGCCTCTACAAATGGCTTGTGAAATCTGTATATTTCAAGCTAGCTGCCTGCCCGCCTTACACAGACAACAATCCGGAGTGACTCTGTTGATCACCTGACGTTTCCTGGAGCCTCACCATGTGCATATTTGAGGTTTTGACAAGAATGTCTCTTTCTTTTGGATGAATTGCAACAACATTTGCCAGAGACATCCTCTCCCCCACCTGTCTGCAGTATGTTGTTGCAGAAAGTTCAGGCTACTTATTCAGGCTGCACAAAGAGCAGCATACTCGTCAACTTAAGAGTGTTGACATGCTCACTGACATGAGCTGGGGAGAAGCGGCGGATGCAATGTTGCACAATCTATTTACTCTCGTTGAGGTTCCGGTAGGTGATTTGTGTTTGCCTTTGGCGCGACCTATGCTAGCTGTCCCCCCCTCCTTCCAGTCATCATAGCCTCACATAGTTATGCGAACTAGATAGAAATAGATAGAAAAGGAGGTAAAATAGTCTTTTATGCTTTAACATAACCCTAACACAACAAATCTTATAATCATCTGCCTTGCTCGTAAGTGCATTTTCACTATAATGCGTCATGGGCGAAATCTGAAGGGTGGGGGTCCCGTCATGGGGACTTCTGGGTTTAACTGTGAGACTGAATAACAAAGTGAAAGTCCAATATTTGCTGCTGATCCTTGAACACAGAAAACGCAACCCCATTCAGTTGCAGCAGGTGCCAGAGATGTCCATAAATGTGACTTATTTGACTTACCCAGGATATTTATAGCGCTCTGAAAGGCAGTCATTTTAATTCTTGTTGTGGCGCAGTATTTGTGTTGTAAGGGTGTCGCGACGCCGTCACAAGCAGGGCTAAAGTGATTAGACCCAGTCCAAGATATTTTCTGGTTATCCATATTTACCCCTGCTTTACTAAAACCACTAAAAATAAAGTAGCACAAATCCTGCTAAATGTCACAGATATCCCACAGGGTTAGAATTTTAGTTTGCTTTCCTTCACAATAATGGAAACATGATGTGAAACAAACATGACATGAATTCTGTGTCTTCTGTCCCTGTGGTGAAATAAAGATTGCTTAGTAGAACAAACTCCAATATGTTACATCAGCTAGGATACTGGCCCACTGCTAGCTTTTATTTTGGAGGGGATTTCCTTCTTTAAGGTTGTCATGACCACAGCAGGGATTTCCCCACCGCTGGACTTTATCTCTCTGCTCTTCTAACACCTGCACCCGTTACTTTATCCTCCCTCTTTGCAGCTAGTTAGCAGTTACCGTTAAGTCCTCCCTTAATACGATTAGTGCCATGCTTCCACCTGATCTCTGAATCTGGCGGTCTCGAGGTGATGACATCATAGTGGTTCAAAGGATTGATGAAATACATAGAAATACTAAGTAAATAAGCCAGGAAAATATCCGAGGCTCTCTGTGTCTCATTCTAGGTTCTTGCTGCCAGTGGATTAATGTGAGTAAAGAGAAAGCTAGTTTGGAAAGAGACAATATGATTGAACAGAAGGGAAGCGAGAAATGTAAATAGAAAGAGAATAATTCAGCCTGACAAAGACGAGACAGAAGTAGGGACAGAAACAGGGACAGATAGAATACAAAGACACAGCGGGAGATGGACGAGGTGGATGGATATGTAGAGCAGACAAAAAAATGTCTTTTCAAGTGTTTCCCAGCGTTTTTGAAATGTCCAAGCTGCTGCCAAGGTGCGGATCTCAGTGCCACGTCCAACACACTGAGCCTTTGTAACCCTGCATCTCAGCGGAGCGGAGGGCCGCTCCAGCTGGTCTGCACAGAGCCAGGACTCCTCATGTTAGAGCCTCCACAATCACACTCAGTGGGATACAGTGGATTGTGGGGATTTTTTTTTTTTTCAACTTTCTAAAATAGCAACTGAGATCTGTTTGATACCAGTTACAGAACACACTGGGTAAGAAAAACAAAACCCTGATCAGTTCTCCAGAGTTTTAACAGCAAACAGAGCCCTTTGTAAATATAGCTCTTTGTTTTATTACGTTCGCTGCGGTCATTAGTCACCTGGGAGATCTAAATACAGGAGAAACAATCCTCTTACTGTATCACATTGAATCGTGTTGCACAGTGGTACTTCTGCTCTGGGCCGAGGGTTGTGTTTGGCAGCTCAGAACGCTTCACTTTCTAACAGGAGTGGAAATGAACAGTCTCATTACAATAATGTAACTCCTGTTTTATTTCCCGGCTCTTTTTTGAAAACGACCTCGGATTCTACTTAACCCTAAAGTCATCTTGTGATGAATAATGCAGATGAAATATGTCTCGGTCAGGAGGATAGTCCCTTTAGATGAGCCACTATCAATATTTGCATTTTAACAACGGATCACATTTCTTACTATGAATGGGTTGATTAACCACAAGAAAAATCACCGCCTCATTTGGCAGTTCCCCTTTTAGCATCTTTCAGCTTTCATTGTTTTGCTTATCTGGCAATTAATTTATCTTGTTTACGTAGGTGGAGACTCATGAAGCTACAATATAAAATACATAATGTTGTTTAAGTTTTAACGCCGGAGGGGACAAACGTTCCTTCTGACCCGCTTATGTTTCCAGCAAGAAAAAAAACTACGAATAATGATTTCTTTGGAGGATCTAATTGAATATTTTAGACATTCTAAAAATACCATAAAATTAAAAACCTATTCAAAAGTGCTTATGTGTCGTTTTTATATCCCTGAAAAGTTGGGAATGTTATGTGATTGTCATCCCCGCCACAGATCCGCCTTATTAGCACCATAACCCAGAAAACTATTTCATGGATCATTTTCCAATTTCATACCCACGTAGATCATTAGTGTGAGGAAGAAGTGGATTGATTTTGGGATTGTGGAGGGAGCTTTATCAGCAGAAGTTTACAGGCCTTGATTTTTCAGCTGTCGGTCAGATTTAGTCCCAATTTGGTACATACGAAGAACTTAGTGGAGATTAATCTGGAATATGTCACATTTTACTCAACAGTTCATATTTTGATCTCAGCTGGAGTTCATATGTTTTTTATTCTTTCAAAGATCCCGTCAGCAATTTTGATTGTAACAGTTTTGTTTTCCTCATAACGTTCTTCAGATGGATCAGCAGATAGGATCATTTCTGGGAAGGTCCAACAGCTGTTCCGCTTAAATGCATTGTTGCATGTAAACAGCAGGCCGTATCAGATCACAGCTGTAAACAGCTGAGATGAATTCAATCAGAACGAATAAAAGTGTAACAGCACCGAGTGACAAAAGAAGCAGAAGTAAGGACTTTTCCACCATAGCATATCCTCCATAGAAGGACTTCATTTTTCCTGATTTCTCACCTGTGAGCCGAGACCCTCACTGACCAGAGGCGGGCGGAGTGGTTTTAAAAGTCTACCATCAGTGGTGACATACATCATTTTGCAATATGCATTCTCAGCCTTTTTTTTCTCAGAGTTGAGAGGTGAAAATAAATCATATCTTAAAAGCGAAGCGGCAGCAGGATGTTTAAATATAACCCTCCAGCTCCTCCTCTCCTCCTTCTGCACAGATGCACAGATAAGAACAGACAATACACCTCTTTGAATGCAGACAGGGAGGAGAGTTTGACTGATGGACATGCTTACACACACGCGCACACACACACACACACACACGCACTCACACCCTGTGAGACGCACATCTTGGTGAGTGTATTATCATCTCTCTTTATGAGTCCCTTTCAGGAAGTAAGGCTCTAAATTACACGTCTCTGTGTCCCCAATCCACTTCTTAACATCACTCTGCAAAACAAAGCCTTTTACGTTTTTATAGTCAGGAACAAGAAACAAGTTAATGCAGGTACATATGCACGCAAACATACTGAAGCTTGTCCTTAGCGGTGAGATGTTTCTGATGGAGGAGCGCATATAAAACAAGCAGACAGCTGAAAGGGCACTTTGCCACTTGGCACACGGCCATTTTCCATTTAACATCCCCTCCTTTCTCCTCCATTTCACCCTGCGTGCATCAACCTGGAGTTATTTCCAGCTTGCTTCTCCTTTCCTTTGGAATGTATGCTTGTAGATTTCACTACGTATCACTCCATCACACAGGAGAGTGTCTGAGCATGGCGGTGCCCTGATGTTAGTGTGTGGCCAGAGTTTTTAGGAAAAAGAAAGCTTCTCTGTTTTGGTGATCGGATCCAGATCAGAGGAGGAATGAGGGCAGATGTGGAGAGAGAGCCAGCGTTGGGAAAGATTAACAGGACAGCTGCAGGCGGAGCAGCTTCACTTACAATAGTTTGGCAGGAGTTCAGATTTCAGCTTTGTACCACCCTTCTCTGTAGCTCCTCACCCTTCGCTCCTCATTGTTGCGCTTTTTCTCTGGCGGCCTACATCTGCACGAATGTTGATGAATCAAGGCTTTTTTTCCCCTCTTTTCTCCCAGTTGAATTTGTCCCTTTCTTCCTCCGTCTCCCTCCTTCATATCCCCGCTTTGCCATTTGCCAAAACCACAACACACACTTATAGTGGGCCTGCAGTCAGTTTCTGAAGGTCAGAGTTGATGTGACAGCAAGTGGGAGGAAGGATGGTGGGAAAAGAGAGGGAACTGTTTAAGCTGGCTACGATCCACATATCCTCCACAGCACAACGTCAAGATGAAAGAGAGAGTTGGCGTGAGGCAGGGTGGTGAGATGTGACTCTATTATCATCATGTGAACACGAGCGCAGGCCCACAGATGTGGTTACCTGGCACAAAGATAAATGATCGCTTTTCGCTTTTCTCAATCAGCCTCCGAGGCCGACATATGCATCGGTTTATGTTTCACGTGGAGCTGAAAGACAAGTTTCAAGTCGGCTGATTGATTGGTGGATGTAGCTTCAGATGCTCCTCTCTGACAGAGACGACGAGAGCAGATGAAGGCCTCCATCTGAGCCCTGGGTTTATCTAAGATGGTACACTTTATGTGCGTCACCACAGTTTCCTCTTCTTCTGCCTTCACTCTCGATTTCCCCATCAAAGAATCTCAGGTCTCTCATGCAGTTTGCTGTAAAGTGAAAGAGTGAAGATGAAACGTGTGGAAAAAGGGGATTTTAAAGTCAAAAGAAAAGTTTCGGCCAACACGTAGCAAAATTGAAAATGAATTTCCATAAAGCCATTAAAAGAACATGAGGCCGTGTGGTGAAGTGGTGACTTTCTCCATCGTCTTGTTTGTACGGTTCTGCAAATATTAGGAGTTGGTTCTACTGAAATGAAAACAGAAGCAGGGATATAATGTCCCTTTATTCTCCAATACAGGGCCATTAAATCTTACCGTGTGGAGGTGGAAGGAGGGAGAGGGATTGTGCATTTATCATAAGGTTAGTGGTCCAATCCCGGAGTCTTGCATTTTATATGTAGTAGTCATTGAGAGATACAGAACCCCAACTGGGTCCCAGAGGCCCCCGGGGAGCCGAGCACTGCTCCTCCGGGACGGGCGAATAATGCAAATAACAATATACAGAAAAGAGAGGATAATTGTTGGGACTGGGGTGAAGGAATAAAAGTTTTAGAGCTACTGGATTCAGTCAGACGCTGATCTGAAACAGACAAAATCCCACCCATAAATGCTGGAGGATTATTTGCATATTAAGTATATATGCCTCAAATTCTGACTAAATCGGACCAACGGCTGAGAAATTATGGCCCCCAACACCTCTGTAGATAAAGCCCCCCCTACAGTCGGTAACATGTAACTAACTTTTCCTAAAATCATTCTAGTTCTTCTTTGCAGTAACGTCCACTGGGGTATAAAATGATATTGAAAATGATCCATGATATATTTTGGCATTATCCCGTTAAGACGAAGGTTCCACAGCAGCGGATGTGGTAAACGGGACGATTCCATAATATCTCTGAATTTTTCGGGCATATAATTAGTTATCAATGTCATTTCATGTCTTTTAAAAAAAAAAAATTATTTAGTCACGATTGTTGTTTTTCCTAAACACTTATATGGGTTTACTTTATTGCTGCAGTTTCATGATTTATTTCCACCGTGGACTTCATTGGACCTGGCGAAGATGAATTCCTGTTGGGGTTTTGAACTAAAAGGATAAAACCATACTTTAAACCCTGAGTGAGTACACAAGCCGGTCCCCTCTCTGGTTCTCCATATCTGCTTGGAGCATCTGTCTGTCCGCCAATTGGGTTTCAGAAAATCAAGAAACCACACACAAACACACACACACACAGAAACACGCGCACACACACACACACACACACCACTCATCAATTCCCATCAGTAGAAACCCGATCCCCTTCATAGTTCAGACACTGATAGAAATGCTTGAGAAATGCAATTTGGTGGAGAGGCTTGGCAACTCAAACATCGGCGGCAGCAAACCTAATGAACTTTGTGGGAAATGATTAAAATAAATCTGCTGCATGGCAGAAATAATGCATGTGAGTGAGGATGAATGTATACACTGTTATTATATACTCTTGAGCAGACACACACATAATTGAATGTATTTTGTAAATTGCTCCTTGTTCAGGCAATTTGTGAGCATCAAAGGTGAAAAACAAAACATCCTTATTTGAATATTTATGTCGTTTTAAACTGGGCTGCATTGAAAATATAAGGCTTTTAAACATGTAACACACAATACACCGCACAAATAGATAATGTATATGCTTAAAGTTTACTCGTACTAGAACGTACAACTTGAGCCCAAACAAGAAACCAGTGAAAAATGTTTATGACTTTAAGAGTGTTGCATTCAGTTGTCCTGAAAATATTCAAAAGAGTCCAAAAAGAGTCAGTTGTCCAGTATCCACCCCAGTTTGTCTTAAAACTAGGCCTATGCTGTCATCCCCAACAAAAAAGTCCCTGATCCTCTGCGTTGTGCAAGACAGACATTCATTAGTCAGCTTGGATCAGCGCCAACCTGGACCCGCCCCTGGATGCATCCATGAGCTGAGACCAACACTGTTTATGTTTATGTTGACACATTGGACCCGTTTCAGCATGAACCTTGTATTGTCCAAAGAGGCCTGGAGGTCTGGAGGACAGATCAGATCAGGGGCCAGTAATGTAGCGGAGAAAAAGACAACAGTGGAATCATGGCGGAGCAGAACCACCAATCCCACTTTCAGGCGCTGGATTCTGGTGCCTTCTAATATTCTGCATGTAGAACAAAGTGCAGGACATAATTCCTGTTTCTTCGTCTCCATCAGCTGAATGGCCGTGCCCCGGCAGGTAGGAGGCCACACTTTCATTGGAGCAATGCGAGCTTGCCAAGTCATAAAGGCAGCCATAAAAATCACCTCCAGAACCAGCTCAGATGCTGGCCATATGCTTCCATTTTAACAAGGACAAACTGCACCACCTCACAGCTGCCTGCACTCTCCGGTTCAAGACTCCCCCCTCTCTGCCCTTTACTTCTTAAATCCCCCTCTTCATGTATCTGAGAGAGTTTACCCTTTCCTGGCAAGTTTAGTTGAGTGTTTTCTTCTGCATGCACTGATCATTCGATACATGGATTTAGTTGACAATTGTCTCCCGCTGCAGAGCTTCCAGTAAGGAACTGACATTTATGCAATTGCGAAAAGTGAAAAAATGTATCCTGTGACGGTCAAAATCACACAGTTGAGACTTTTCCTCAGTGAAAATTCTTTTTTTTTTCTTATGGATATTTGGGCCACATTGAGCCGACTATGCTAGTTTAAGTTTAAGGTAAGCAATTATACGAACTGGATGGATGGAATTGGAGAAGGAGAAAAAAACCCATCAAATACTCTGTTTTTTCAACTGATTAGTGGAAAATCTGCCAACCAGGAAGATTTTAGCCTTGAAGCATAATCATGCTGGCAATCCTCCATCCCACAGGCCCCTTTTCTTTTCAGGCGGGCCTCAGGTCTACTGCCCTGTCATTAGCTCTGAACCTTAATTTACAGACACACCTGTCACCACACTGCACACAGCCATGACAGGTCAGTCAAGGGACGCCGGGGGGATTCCCACTAAAAGTGTATTGTGCAAAAGATTACGGAGTTTAAATGCAGTTGTTGAAATGCTCAAAAGAAAGACTCTTTGGTCCACAGGTGTTGCGGTTGGGGTTGAACTCACCTCTTGGAGCATGCTTGTGTATGCTTGCAAAAGTAAGTGCAGTGGGTGATTGGGTGGGTGGGGAGCAAGGCTAATGGGGACATCTGTGGGATTGGGACTGGGTGTAGGAAAAGCGAGGGGCAGCAGGCTTGTTGGTTGTCTGCCATGCTAACAAGCAGACTTAAAAGCCCAGAGTGACAGCCCTATTAGAGACTAATGGAGGCTGTGACAGCTGAGACCCCGACACACACACACACTCACACACACACACACACGCACACACACGCACACACACACACACGCACAAAAGAACAAAACCACCACGCCCAAGAGCATCCAAGTGACTCCCCCTGAGGTCCACTGGCTGTCTTTCCCTTCATCCCTCTTGTTCTCCCTCCCTGTAGTTAAAGATCTTTATGGGTGAGGGAGTGGCACAGGGATGGGGCGATTGGATGGGCTCTCATGCTATCAGCCATCCCTGGAGGCAACAAAAGGTCAAGGACTCTCATTTTTCATCTCAGCCAATTACACTCCCATTCCAACTCGACTTTGCTCCGTCTCTCCATCTCACCCTCTTACCCCGCCGTGCTCTATCCAGTCCTCTAATCGCATTCATTCAGCCTCCCATGGGGGCACACACATGTTACCCCTCACACACTCACAATCCCGCACTGTCCTTCAAATGAGAATCTCAAACAGGATGTTGCACTGTTTCAGAATTCATAAAAAAGAAAATTTCTCATCAATTAACATTCCTTTAACCCCAACCCTACAGATATCGTCTCAATAGCATGCATCCTTCTTATGTGTTCTAGCAGACCGCCACGGGTTCTTGGTTTCAGTCCTGCAGCCAAGTCCCAATGTCTGAGACTATGATCTGGTTGTGTGTTTGGGCGACCCAGGGGTACAGTCCACATCAAGTCCAGTGGGGGAGAGGCTTGGGCAAGGCCTGACCTTTTAGCGCTCTGTGGTATGCTGACTATGTAGCAGGAACAAGCTGAACATCTATCTGTCTACATAAAATGGGGGTCTATTTGCCTGCAGGCCAGGATACGAAGGGACGCTGCAGTGGATAAAGAGCTGGACCATTGTTTTAGATGTCAATTTTGTGTGTGTATGTGTTTGGGGGGGGGTACTGTGCGTGGGTGATGTCGGCGATTACTTCTAAGAGGGAGTGCAATTAACCTCAGTCACTCTGTGACCCTCTCATTCCCATACTTAACTCCCCCCCCCCGAGATCAAAGGCCAACAGGCTCTGTGGGTCACCAGCAGGACGATTTACAAATTAATCTGTGCCAGTGAGAAGACATCAGAGGCCCACAGAGGAGAATCACGGCGCCACACTGGTAAGGATTAGCTTTTATCGTTATCAATTATGCGAAAAATGTTGCTTTTCCTTTCAACGTTTCACTTCGGCAGATACTATTTAATATACCTGTATTTGTTGAAGTCAGATGGACAACTTTCATGAGTGGAATGTGATGAATTCCCCATTTCAACCTAAAGGAGGATAAATCTGTTTTTGGTGATGAATAGGCAAACAAGTATCATTTGTACAGATTTGATAGAGGTCAACCTTTGATAAAGAAAGAAAGTACAATCTGAAGTTACAAAATGACCTCAGGTGGTCAGCAAAGTCACTAAAGGTTTCTTGCTACATGGGGTAGATACGTAACATGGAAGTTCCACAAAATAATCATATCAATTTTCTATTTCTGACTTTGTTATTATTTGGTAACTTTTTTATTTACTCCAGATTTCCCCCACGATGGTCATTAACACAATATCTGCTTATATTTTTCTGTTCTGTTTTGGTCAAAGTGCTTAACTGACTGTTCAACCGTCTGTTCTGATAACGCTGTTTCTAGCGCAACATTCCTTCTGGACAAGATGGGAATTTTCACATCACTCTTCTTGCTTTAATAATATCCCCGAAAAAAAGGGGATATCATGGAATCATCCAAACCTCATCTGCCACCGCAGGCGAAGATCCTTCGTGTTGACCCAATTACTCAAAAACTACGACATGGATCATTTCAAAAAGTTTACACCCACATTGACCTTAGTGCGAGGAAGAACTGGATTGATTTTAGAGAGGTTTTCTTTATATTTGGAACACTAGGGGGAACATGGAGCCATAATTTCTAATTTTAATCAAGTCAAGGATATATTTATATATATCTATATACATGTATATATTTACTCTAATAGTTATAAAAGAGCTTTTAATGGAAAAATCTTCAGACATAACTTCACATTTAATTTGAGGAGTTCAGTCAGGGGGAATCCTTTGCTCAACACAGGGGATAGGGGGCTTTTCAGGAATATACCCTTGCTGTTGGGGACAACATCGTAGGCATAGTTCGCTCTAGTTAATGTCATTAAATAAAGTAAACACAATGCCTGTTTTTTTAACAGGCGTGTCAGCGTTCATGGACGCACACAAACAACATGGAGGCGTCCACAAACAGCCACGATAAACTTGTCCTTCCACTTCTGCCTCTGCTGATGTTGGGATCTCTGACGTTTGAAGCATCTCATCATTGTTAGACTTTCACATCACAGCCGCACACAGATCTTTTATATCCCAAGATCAACAATTTCAACTTGAAAGGTGACTCACGAAGAACTGAAGGAACCGAAAAAGGTCCATTATCTGTTTGTTGCGCTCTCAGCTTCAGTTACTGGGAGCGGCAGAATAAGCAGGGATAGTTCTGTTGAAAAAACCGTATCTAATTTCAAGGCCAGTTAAGGGAAGGGATTGTTCGGAGTTGAATCAGGGATCTGTGGAGGGAGATTCTGCGTAAGGCGCCGATAGTCGCATCAGACGAGGATGTCGCCGCCTTTTGTTGTACCGACTATGTCAGTTTGTGCGCTGCCTCTACATTTTCAACCTTTCTCTCCTTGAAGATAACAAGTTCAAGTGAGGTGCTTATTGCTGCAGGTCAAATCCTGTAGAAGTTTACTAGAGGCGCAGCGAGTGCACAGAGATAATTAGTGAGTCAAGAGGTGAGGGGAAACCTTTTCCTCCCACTCTCCCCAATAACTCTGCCGTCTGAATTTCATCAAAACAACACAGAATGTCAGCCAGGATCAGGGACTTACTGTGACTCATTAATTTGCCGGTACCGTGTTTATGACCAAACATGACCCTCCTCCTCCTCCTTCTTCTCCTCCACTGTGATTCCAGGCACATGAGTGTACCTGTTCCCCCAGGAGAGACTCACCGTTTGGGTAGTTCCTCCATGGAGACCCCCTTGTTCTCAGAACAGAACACTGGAGCCAGGCTGCCTCTAGAGGATCCCCAGGGAGTCTGAAGGGGGAGCGGTTCAGAACGTGAGGGGGGTTGTTGGGCGGGATGATTTGTCAAACTGATGCAGCGGATGGCAGGTTCTGATCCACACAATGCGTTACATTCAATTTGCCACACAGTGCTGTGTATTTTTACATGACAGAGAGGAAGACAATCCAGTTCCCAGCAGAGAATGGAGTGTGGCGAGAATCCTTACAGCGTGTAAGCTCCCCAGCGCCGTCCACACACGCTTTGTGTGGAAATAAAGGCTATGACGGATCAACTGAAAATGAACAATAGTCCGAGAAACTGAAGAAACACCAGTTTCCACAGTGTTTGAAAGACCCTGTCAGCACATATTCTCAAATGAAAAGAAAGACAGAAAATAAGGAAAAAACAACAAAAACACAGCTGGTAGGGTGAGATGAGAGGGGAGGGGCTCAGCTTCAGTTGTGAAAACACTCCTGGTGGACTTTGATTACTACGTCCCTACAGTCAGTCCTCCTCTTCTTCTTCTTCTTCTTCTTGTCCTTCTTCTTCAGTGGATTTATACTGGCACTTTTACCCCCACTCTGGTTTGAGGTAACGTGACAGTAAATGCAACAAAGCTTTAATGTGCAGCTGCACTTTTACAACAAGCAGAACTCACAACAGCACCTGGTTCAGAGAACGCATGTTTGTCTAAAGAAAGTCTCTTTTCTTTCTCTACCTCTCCACCTCCTCTAAGATTCTCCCATGAGTTGGTTCCCCCTTGTCTTTTTTTTCCAGTGTGGAACAGAAATATCTCACTAAAACGACCCTTTTTTCATCCACTTCCCCCGCCGGCTGAAACGGTAGACTTTGGTCAGTTGGAGCTTGTTTGGTTTCCTGATGGTTATTCCGTGGTTTTGATCCTTCGCTGCTGCTGAAGTGCTACTGACAGAAACCAACACACTGCTGGCCTCAGAGCTGACAATCACACTCCTGTGTCGGAGGAAGACGCACACTCTGCTTCTACCGACGGCTCTGTTGGTTCACAGCTCTGCAGAATACGGATGGGAACTACAACCCGTCTGTTGGACCCGACATGGAGCAACAGCATGATGTTTAAAAAAAGCCTGGGGTCAGAATAAGTGAAACAAATTGAATTCAGTTTGCTTAATTAAAGCCTGTGATAAAAGGTCTTATTAATTAACCAATGCAGGAAGTGGAGTCCTGATAGAAAAGAGGAATTTGTTACTCTTGTCTTCAGGCCAAAGCCAAGCAGTGTGATTACAGAGAAGCTGCATGGCAGATTATTGTTTAAATGACATGAGCGGTAAGAGCAGTATTTATCTCTGCAGGTCTGTCATTTGTCCCATGTGTAATTCTTCTGCTTGTGCTCGTGTTTGCACATGCGTACAGGTTGAAGCAGGATGAAGACGCAGATGTCATCCCAGTGTCAAACTCTCTCTGAGGATGAGTGAATCTCATTCTCTTAACTGTAAATGCTGATGACACTACATGAAATAGTATTAGATACGAGTAAAACAGTGTTGCTGGGATTGTTTTCTGTGTGGACAGTCATCAGTGTGGTGATTGTCCCACACTCTCCTTCCCTCCCCTCTGTTCACTTCACTTCCTCTATCTGAGTCCTTTTCCTCTTGTGCTATTGTCTACTCTATTTTCTTTCCAGGTCTCCACGGTGAAGGTCCAGCAGCTCAGGTTTGTTTGGCAACGCCTGGAAGTTGCTTGACATCCTCCCAGATTCATGTTCGTCAATCTAGCCATCATTTCGTCATCCCAGTTTCCTTAGTCTAACCGTACTAAATAATAATAATGTTAACCATTATTTATCATTTTTCTTAAGACACAGTAGATACAGTTTTGTGAAATGACCTCCCAGCATTAGACCCGTCCCCCAGGATCTGTGGGCCGTCATTGTGAAACACAAGGGAGCAAACTGGGGTTCAGGGTCTCCTCAAGGCCTCTAAAACTGTAGAACGCTGTCCGGGGGACCGAACACCCAACCGTCCAATCTGAGGACAACTACTCTACCTCCTGACCTACAGCGGACCCATTTTGGTGTATTTTGTTAATCTCCGTCATTTTCTGCAACCACTTACCCTGTACGAGATTACAGAGGGCGGAGATTTCTATCCCAGCTGTCATTGGATGAGATGCGAGATGGAGCGTAGATTAGTCATCGGTTCACAACATTCACACTTCTGTCGGGTTTGTTACTGATTTGCCTATATTGCATGTTTTTGGCCTGCGTGAGGGAGCCGGAGTGCACTGAGAGAACCCACGCACACACTGAGAAAACACACTCAGAAAGGCCACATATAAGCCACCACACTCGTGCAGTCAGAACAGAGGAATACAAGCGATGGAACAGTTTCACTTTTGCAACATTCGGTGTGTGAGCCATTTTTATTAATATCCGTGTATGTTTATGTAGTAAAGAGAAGGACAACTGAAGAACTGAAGAAAGATGAGCTGTGGACACATAAAAACAGCATTAACATTAAAAGTTTTACGTGTGTTATTATAACTCTATGCACATCAGATACTTAGAAACATTAACTCTGAAGAAACACAACTAGGTCACTATTTCTTAACTCATAATGACGCTAATTTTCAATAACAGCATAACAGAATCAATGAAATTGAGTTTTAAACCCTTGGTTCTGGCGTACCAGTGGCCACCCCTATAAAAAGATCCCGGGGTGCCACTCCCCTCTCTCCCTCCAGCTGAACGTCTTCCAGACCTCTCTTGGACCGGCGTGGTTTAGTTCTGTTTTCACAGGCTTCGATTGAATCAGGAAAATCAACTTTGTCTTCATCCTCTGCTTTAATGAGAGTTGGAGGGATTTCCACAGCTCTGCCCTGTTTTCTTTAGAAAGGTCTTAATGTTCTGGGAGGGAGAGGTGGATTAGCTGAAAACCCAAAGGAAGGAAGAAACAGATATGCCGGACCTTATCACACCACACACACACTCGTACAGTGTAGAAACCTTCAGGACAGAAAGGTGTTATAGGAGCTTTTCTGAGGTTCCTCCCTACTAGAATCAAACGGGACCAGGGAGGACCGCGGAGGAGGAAAATCTAAAACACATTTCCACCATTAGCCCTAACATGTGGAACCGGTACTGGGACTGTTTTCTTTTCATCTGGCTGGGATGGAGCTGAGGGGTTCCTAAACTGTCCTCTCTGGCCTCTCCTCCCAGGAGGGCTGAGCAGACCTAATTACCATCCAGGACACCCACCTGTCAAGAACAAGGTGGGCTCTGGAAGGTAAGGCGCCATCCAGAGCCCACTCGTTTAAGGCGCCACATCCTTCCCTAACTGGAGCAGGGTGCCATGTTAACACCTCCCTCAATTCTGCTAGACCTCCAGTAGAGCGTACGACCTTTGAGTCGTGGCCTTTTGATTTCAACTCACATTGTACGAATCAAATGTTCGCGGAAGGTTTTACGGTCAGATCCAAAGCCACGACATGAATGCTTACACCGTGCGACCTGTCCGGCTCCTGCAGACTGTTGTCACTATCAACACTTGTCAATAAAGTTTTGTTGAAAGATCTGAGGCAGAAAAACATTTGTTTTTTTGTTTGTTTTTATTAATATAACGCGTTATCTTCAATGGCATCTATGGCTTTAGAAATCATCTTCGATAGGTGAATAGCATCTAGCTATTCGTATTATATTGATAATAATTATGATACATTTTATTGTTTTGTCTTAAACCCCTCATATTACTGACTAATATACATTTGTATTATGTTTATTTTTATGTTTATTTTGTTTAGGTGGAGGCTTTAAATAAGCCCACAGGACTTTTAACCTCCTATATGATAATATAATATATATAATAACACGTTTTATTTATAACACGCTTTACATTTGCATCAAATCCCAAAGGGCTACAAGGTAAAAAAAAGATAAAAGCGTAAAAGTAAAAATAAAAATAAAAATAATAATAATGATAATAATATAAATAAATAAAAAAATATATATATCGTTTGCGGATATTTAATATCCTCAAAGGTGAAGAAGAAGATGAGCTCCACTCTCTCTTGTCCTGTCCCGCGTACAACTCAACAATCAGTGCAAAATATTCACCCGTTTATAAGAGTAATTTATCACCTTCTACACACTACCGGAAATTTTATGAAAGTAAGGATCTTCACTCTACACTCCTTTATTCTGTAAAAATATGTAAAATATAAATGTTATTCTGAACTCGCCTACGCGTCACCTTTCGTGGTTTTTGCATCTGCCTCTATTCTCCATGTTCCTTTATGGGACTTTTATTTTTACTGATATGCTGACTTATATTCTTTTGTACATGGGCCAATAAAACCTGAATAAAATCATCATATCTTAAAAAGTCACCTGCTTATAAATGTCATCAGAAAAGGGTGTGTGAAGAGGAGATGAAGTTTGTGATGAAGATGTGTGGGTGCTATGAAGACCCGGCTCCAGACTGCAGCATAACCTCAACTCTGTCATCAACTGTCGTGGCTCGCTCACGTACACACACTTAGACGTAAGGGCTTTCCTTGCCCTCTACAGTTTCACAATCCCCCCCCCGACACACACACACACACACACACACACACACACACACACACACACACACACACAGCTGAGAAGGTGACGCGCGGCGGGCCGCCCACACCATGCGTAGGTTCCATTTAGCGCTCTGATGCACGACTTTGACACCCTGCTGGGGGGTGTCGCCTCAACAAAGGGACCACCTTACCTCATGACGTTCAAATGAAACCTGTGAGAAATGAGGAAAAAAGAGTTTGTAAAAAACTTTGAACTGTACGTATAAAGTTACAACACGGATTCAGTAGATGTATTGATGCTCAAAAATAATTCACATTAATAAATTCACATCTATCTATCTGTCAAGCTTTATGAACATGGTTGGAGTCAACAAACACTCGCTGTTTGACCTACGACCTGTTCCACGTGTCCATAACCTTTTATTGCACCATGGAGCAGAATAGAAATTAACATCTTAACATTTAGATTGATGGATATAAAAACAATGCACCTTACCGGTGAAGCGGTGGGAGCTGTCGGCTTGTTTCCCTCCAAAAAGACGGTCACATGCTTCGGTGGTGATCCTCATTTCCAGATAATCCCTTAATATAATTTGTTTTCCAATTGCAGAAACTCCGGCCCCGCTGAGATCTGGTTGGACATTAAAGCGTAAATGTTTTCTGTGTTTTTGTGACTCTAGCTTTATACCTCGAGATAGTCAGTCTAGAGTTTGGTCCAGAGTTTCTTCAAACATGCTTGTCAGCCCACAATTATTGGCAGGTTTGAGGAGCGTCTTCCCACGGTCACATGGACAATCCACCATTTACAAATGGGTTACAAATTCATTCCTCTGCACTTCTGGGGTCATCTGCTCCCCAGCTGGAATAAAGATGGTCCAGTCTCTCCAAAGATCCCTGAGGGTGGGGGAGGTGAAGCACCGCTGTGGCACGTACAATCTAATAAGGACCAAAAAGACTCCTAAAAATAGATTATGCAGATGTTTCTAATCTTATTGTTCCCTTTAAGCGCGGTAGCAGATGCTTTGCGGCCTGATGTTGGTCCACAGCCCGGTGGTTGGGGACTGCTGCCCTAGACCACCATCCCTTGTTATTCCTGGATGGTTTTCCATCGCACTGGTAGAGACGTTCATGTTCTCCAGCCATATGACGTATCCCAAAACTTTCCTGACTGCATCATCCTGTAAATTTGTCCATCATTTATGACCAGGCGCCTGTGAAAGTGATGGGAGCTTCATCAGTGTCAGGTCTTTGTAGTTAATACACTAATCTAAGACAGTGAACAGCTAACATGCTCAATGCTGACATGCTTGTTGTTGCCAGCATTTTAGAGCAAACTAGAATGTTGAATTAACTGAAGACCGTGACAACTGATCTGCTGGGTTATACAAAGGTTCTGTGTTTGGAAGACGGAAACACTTCAGATGAATAAGTTATTAGCAAAACTGTTAGGAGTATGTTTAAGCAATATAATACTTCTATACTTATTAAAATTGACTTCCATATTACAAACTAGCTAAACCGTTGGCTTGGTTACGGTCTGTAGGGTTTTGAATGAATTCTTCTCTTTGAGCAGTCCGTGGACCACCGTCTACAACGACGAGTACAAAACGATACGTCTTATGAATGCAAGTTTTTGAACGATGTATAATCAACATGCGTCCGTCTAATAATCAGCATATTGCTAATTTGGCAATGTTCCATTACCTGCCAAAGCTGTTATTACAACGAAGTAACGTTTCTGCTCTTTGTTTTCTGTCTGTTTGCACGATTACTCAAAAAGGTTCGGACGGATTCTCGGATTCTAACGAAACGAGAGGATGGGTATGATCCAAAGAGCAATCCGTTTGATCCGGATCGAAACTTAGCCAAGTCGATGGAGGTCTATGCTCTCCGAGTTTCATTTCTTTATAAATGGAGGACCCGCAGTCACACAGTTTGCATTTATTAGTGTGTCCCTGCGTTGTTCAGAGAGAGGCTTGATGGGGGACTTATTCACGGAGATTCTCATTAGGGACGCCTAAAAGTTCAACTAACCACAACGAGTCTCTGCCACAACCCTGAGCTGACTCATGAGCTGGAAGTAGGCGGGAGAAACCACAGGGGAGGTTACAGCGATGTGGGGGGGGGGGGGGTCGACTAACCGTGAACAGGCTGGGAATCCCTATCAGCGTGGTCCAGGTGTTAGAGGGGACACAGATGAGTGATCAAGGTGAGAAGAGATTCTAAACGCCCCACATGGTGCAGAGGAGGACGGAAAGTGCAAACCCAAATGTCAAAGGTTGTCTGTTGTTTACGTTTTTCACTGGTAAACTACAGCAAAAACCCCGCAGAGATCAGATTCAGAGATTTAGTGTGTTTTCAAGAAGTTTTCTCATTAGGATAAATATCAGTGTGATTTCAAGAGAACCTTAATGACCCAGAGGTGCTTCATTATACGCAGAGAGTTTATAGAACTTCACTGCAACGTGCCTGACATTTATAGATGCAACGTTATACAAGAAAGTTAAATGTCAAATGTATTTAGATGCATTTATTGAAGAGCCAAATCCAATCACAGAGGGTAAAAACAGACAGCATGCAAACAACACCACTTAATGGGACTGGCGGTTTAACGAGGAGCCATACTGATCAAATAAGCCCCCCCCCCATTTTAGCTTCCAGTAAAACTCGAGCAAACAAATAAAGTTCTTGTGGGAAAACAACACTCTTCATTTAAGAGTCCAGATATCTGAAACTGTTGGTGGTATTTCACAATCCCTTCATTTACAAATAGATTTGAACAGAATAGAAGACTTCAATCACTTTCTTTTCACTCATGTAATAAAACATATAGTAATAGTAGTAGTGGTAGTAGTTTCTATACTGTGACTCATTTTTACATCTTAACCCTTTATTGCATAAATTTGTATATGGGGGAACAAAATATTCCCCCCCATCTCTTGCCTGAGGACAACAATACGCTAGAAAGCGACTAAAATAATATGGTTCTCTACAGTCAAAAAAAGTAAAGTATTTAATGTTTATTATTGACAAACAACAAACACAAATCCAAACAAGCGAAAACAGTAAAAACGTAAGAGTCAAATATCAATTGTGAACTATGAACATTTATAACCCTACCCAGATGACTGTGTCACCTACTTCAGTGTTTCTCAGAGGAACATTCAGACAAAAGGAAGCAGGAGGCAAACATTTATCCCAGTCTGCCCTCGGAGACCATTCCTTTCAAATATGTTTGAGATATAAGATTTAAATCCAGAAGTTTGCATTAGTGCTGTTAGAGCTTCACAACTCCTGCCGATCAGAGAGACTTTCAGCAGCGACAGGGTTTATAAGAGAGGGTGAACGCTTGGAGGATGGAGATCTATCGGAAGTCCAATCCTACTGCACTGTCGGGGACCCGGTTCTTCTCGTACCATCATACCGCTCTATTTTCATCACCTTTCACACATGCTCAGTCTCATTTACCTACTTCACGGTCGGGGTCATCCAATGATACCAGCTGCTCTCAATCAGGTGGCCTCATGGTCCAATCACTGTGTCTCACCTGGTGTTCTTTCCTGCTGCTGGTTCATGCGTCCTCCACCTCAACATCCTCACCTTCAGCCATGGGTCGGGGTCAGCACTGGCACCCAGACCAGTCTGCAGCTTTTTTAAGATGAAAGCTGTGATCCTGTATACTGTAAGTTCTGAAAACTTTCTATCAGAACCAGCTTTCATTTTCCTGCAATGTATGCTACAGCGGCTCTCCTGCGGAATCGGGCACCATGGGTTAGTGAGCTTTGGGCGGCTGTCACTAGCTTTCTGTGCTAGGATCACTTTCGTAGGTTCTAACCACTACAAACTGGGAACACCCAACAAGACCTTCAGTTCTGGAGATGTTCTCATCCAGTTGTCTAACCATCATAATTTGATAATAATCTTCAAGTAGCTCAGATCCTTGAGTTTCCCATTTCTCCTGCTTCATACTCATCATCATTAAAGTCAAAATGCTAATTTGCTCTGACAGTTGCCATTTTGATGAGATTCACCTGTAAGTGGATTTAATGTAATTGTTGATCACTGTAAGCAACAATATATACATAAAAAACATAAAAATTCCAAGAAATAAATAAGATAACACATATTTCTTTACATACTCGCAGACATGGATGTTTTTTTCCACATACGTTATTTCAATTTATGCATGTTAAAAACATATTTATCTTCCCAGTTTGTCCAATTAGAGCCCAACAAAAATGTTCCTTGTTCCGTGTTCTGTGCCACATATTGTTTGTTTATTTACAATATAGAATTTTGTGCTCATTACTGGAGGCGGGGGCTTGAATGTCTCCCAGTGTGAGCGGTAACAGGTTACCGGTGTCGTATGTCTCAGTGTTGAGGCCTCAGGGAAACTTTGAACTGCTAAAATGAGTTTGAGTGAGTGTGGGGTGAACCTCATATTCCCAGGTCAAAGGGCACATTAGAGCAGCAGTGTGAGTGCTAATGTGTTTCTTTCTGAAAACAGAGATCCCTGCTGACATGTGAAACATGAGTTGAAGATTTAATTTAGTCACAATCACATGCGCAGATGCGGACAGAGAGAGAGAAAGAAAGAACGAGTTCAGTCAGCGTTAGTGAATCAGCCTCCCGGAACACCTACAACTGAAGAGCGGACGACATCCTCCGGTTTATAGCTTGTGTGTTGTGCAGTGTGTCCATCGGGAGCTACCTCCTTCCTGATAAAGCTTGTTCAGACGTCTGGGTTTCAGCGTTCCGATGGAAAATCCAGAAGCCACAGGCCCTCTTTCTTCCCAGCCTCAGAGCTCCTCCCAGTTGCGCTCCACCTGACGGATTTTCCCTCTCCTCCGCGTCCAGACGGACCACGCCAAGAGCCAGACGGGAGCACAAACACAGACGGGAGAGTGAAGGTTGGCAGGTGTATAGAGAAAAAGAGCGGGATTGAGGGAAAGCGAAGGGAGGACAGGTTTGGTTATGGCTGACTTGAATTGAGCTTGTTAAATGTGGGAGGGAGCGAGACAGGTAGCAAGAAAGGAGAAGATGGAAAGAGAGCGGCGGAGACGAAATTGAAGCCGCTTGCTGTTGTGGGCTGAAGGAAAAGGGAGAGATGGAAACCCAGACACAAATATAAACATTGGCGAGGACTTCAATGATTCCTCTCTCTGCTTCTCTGGCCTCCTCTCACTAGCCGAGCATAAACAAACATAACATGGAAAGCATCAGACAGGCCGCATACATCTCAGAGAAATGTCAGTCTGAAGTGGATGAGAAATGGGAAAATCGTCATGGTGAATTTTGCCAGTTCCATTCTATAATAATAAAAAGAGCAATTGGATTAGACCCTCAGACTGTCTCTCTTCTTCTACGTCAGCATCCAAATCACATCAGCGCTGAACTCCAGTGGCCACAGAGAAATGTCATCCTGTCATACGTCCATCCGTCCCCCTGAAGACGTAAACCTTATATGGAGAGGAGAAACCGGCGAGACGGCCTCGCAGTTCACCTAAACAACAGGCAGAGACACACTAACACTCACACACTTAAAATATTGGCAGAAAACGGACATCTGTGGGTCATCTTTCTGATGACCAGAGGGAGAGGAGAATGAAGGAGGAGTGTGAGTGATGGACACCAGGCGCAGATATCTGACAGTATCCATATTCTTCACCACAGGCGCACACAAAATATTAGAAAATAATGTTAACACACACACACACACACACACTCTCCCTCTCAAAGGTTCAATGTCACAGATTGCAGTGGCTCCTTGGTCTGGCTGGTAATGACCTCATGCCTGGTTCTGCTCCCAGAGATCCCTACTGGCTGGCAGCCCTACATCTGCAAAGAGGCCTTCAATCACATGAACACACAGATGGATGCACACCACCCAGTCTCTCTCTCTCTCACTCTCCCTCTCTCCCTCTCTCTCTCTCTCTCTCTCTCTCTCTCGTGAAGTCGTTTCCAGCTGCAGAAAACAATTGGACACACACCCAGCCTTTAGAGCTAAAATAAAGTGAACACTGTCTAGTTATAATGTCACTAAACATCTTCACATATTCTCAGCCACAGCCGCTTTCAGAGCATCAAACTGACTTTGTCTCCAGGCATGGCTTCACCTTTACTTGTCATCAGAGTACAACAGAGTCGACTCGCCACACAGGAAAACACATATTTAAAGGAAGACTAGGCCTACACTGTGTCCCTGACAACAAAAGTATACCCCCCCCCAAAATGGCCCAAACCCCTACCTTTTACAATCAACCCCCCTGATAGAGCTCCTCAAATGAAATTAAGTTATGTCCACAAAGTAGTATTTTTCATAAACAAATCCCCCTACTGAGTAAAAGAAAAACAACTTTTCGAGGAAAATACATTACGTAAAGATAGTTCTTATTGAGTTGAGTCATATTCACCAAATTTGGATCAAAACAGACCAACGGTTAAGAAATTAAGACCCGGAAACATTTGGAGAAATAGCTGCCCTTCCGGTTGAAAATATACAACTGACCTTAACCAAAATCAATCCAGTTCTTCCTCCCACTAAGGTCTATGTTGTCACAAATTAGAAGGTGATGCATGCATCAGTTTTTGTGCTATAGCATTAACACGAAGGATCTGTGACCGACACATAATATCCATACTATTCCATAATATCCCCGACTGTTCGGGTTTATAATAAATTATACAGTGCTTTAAATGAATGGGGTGTCATTTCGGCAGAGCGATATATTAGATTTCCTGTTATGAGTTAGAAGGGAGATTTCATTCTCCGATCATGTTTGGAGGGGGGGGGGATCACTGACGGCGTTTAAATGCACACAAGGACGATATTATTGGGTTTCTGAAGTCTCCCATCTTTGTGTTTGTGAACATAAACACCATAGTCCGATCCAGAACCATTGGCCTTGCACTGGAATATTCCATAAGGTACTGTTACATGTATAGATCTTATCCTGATTTTGGACAGCTGCAGATTACTGTGCAGGCGCCAAATGACACAACAGATATAGACACAATGGCAGAAGTGGCTCATTGCGCCGTCCACCATGTTGTAATAGAACATATACACAGATCTTTTATCTGAGCTTCTGTGAACCCTATAAAAGCAATTTCTGTCTCTGTTAAAGCTTGATTCAAATAGAAACTGATGCGTTTATCATTAATGGATACTGCTTGGTCAATATGAAGTGTCATTTATTTTCTTTTTCACAATGTTGATAAAGGTTTTATAGTCAAGTGACTGAGCCACCCGGATATTAAGCAAAGCTTAAAAAATATGAGAAATTAATCTTTCTCCATTTATCTCGATAAAAAGGTCACTTGTTTTCTCCTCATAACTAGTTAATTGTTTAATTAAAATAAATTCATTAAAATTAATTTATCTTAGGTATAACGGTCAAAAATGTTCCCGGCTTCCATAATATTCAACAAATAGACAGATTTTTTTAAAACTATTAGAACGCTATTCAAAAACTTTTTTTTTGCTTTTTTGCTTCGAAATCAGGGATTAAAAAGTGAACAACTCAGAAAAACTATTTCCACCACGGCCTAAAGTCCAAACGCGTTCAGGTAGTAATCGCTAACACTGTCATCTTGTAAAAGTCCAAGTTTAACTGTTGGGATGCGAGACTCACCTCTAAAGAACTCAGCTGTAGAATAATTAAATAATAATAATAACCATATGCCTGCTGCCTCTTTAAAGAGATCTTTACATTCAATTATTTAGTGTTCCTGTGTCCTTCATCTGCAAAGAGGAGCAGACGAAGGACACAGCTGCATCGTTGACACAAACAGTGGAAGTGTGTCAGACGCCCTGCATGGGGCCTAATCTGCACAATACCACACAGACAGACATAATAAACATTCCCTGAGAGTCTGCCTCAGGTGTGTTTTCAGTTTTACAATGTCCCACTCAGAGGGCATCTTTAACTACTTTGTTGTGTATTTGTTAGTGCTGGTGTGTGTGTGTGTGTGTGTTAGGGGTGTTAGTGCCCGTGTGAGCGGACCATACCACTCGAGTCAACCTGTGCCAGCTGCTTGAAGCTGATGGAGTGAGACCCACACATGCTGACCTGTGACCTTATGAGAGAAGAGGGCAGAGAAGACGAAGGAGGGAGGTGTGGAAGGCGCAGCAACAGATTTTCTCTTCTAAAGGTCAATCTGGTCTAAAGCTGCTGAAACACTGATCCATATCAAAGTACCTTGATTGTCTAAAACTGAACAGTAATCCTAACATATCTTGGATTACTGGTTCACCTTCAACTGGTTTTCTCAAAAGGTTTCAATCACAGAAGGCCGAGAAGGAAGAAAAGATGAATAACAACAGGTGATGTGTGATAATTAATCTAATAGAAGGTCTTTTGCGACTTTTCGGGGAGATGTGATCAAAGGGTCTCTGCCAGGAGCAGCAGCGTGGAATATTCCCCTAGATCCTGGTGGTGGTGGTGGTGGCTGATGGCTCTGCTGAGGCTGAGGAGTGATGAGGCTGATGGATCTGTGAGGACGGGGTAGCATGAAAGAACTAGATGAATGGAGAGAGACATATTTAAAGACAGCAGCTGATGGTGATGGGCTCAGCATGAAGACGTGACACAGTGATTGGATGATGAGGCTACCTGATTGATCTCATGGAAGCAGGTAGTTGAGACTGAGCATTTGTGGAAGGTGAAGATAATAGAGTGGTATTTGCAGTAAATGGGGCCCGAGTGTGCAAGAGGATAGTCTTTCTGATGAAACTTTCGGTAGATCTCCGTATGAAAAAGTGTTAAATAATATTTTTAACATTCTCCCGATTCTCTCTTTGTTGAAAAAGGTTTCCTTGTTGAGTTAAGTCATCTCTGTAGAAAAGTGGTTACAGCTGCATTAAGCTAAAGCAAAGCAATCATTGCTCCCTGCTAGTTAGCGTGAATACAAACTGGTGGAACTTGCCACAGCTGGAACATCAGTGTCATAAATCACATTATTCTGTCACTGAGGTTAGCACTAGCCCTACATTCATCAACTATTTGGTGACTAAAAACAAGCCATTCCGGTTTATAGCCCGATTTTTTTGACGGTGGATCAGTTGGACTACTTTTTGAGTGATGGAACGAGACCGCGAAAAAACAAACTCCTTGCGCCGTTGTGTGAGGAATCTACTTGTGAAACACGCAGCGATGAATGAGGTCGTGGCTCGTCGGGGCATGCTGAACTAAACTCTGTAGTGAAACAATCTGAGTTGGTCTCGTTGCTGTGTAAACATCCTCCTTTGTTATACGTCTGAAATGGAAAGTGATTCTTCTCCAAGATTCAAATCTAATCTCATAATTCTACATAACTAATACTTAAATGGCAGGGCGATAATGGAGCCTTCATCGCTCCTCGGCGGCTCTCAGAATATTCCTCCGTGTTCGCCCAAGACTGGCTCTCTTTCTTGGTGCACATTTAACCAGGGTTGAATCTCCAGACTGTCTGCAGAGAGCATCTAGAGTTGGAGTCCGGACTATTTTTACACATCAAGAGGACCGCGGTATTCTAGCTCCTAAAGCCCATAAAGGCCTCACACAGAGAAAGACACCGTCTCTCACACACAAACTGTCTCACCACCCACTGCTCAGTGTTTGTTTAATATGGCATTTCAGTATGAGAACAGTATATCCTTCTCTCGTCTTTATAAGGGCACAGCTAAGGCATTACTGAGACAACCCCACCCCCATTTGTAATTACACTCACACACACACACACACACACACACACACACACACACACACACACACACACACACACACACACACACACACACACACACACACACACACACACGCACACACACAAATTGTTAGTTAGTCCTTTGCCAATGGCTGCTGCCTCTTGGCACAGTCTAGATTTATCGTTACCCCAAATGGCATCTGCTTCATCTCTCTTTTTTCCCAACCGCTCTCTTACTCACGAACCGCCTCCGTGTCTTGTCCAAAACTGCTCACATGCTGACACAAACGCAGCTTTTTTTTCACACACACACACACACACACATACACACACACACGCGTTATTGTGGCTGGCACCAGTGCTGAAATCTTGTCTGCCTGTGTGCGATGGCGAGAAGAGCCCAGAGAAGTGCTGAAAGACAAGATTCAAACTTTTGTGCTGTTGGCATAAGTAGGCCGCCTCTTCTAAAAGACAAATCCCTGCTTACCGTTAGTGCGGCGGCGTCACCAACGGAAATACATGCAGGAAGAGCGAGCTGTGGTTGGAGTAGTTCTGACCACCATCTGCTTGAGACTGCTTTGTACAGTCACTTCTCTTGGCCGGTTCGTCCTCGCAGAACGCCAGCAGCGGCTAAATTCTACTCAAATATATTGTGTCCAACACTGATATATACTGCTGATATTCTTAACAGACATCACGATGTGACTGTTGGCAGAAGATGTGTTCTATATTTGGTTGACTCTGTAATTTGAAAGCAGGGCGGCAGAAGTTTATCTTACATTTACAGAAACTCTGCTCACTGTCAATGAAGGAAATCTGAATCATCTTTCTACCTGTGAGGGAATTGAAGCTGTAGAGAGACACTCGGGGGACCAGTAGGATGAGTCTTACTGACAAGGGATGTGTTCAGGTTATTGACTAGATAGACTAGACCCCAGAGGCTGACTGACACTCAGAAGAACCATTAAGACTTGGTGTTAGCTGAGGATGCTGAGGGGTCTCTGGTTGAGGAACTCTGAGGCGTGAAGCAGAGATGAGTCTGGGCGAGTGGCTTGAAGGTGGGCAGATAAAGAATGGAGTCACCATTAGATGAAAGAAGGTCGATCACAGACAACCAAGAGCAGGTTGTGGTTGGCGTAGACTAGAAAGAGACCGACCTATAGGAGAACTCTCCTCTGGAAAATAAAGTACAGGCAGCCGGAAATTACGAAACGTCCTTCTCCAACTTGGGTCACCACAAGTACCTCTTGGAAAAGCTCATGGCACTCTAAATTCCAGGTTGACTGGACCCAATTGAAAGACTTCCAAACTTATGGAGGGAGGGATGAACCGGCCGTCCAGAACATTTCCTGTGTTTGGTTCTTTGTTGTGAAAAAAGCTCCCCCTAGAGAGTAAAATGCGATCTATAAAGTTAGAACTCCATCGATCTCTTGAGTGGAGTCATATGCACGAAATTTGGAGGAAATGAGGAAATAAAAAACAAACAGCAGTTAGCCGTTATCGCGTTACGATGACGACGCAATGACGATTTCATAATCTCCCCGACTGTAATATAATTTTACATGTATGTATTGAAAAAATATTATTAACATATACTTTGTGTACAATACTAATTAAGAAAGACTTAAATGCAGTGGACGCCAATGATAATTTTATGTACCATAGTTCCTTTATGTTTAGTTGAGTTAAAAATAGACATTGAGGCTCCACTCTGAACCCTTGTGGAACATGTGTTGTAAATTACAATTGTTTTGTCTTTCCTTGAAACTGTTAACGTGGAAATTTATGTCCACGGACACAAATGTGTGCCGATGTGGATGACAACAGATAAATCAGAGAAGACAGATAATGATGAAAAGATGAATGATTTATTACAACTGATGATGTGTGACAGTTACTTTAATAGAAAAATCTTTGGCCCTCAGACTCCTCTGGGAGATCAGATCAAAGGGTCTCTGCACAGAGCAGCAGGATGGAATGCCCCCCCCCCTTGGAGTCTGGATACTGGTGGTGGTGGCTGATGGCTCCACTGAGGCTAATGGATCTGTGAGTGCTAGGTGGAGATGGGGAGGTGGAGGGCACATGGACCAGCAGCATGAAAGAACCAGCTGGATGGAGAGAGTCATATCTAAAGGCATGACTCTAGAGCTAAGGATGAAGGTTTCACAGAGTGATTGATGGGGGAGGCTACCTGATTGAGCACAGCTGATATCACTTGACCCAGAAGACCATAAAGCGGGTAATTGAGACCGAGCGTGTGAAAGGTTAGCATTGTAGTGGTGTGAGCATTACTGTGGCACGAGTGTGTGAGAGGATAGTCTTTCTAACTGAACTTGTAATAGACCTCCATTAATGTAGCCCTCCATTAATGTAGACCTCCATTAATGTAGACCTCCATTAATGAAGCCCTCCATTAATGTAGACCACCATTAATGTAGACCTCTATTAATGTAGCCCTCCATTAATGTAGACCTCTATTAATGTAGACTTCCATTAATGTAGCCCTCCATTAATGTAGCCCTCCATTAATGGAGCCCTCCATTAATGTAGACCTCCATTAATGTACCCCTCCATTAATGTACCCCTCCATTAATGTACCCCTCCATTAATGAAGCCCTCCATTAATGTTGCTGCCAAACTCCTCATAAACAGCTGATAAAGTGTTTGTCATCCTCTTGAGCAGAATGTCTCACTAGAGTGTCCTCACCACGCACAAATGTGACATTTTGTTGTTTTGCCCTGAAAATCGGACCAAATTGTATGTTTTGCTAAAGAAAATATCAATAACATTGGAGCGAAATACTTTTAATTATAAATATGAACCATTGAGAAGCCAATCTGGCTTGTAATATGAACATGGCCGGAAACATTTTGCGACTTAGGGGATGTCTAAATTTGAATAAGGGTAAGATCAGCTTTGAGGAATAGAGACTGAGTAAAGAGGAAACTGTTTACAGTGAGAGGAGCCCGGCAGAAAGCGAATGTCCAGTGAAGTGTACAAAACACAGAAGAAGCCTCTGCTTTTGCATATGGAAGCGAATGTAGTTAATCTGGGAAACACTCAATGTTACATAGATCTGAAGGCGTTGCAGAGCTTCCTGTCTCTTATGAGAAGATAAAGATGGACAGAAGGGGATAACCCCGTCTGATAAAGAGAAACAGCGTGGACAGGAGAGATAAAACTGAAGAACGCAGTCATTCAGTCCTGAAAAGGGAGCCCACATGGAAGATTGCATACAAAGTAATCTGGTATATTAATGCTATGAAAAGGCCTTATTGTACATCCAAAATGCCAAAACTGAAAGGGCATCCCAACAGATTAGTGGTTATAATGAAATGCTCAGTTCCTCTAACAAATTGTAAACAATCCGGGCTTACAGCGTCCTGCTCTGATGTAAAGGCACGCGACGCCGCGCTAACGTCCAAGAAAGCTGGCAAGATGAATACTGGAGAACGTCACAAGCCTAAGCGGAGCTAAGCTTCGTAGCATTTCTGAGATATTACAAGTGTATTACAACTTTAATGCAAATTCCGGTTGTTGGCAAGCTGTTTGTTCGATCTATACTTAGCAGCAGTGAGGGATTGATCTTTGTTCACAACACAATGTATAATCTCTATGCTTCAGGGGGCTTTTTGTGGTCAAAGCTCCCCAACCAATTAGAAATAAAGTCATTAAAATCTCCCATTTATACAGGAAGTGTTGGGAAAACCGATGGTTCAGAAGGTTGTTTGGAATAACACGCAGATAATTTGGACATAATTTCTTTCTTTTCAAGAAGATGGGACATATGCAGTAACAATATTACAGTTTTAACTACATCTGTATGTAGTTAAGAGAACATTTCCCTAAATAGAAAATGGGAATTAGGAGATCAGGTGGTGCTGTGCTTTATTTTAATACTCTACATGATTCGGAAACACCTCAAATGTATCTAAAGTGGATTAACTTGCTCTGTCATTACAATATTTCTGATAATCCAAACAGCCGTGTTCACCCCTACTCCGCTAAGCCTTAACGTCCAGATTGTGAGTCAAACTGGAGGTTAGGATAAGGATCATGTTCGTCCAGTGTGATTTGCTCCTAAAACCTCTATTTGTGTATAATAATCCACCCATGTGATGTATTCAGGGCGCTAAAACCGTCTTTGGGGCTAAATGGAGTAATATGTTTTGTTTTAATAAAGTAGGTGTTTTTCTTGGGTCAGATTGTCAAGGAGCAAATTGCTCTCTAATCACATCACACATGGAAAGTCCAGATGATGGCGGACAGAGCTCGGCGCTGCTTCGCTGCAGAACCAGCACGCCACACGAGCCCGGACTCCAACTCTCACACGGCTCCACATGCACATTATAACACCGCTCTGTTTTCATTGCAAAGCAAAACATGTCACATCATTTGCCCCGGTTTAGCCCCTAATCACCATGATGGACAGGAGAGGGAGGGTGGGGGGGGGGGGGGGGGGGCTGTCACGGCGAGCAGCATGAAGCTAACTGCCAGTGTACTCTGTGTTTTTACATCCCCGAAAAGTGCGGGATATTATGGAACCGTCATCGCGTCCACTGCAGATCCCTCATGTTACCACCAGAACTCAAAAACAAATTCATCGATCAGTTTCAAATATTTTACCCCCAAATACCTTAGAGTGAGCAAGAACTGGATTGATTTTGAGAAAGGTCAGTTGTATATTTTCTGAGACTAGTTATTGAAAGTTTACAGGTCATAATTTCTCAACCGTTGGTCCCATTTAATCCAAACTTGGTGTATAAGAATTATCTCGAGGAGAAACATCTTGGTTACACCACATTTTACCATAATGTCCTTATTTTTCTCCATTCTGGGAGTTTTTTTTATGAAAAATACTGTGGACATAACTTCACATTTTGTGTGAGTGATGTCCAGAGTTCAATCAGGGGGCTGGCTTGTGGAACGCAGGGGATCGAGGGACTTTTCGGGAATACACCCTTGCCATGGGGGACGACAGCATAGGCCTTCTTTCTGGCTTAGGAGTGATGAATCTACTGATTTACCTCCGGCACACAGAAAGTGCAGCCATTGTTTATTGGGTATTATTACGATGTGTGCAGCGAACATTTCCGTTCAGTTCTAACGGAGGGAACGGTTGCCAAAAGAAAGAAAGAGGCCGAAGAACATAAACAGGGAACATGTTGTGCACTTTCCGTTGAACAATGCTGCATAAGTGAGCATTCGCACCGCAGCACAAACAGAAAAAGCCGTCTTCAGGAAAGAGGCAGGCAGCTGCGTGGCCATTCAAACAAGTAGCATGTGGCTGTGAGCCTAGAACAGCCAGCAGTACATTTCCATAACAGGAAAGGTCAGTGTTGTGGCTCCAGGGGCTTTAGAGACGCTAACACAATCCATTCTGGGAGCGCACTGCTCTGCTCTGCTCTGCTGCTCTACCTGTGCTCCCCGTTCCCTGCTTAAGTCTAATATTACTCGCTGTAATCTATATCATCACTTTAAGCCAGACTTATTTTTGCTTTATTATATTTAGCGCAAATTATTCTTTTGGGAATTTTGTCTTGCGAGAGTAGGATTCTGAAGATGCTTTATATATATATATAAAATATATATACATATATATATATATATATATATAAAGAAGCAACAAAGATAGGGTTAATTAGTGGTTTAATGGTAAAAGATAGCTTGCAGTCTTATTTTATTCCAAATATGAATACCAGCTAAAGGCTGCAGCTGCAAAAAGTACCTCAGAGAAATATTGGCCTGCAAATAAGTAGGTTTAAAAGTGCAGAGAAATGCAGATTGTTTACATAGGCGCTGTCCAGGGGAGACTTTTGAGGTTCTTACATGAACATTTTCAGCATTTCTTCCCAGCTCTACAAGTTAATTCAGAACTTCTAGCCTCACACATGTTTTTTACTACACTAAATGAATTAGCTCTACCAAAAAGGTTATGCATTTGTATTTACTGGAATGTGTTTGTTGTTAGCAGGATTTCTCAAAAAGTCATGGACAGATTTTGATTACATTTTTTTGGAGACATAAAAGATGACCTAAGAAGGGAATCTTAAGATTTTGGTAATGACCTAGAACATTCTTTGCCATCGCAGGATTGGGACACTGGAAGATTTCTGCTTCTACCTTCTGGTGCTTCCAGACATCACTGTCTGATCTCTGGCTCAATTCACCGCCGTGAGATTAAGAAGAGGATGATGATGATGATTAAGATGAAGAACTTGTTGATGAAGTGGTGCTGATTTGATTGGTGGCTACAAAATCTACTGAGTCCTGAACCTGAAGAAAATATCTTCAGTGAAAAATCATCTGTCAACTACTAATGATGTTCAGTCCCACTAGTGTTGGAAATATACAACCCACCTTTCCCTTAATCAATCCAGTTCTTCCTCGCACGTAGGTCTGTGGAGGTATAAAAATTTAAAGATGATGCTAAAAATGAAACGAGGCGGCTTCGATGACGATGGGACATAATGATATGATCATTAATGAACATTAGGCTGCGTCCTCTTCACTAGGGCAGCAATAAACTCTCGCTTCAGTCCTACAATCTGGTCAAATCATATTTCTTTATAACCCAAAGACTTTTGTCAGAGAGATTTCAAATATTTAAGGCATGAACAAACTCTTTCTTTTCCTGTTCCTCTCTCCACAACCACACGTATGCACAGCTTTATCTGAGAGAGTCCAGTCAAGAAAGGTTCTGATTTAATGGATCAGTTTGTGCAATAAAGGGACATGCGGGGTGGGCTGTGTGTGAGTGTCGCTGCGGTGGGCTGTGCGCTCTGACGTACAGCCTTTGAAGTTGTGTTCCATACAAAACAACAGTAGAGGAAGTCCAAACAGCTTCTGGTCTTTCTCTTGGACCAGGCCTCAGGGCCTCAAGGGGCCCATAGGAGTAAAACACTCCTCAGCACGGCCTCATATACCTCAACACCTGGAGCGCACAAAAGCCCTCTGTGAGGCAAACAGCCCCTCAGAAATCAGAAATCCTCATGTTCGACAAGGAAAGGAGAAACGTTGGCCAACAGTGCGTCGTTGATAATAAAAAAATACTCGTGTGATTTTTGTTTTATGCCGTTGTGAATTAGATCCCGATGACCGACATTCCAGCTTGGGAAATGAATCACAAATATTATTTTTTATTGATTTAGGATTTTTCTTTTCATCTCCTTTTTGTCGCACATGTTCTTGGAGTAAACTTTAAAACATTGACTCTATTTACTCTTAATTACTATGATTCTTAAGCTTCAGGACAAAAAAAAAAAAAAAACACATACACCTCACACAGGTTTAAGCCCTCCTCTCACTCACTCACTATTTACCCAACCCACATTATTTTCCCATGGGGTCCGGCGCTCTCAGCATTGAGAATAAAACAATATTGACATAGGCGTGGCAGAAAAGACACAACATAGTTAATAGATACAATTATCAGACATAATTATCTCCAATAATAACAACAGATAATCTCCTTCAGTCTGAGCACATATTTGCTGCTGTGTCTGAAGGGATCCTCCCTGAGAGATGGGCATTGGCACACCTCCGCCCGTGGAGCCCTGCCAGACTTCACCTTCCGTGGGTGAGGGAGAGTCGGATTGCATGTAGGCTGTCAGGAGCAGGTAAGCCTGAGATTTGAGTTCACCCACTGAGTGGGTGCATTCTCCTCCTGGGTATTAGCATCTGTTGACTTTGCTCTTTAGAAACTGTGGAGCGTTGACTTTGTCAGAGAATGAAAAACAAAAACACGACTGGGTAAAGAGTACCCTTAATCCGCTGCATGGCAAGATTTTAATACAAATGTAGTTGAACTCATTAATTCAAGAAAAATGTTATGGCAGCTCTGGAGTCTAAAGAGTAATTTCTCTGTCTGGTCCAGCAGACCGAGTCCATTTACCTAATTAAAAAAACAAACCCGTGCTCTCTGTGACTCCTGTGTTTACTGCTGGGCGACGCGGCGCATGAAGCACAAATCACAGCATCGGGACAAAATGTGGCAAAGTCAGAGAGGAGAAATGAAGTGATGACAGAGGATCCAGCCGGTGATGAGGACCTGAGAAGAAGCTAAACATTGCTTCGTTAATAAGCTAATCAATTTAAGCAGGGATGGTGTGACATTTTGGGCAATGTGCTTATTTGCTTTATTACGAGGTGTCAGTTGAGAAGATTGATTTCTCTCTGAGGTTTATGGTGAATATGAGGCTGGAGTCGGCAGCCTCCTCGCTAGGCTTAGCGAAAAGATGGGGAAACAGCAGGTCTGGTTCCGTCTTATGGTGACATTACTGACTGAAGCTCTAAAAACGACGAACCGTATCGCATCTGTTCAATTTGTATTAAAATCTGAAGTATTTAAAATATAAACAACTTGAACTTCAGCTCCCATTTCCTGTCTTTATTCTGCACTAATATCACTTCCTGCTGGTTGTGGTTTAATATTAATCACACACACACGGCCTCAATAAGTTCATATAAAATACAGGAGTAGTAAGAAAAAGAGAAAGAAAGAAAAAAAACAGATTTTTTTTTTTAAAACTCAGAAATGAAAAATTTTGTGAAACTTATATTTTATTATATCGCTGAAAAGTTGTGGATATTATTGTATCATCGTCACCGCGGCCCCACATAGACCTGTGTGCGAGGAAGAACTGGATTGATATTGGGACAGATTGGCTGTATGTTTCCGACACTAAAGGGAACTTTATCTCCAAAGATTTTCGTAGGCCTACTTTATTCGTTATCAATGAAAATTGATACTCTTACATATTTTAGTCTCGCCAATTTCTTGATTTCGATCCATTAGATGTTTTTATGTAAGTGTTTCTTATTTTCTAATTCCATGACTCAGACTGCAGCTAAAAATCGTGTCACAGGAGGATAAAGAGAAGAAAGAGAAAAGGAACCGTAATGAGGATGGATGAGAGGAAGAGGAGAGCGGTAACCTTCTTTCAAGAAGGAGACTGAGGAGAGATGAGAGTGAAGGATGGGCCGGCGCTGAGAGAACGTAGTGAGAGGCAGAGGGTGGGACGGAGGACGGGGTGATGATTCAGCAGAACGTAGAGCAGTCGATGAAAGCTGCTGGGGAGATGATCTGAGCGTGTCTTTGTTCCTGGAAGTGGCCCACTACATCGCCTGATGACTCACCTGCCGTAAGACTGCATCACCCACAGTATGAGCTCATCAGGTTAATCTCAACCCCACCGACAGAGCAGCAGGGGCAGAAATCACACACACACGCAAACACACACACACACACACACAAACACACACACACACACACACACTCAAGAAAAGCATTAACATTTTAACATACTGATCCACTTGAGCAGCACCGACCCATTTTCATAATATCAACCACAGTAAACATCACCTGCATCAATTATTAATGATCAATAATTGATGATGGCTAACACGAGACTCACTTAAAACCACTTTAATATGTTGACATCTATTTTTATAGAAATGGATCAGTGGAAAGCGAGGGAAAGCCTTTTATATCTGCCATGGCCCTGAGAAGAGCTTCATGTTTCCACTAACACAACACATGCACATGTAGAAACCTGACTGTGCCGATCCAGATGTTCCTGGGTCCTAGAGGGAGTGATGAGGTCATCACCCCATTGGGTCTTAAACATTAAGAATAAATTCAAAAGAAAGAGAAGTCGGTATGATCAGCCTCATACTCTGAACAGCCATTATGGTGGTCATCGCATGGGTCAGCGGTCCAACCCCGTGAACCCGCCCAGGATCCATAACTCTCTTTACCACAAACTGCATTTAAGGCAATAATGTGAATTATTAATATGTTTAATCTGAGTTTCTGCTGATCTGTAAGAGTTAGAGCGCAGCACAGAGCGTGCTAAGTGCTTAAGCTGCGGCGGACAACAACACTTCAGTGCTGTGGGACAGGAGTTGGGTTACAAAGAAGAGGAGGAACTCATCCCACTTATGATCGAAGGAAAAATAGCTGCGTACAGATGAAGTAAGATGGAGGAGTAAGCCGACACAAGCAGGTAACAAAATGTAATATACGCTGCTGTTCTCTGCTGTTTAGTTGAGCACATTTTCAGTGACTTTATCTTATTGAAGAATGTGACTGAACATGTTTATAATATGAACAAGTGGTAGCATGTATATTCTAAACAGTAAGGGGACAAAGATGGAGCCCTGGGGGATTCAACTGGTCATCGGACCACCAAGTAGGAGGTATTAACCACGGCTATTGAGAATGTCCTATTTGATAAGTAGGATTTCTTTTGGCATGTTAAACTAGTGAGGACTTCTTAAACATAATTATGTAACTTTACACAATCAAAAGGAGAGGTTAAAAGAATGAAAGTCCAGTAAGGGCCTAATACGTTTTCAAAAACAGGCATTACCCAAACATTGAGCTAATCTGTTTAATCCGTCCATTTCTTACGCTTATCCGGGGCAAGGTTGCGGTGGCAGCTGGCTCAGAAGGGATTTCCAGATATCCCTCTCCAAAGACAACACTCTCCAGCTCATCCTGGGGTATCCCGAGGGGTTCCTAGGCCGGCGTCCTGGTGGCAACTTGACCGAACCACCACAACTGGCTCCTTTCAACACGAAGGAGCAGCAGCTCTACTCCAAGCTCCTTCTGGATGTCTGAGCTCCGTACTTTATCTCCGAGGCTGATCCCAGCCACCCCTACGAAGGAAGATGATTTCAGCCACTGGTGTCCTTAACCTCATTCTTTCTATCGCTACTCAGAGCTCATGACCATAAGTGAGGAACGTGGAACGTGGATGGTCTGGTAAAGTGAGAGCTTTGCCTTGAAACTCAGTTTTTTCTTCACCACTAAAAACGATACATAGGTCGCACCTGTAACTTTATTTAACGTTGCTGCTTTTTGGTCGTGTTTTTATGTAGTTATTATTATATTTTTTATTGATGCTTTTATCTGCTCTTACTTTGTAGCACTTTGAGATTTGATCCAAATGTAAAGTGCGTTATAAATTATATGTATTATTATTATTATTATTTATTTACTGCAGGTGCCGCACCAAACCGCCTGTGCATCTCCCGGTCCATTTTCTCATCACTCCAGAACAAGACAGGAACGTACTTGAAATCCTTTACATGGGGCAGCAACTCAACCCCAACCCAAAGGGTACAGTCCATTGATTCCCGGCAGACAGTCATGGCTTCAGATTTGTAGTTGCTGATTCTGATAATGGCCGCCTCACACTGAGCTGCCAACCCATCTAGTGCAAGCAGGATGTCCCAGACCGCTGAAGCCAACAAGAGCACATCATCTGCAAACAGCAGGGATGCGATTCTAAGCTCCCCAAAACGGTTTCACTCCTCACCTCGACTGAGCCTTGAGATCCTGTCCATGAGTATAAAGATCAGAATCGGAGACAAGGGACAACTTTGACGGTGTCCAACATTCAATGTAAACATGTCTGCCAAGCGTATGGACACAACTCTCACTTTGGTTATATACAGACTGGATGGCCCATAGTAATGGTTCCAGTACCTCTGTAAAGTGGATGGGCAAATACCCTTGAACTCACAAGGGAACCTGCAGGAATAAGTAGTTGGTCCACTGTTTCACGACCAGGATGGAATCTGCATTGTTCCTCCTGAAACTGAGGTTCAACAATCGGATGGACTCTCTTTCCCCGGAGGGCTGAGAAGTGTGTCCCTAGCCCGCCACTCCACAGGCACCAACCCTGTCTGCCACGCGACATTTAATAACCATATCAAACATGACAACCCAACAATGTCCATAGCCTTCAGAAAATCTAATCTCATCCACCCCTGGTGCCTTGCCATTGGGCAGCCTCTTAACTACCTCAGTAACATCTGAAGGGAATGGAAGCGCCTTCCACCGCATCTTTTAACTCTGCCTATATCATAGAGGGCGTGGCTTCCGGTTTCAGAAATTCCTCAAAGTGTTCTTTCCATCGTCCAACGATATCCTCAGTACGGGTCAGCAAGTCTCCTGTCTGGCTGTAGACAGCATGAGTCCTACTTTCCCATCACTAGTGATTGGACGGTTTGCCAGAACTTCTTTGGGGCAGAGTGAAAGTCCTTTTCCATTCCTTCCCCAAACTCCTCCCACACCTGGGTTTTTGCTTCGACTACAGAAAAAGCTGGGGCCCTTCTGGTCTCTCGGTACCTGTCTGCTGCTTCAGTAGACCTGTGGGCTAACCAAGTCTGAAAGGCCTCCTTCTTCAGCTTAGCTTTTCATCTGATCCCAACGCCTATCCATGCAGTTGGTGGGCCTACAGGGACCCCCCTGTAGGCTCCATGAAATTTCTTTGGGCTAGGCCCAGTTGAACCCAATGGAAAAGGGCCCGGCCGCCAGACGCTCGCCAACAAGCTCCCCTCCCAGGTCTGGCTCCAGAAGGGTGCCCTGGTCTCCCTGGTCCAGGGCAAATTCTTTCACTGTTACAATCATGCTTGACCAAACAACATGTCATGTTATGGCACATGTAGAGTGTCTAAGATAGTAAATAATAATAATAATAATACATTTAATTTATAATGCACTTTACATTTGGATCAAATCTCAAAGTGCTAAAAAATTGATGAATGCCCCCAAAAAATAAAATATATGTAGAAATTAATTTTCCAAAGCTTTTTATCTTTCTTTGTTAGGATTGTTTGGTGTTTTTTTAGAGCAGCTCTCAAACTTTTCAGATAATGTACCTGTTTTTTCCCTACTAGTCAGAACAAAACCAGGCCTTGATGAAGACTTATATTACAGCCTGTGGCATCAGTGTCGGATTCATCAAAGGCCAATTTTGTTCCTGATTAATACTCACAGTGCCTGTCATTTTAAATGTTTACAATTGAGCACTAAATGAATGAACATGTTTAATTCGTCATCGTAAGTAGTACAGAAAGTTCAGCTGAAACTTCTTTAATTTTTCTCCGTTGCTACCTTCCAACCACAATGATTTCTGTTTAAAAAGAAAAGAGAAGACATTTCTGTGAATGTATATTTATTGTTTCATACCAAGACTGGTAAAAAACATGAAAGAAATAAATACATCAGTTTGATCTTGCAGCAGATAAGTGTTATTTCTGAGCATGTAATCTACAGCAGCTCTTTGAAAGACTAGCCTATTATGTTTGATTGGAACTAACACCTTTTTCTCATCAAAGAGGGTGTGAAACCCCACGTGTGAAACACAGACACGAAACCAGAGGACGTGCACTAATAAGCAGAGTGGTGGTTCATGTTTTCTCGCATCCGTAGGCAGCCCAGAACCAAACACAGAGCGGTGATGTTGGCTGCAAACACTGGCTCAGCACCCACTGGTGGGCCCAATTGGCACTGAGGATTGGATCATAGAGGTTGCGGATGTGTTAGACCAGGATAATGTAACACGAGTCCATCAGTGCAAACGCCCCACGCCTTTAGAGTCCAACACAGTCCAGATTACCCAGCCCGCCTCTCACCAGGCCGAAAGAACCGTGGACCCGGCTCGGAGCCGGGAGCAGGCGGGAGGGTCGAGCTCTGAGTGGCACGACACACGGGCCACCACTCAGAGGGGACGACCAAACTACAGGACAGGAAGTGTTGCATGGCGGCGGCTGTTGATTTCTCTCGCTCACTATTCAAACTTCACACTTACAGTCAGCGTAATAAAATTTGACTTTTATTTGTTAGTTAAGAGTTAAAATTAAATAGTTAAAAAATAGTGCAGTAGGGCAGCGCTGCGGATAAACCCAGTTGCCTCATAAAAAGAAGGTTCCAGGTTTAAATCCACCTCTAGTCTTGGGTCCCCTCTGTGTGGAGTTTGAATGTTCTCCCCGTGTTGGCGTGGGTTCTTTCCGGGTACTCCAGCTTCCTCCCACGGTCCAAAAATATAAATATAAGTATGTTTTGCAATACATTTGAGCTTGGGACTCTCTTGGCCGGGCCAAGAACTGATGACTCGTCCAGGGTGTTTCCCATCATCTCCTAAGCCAGCTGTGATGGGAAGCAGCCCCCTGGAATGGAATGGAATATATAAATAGTTTTATAGGATGTATGCATGATCGATATTATTCAACTAACATTTAGAAAAATGCCTCGTATCACCTGCAGCACCCAAACGTACGCCATGGTTGACATTTGATTAACATTGTTTTTTTAATGAATTAATCTAGAATGGGTGTTCTGAAACCAGTGATGGTTCTGCTTTTTTCAGTCAGCCTGGAAGCATTTCTAATCCACCTACATGTACCTCAAACCAGGCGATACTTTTTCTTAATCCTCATTGTTTGACAGAAACGTTTTGGAGATGAGAACAAATACAACCACAAGGCTTCCTTTTAAAAACACAGAGGTCCTAGTCAGGCCCATTTCCTGGAGCTACTGGCCCGAAAAAACGACCCACGAACACAAAATGCAGCCCATCCGGAACTAAAGCAAACACCAGATTCCCATCAGGGACGTATAAACTAACGTGCGGACGTCCTCCGGGGAGCAGAAACCAGCGTATGCACATGGAAAGTATTTAACGTCTTTTCATGCCGAGTGCATTTTTTCGTCCTCGGCTACAAAGCCTGAAGGCGCTGCGTTCAGAGAAGGGCCATAAAGTCCATCAACGATCTGTGCAGCCATGGTTGTGTTTGTTTGGTTTCTCTCCCAGAATGCACAGGGCTTTGAACGCTGCTCCACCAGCGGGAGTGTGAACTGTGTTGACGGGTTAGACCAAGACAGAGCAGAGGACTGAAGCCTGAGTAAACTCATAACACTGAGTAAGACTAGCAGCTGTCATACTCGCCGTTCTAGTATGATAAAGCATTGTGATGTATTTTAGGATCTTTTTTTACTCAGAGCTTATTCAATAAAATGTTAAAGCAAGAATTTAGAACATATTTTGACAACTGATCCCCTAAAATCCACCTAACCTTCCCAGCAAGAAACACACTGAGCTGTTGGGGCTATTTTGGTTTAAGAGAAGCTGCACTGTGTGACTGAGTGGGCGTCAAACAGGTATCCAAAAAGTCCCAAACCTGCACACCTTTTGAGGTTTGCATGCTTTAAATACTTTGAATGCTTAACCCTCGCTCACCAAGATAAAAAGAAATTATGAAAGAAAAATTTCTTTGTATATTTCATTTCTTTGGAGAAAGAAATGATTTGATATCTAAATTAAAAGTTTGGTAAAAATCAGACCTGACCAATAACATTTTGTAAAGAAATGTATCAATTTGTAATCCCACCATAATTGAGCAGGACATTAATTAAAGGGTTAAATTCTGAATCATCTTTCTCTTTGTTTATGAACCAAATATGTTTTAGAGCTTAGAGCTTATATTATTGTTAGAAATGCGTGTATTTCTGCGATCTGTGAATCTCAGAATACCACGATCTCAGGTGAAAACTCTCAAATTTCCTCACAATCTCAGCTGCTCAGTGATGTAAAGTAAATCTGCGAGGGGAAAAGGACCGGAGGCCTGGTTTCACACTCATGCATGTATCTTCTGGGAAACGTTCTGAAGCAGCACCGTGCATTTCCCTTCAGTCATGTGACCGGCTCTGCTCAGGGATCTCCTGACGGTCATGTGACACGCTGACAGCTCTCTCTCGCTCTCTTTCTCCATCACCTCCCTTTCTTCATCACCACTGACGATATCTGATTTAACGCTGCTGCAGCCCGCTGCGTCCTCAAAGTACTAACCATGTCTCATGGGGTAAAATCCCATCTGTCCTCCCTCTTCATCCCTCTCCCTCCTTCGCCTCTTTAGGAACTTAATCCACCGTCCGTCCCTGCTGACTCTTTGAATTATTCAGAGGGGCGCTGCTGCTCGCCACAAAAAGCCATCTCTGACCGTCAGACAGAAAAAAGAAAATCACAGATAGACAGCATGATGGAGGAGTGGACGGGAGGGAGTGGGAGTGTGATAGAGTGATGGCAGCAGATGTCTGACTGGGAGCTTCCCAGGAAACCCCATACTCATCTTCCTCATCCTCCTCTTCCTCCTCTCTGGCAGCCCTAATCGCATAACCCCAGCATAACTAGCTGTCACGGCGGGTCAACTGGAAATAGCCGTCATTCCTGGCGGTGAGCTTGACCTGATAGAGAAACCGGCAGGGCGAATGCTGTTAAGAGGATCGCGTGTCCTCGGCAGCCATCGTGACGCGGCAGATCTGCTCGCAACCTCGCGCTGAACTGAGCGTCGTGTCATGTCAGCGTTACTGGGGTCTGGAACGGACAAAGAAATGGTTTGTTTATGTGACGTGTGCGCGCTTGCTTTTTTTTGCTTAAAGTTAAAGGATGAGTTTGAAACCACTCTCCTTAAAACCTTAAAACTACCGGTCTAATATTGGTTGGGTCCCATTTTTTATGCCAAAACAGTTCTCTTTTTAGGAGTTTGCACCACAGTAGATCATCTGTGGAACCGAACAACGCAGGAGACACTCCGGCGTGTTTCAGAGGGATGGCAGGGTTTATTACAATCTACCAGATGCAGGAAATAAAAACGATGATACTCAGGTTCTATTCTAGACCAATAATATCTATATTTCATTAAACTCTTAATCAGATCTCAATACAGAACTTAAAGTATCAAAGTTTAAGTCTAGAGATCCTGTTGAGGGGTTGCGTAAAAGAGGACTGGAAGGGATGTCATACGTTATCATGGCTTCAGAAGAGCCGTTCTCACACAGGACCAGCCGCGGACATCTGGATCCAAACAGAGGCTTAGGAATTATTAGGGGGAATATAAATGATGGTTGGGAATCTTTATTCTATCGAGGTGTTGAATCCTAAACCATGAAATATCCTGCAGGTGTTCTTCCCGATCTCTTCTTCTATCCCTTCTTGAACCAGGTCCGTGAAGTTGAGGATTTCTGACATCTACAGTTGAGTACTGACTCCAGCCTTTGGCTCTGAAAGACCAAACAATATTTTTACTTTTACTACGTCAGTTTGTGTGGTATTCTGTGTTTCATGGAAAACCCTGATGATGATTGTCATGCAAACATTGAAACGGCTGAAGAAAAACCCCTCCTCATCGCTGAGCGGAGCCCCACTAAACACAGGAGAGCTTAAGTACAATGGTGATGTAATGTCAGGAACTCCAGGCTGAGGAACTCCTGACCTTTCATGTGCACTTTCTGTCACTCAGACATCAGTGCTTCACCCTGAAACGTGGGGCGCTGGGGGAATACAGAGTTTATTACCGTATTGATCTGTTCATGCCAGAGGGGAGCGAAAGAAGAATTAAAAAAGAGGAAGGTAGAGCAAAAAAAGAATAAGAGAGAATGTGGCTGCGGAGACCAGCGAGCCATGACATGAGTGGAGGTTTAGATGTTGAAATGAAAAAGATTGTAGTAAATACATCAGCGGGGAAAGTCGCGAGGAGGCAAAGTAATCTATAAATGATTACTCAAGTTAAGAGAGTGATTTAGAGTGATACAGGTGAATGAGACGGTGTGTGAGCAGACTCTTTCTGTTTAATCTTTAAACCAATGTCTCTGTGTGTGTGTGTGTGTGTGTGTGTGCGTGTGTGTGTGTGTGTGTGTGTGCGTGTGTGTGTGTGTGTGTGTGTGTGTGTGTGCGTGTGTGACATAGACCATGCAGAGTCAGTCAGTCTGTCGTCAGGCTGTGGGGGATTCCTGTTTAGTCCTACACTGAATGTCTGGGGGCTCACTACAGGGACAGAGCAGTGGGGGTGGGGGTGGGGGTGGGGGCGGAGTGTCATGGGGGCACAAACAGCTGCCCTCGATGATGTGTCCAATTTCTCTTGTTTATAGTTCATGTCGCCGGTTCTTTTCTCCTCTCTCATCCAGCCTCTCTAGTTAATGGAAACACATAAACCAAAAACCTGAGCTCCCCCAAATATGAGTAAACTACACTCAACGTGTTATTTCACTGCTATCGCCACATTACCCAAACAGCGAGGGGTATTTATTAATTCCTCGCATCTTTACAACGTGCAATGTTTACAGAATAATTAAATATCAGCATGATATCAGACTCTACATTTCTAAACTCTCTGTTTGTGTATCGGATTATTCCCGTGTGTCCCATTTCTGACTTTGCGCTCACAACACATGAGGTAATCTCACAAGTTGTGCAAGTTTCTGCTCATATTAATGAGTTTTCCAAAAATTCATTCCAATGATGCTCCGACCTCCCACAGAAAACCAAAGAGAAGTAATTAGCAGGCCAAGATTGACGGGCTACTGTCATCTATTTGTTTGCAGACTATATAGAAAAAGTGGCTTATTTACGTTAAAATACCGGCAGCTTGGGTCCCCATGTTCAAGACATGACCATAAATGACCATGAAAAAAAATATCATGTCAACCGGTTTATGGTTTAAGGACAACACAAAAAAAAAAAAAAAACAGTAAATTACAGTAAATTCAGATTTTTTTTATTTTACCATGACATCAACATTGTTTCAAAAACATTCATTCATTCATTCATCATTTCAGCATCTTGTTGCTGTAGAAACAATAATGTGCTCTTGGTAAATGATTAGACGTTTTTTTATACTGTAAATTTAAATGTACAAACCAGCAGAATCGGTCATTTAGACAGAAAAAGACTTTTACACTAATGACTTGCTGATGACTTACGGGTTTATCCCATTTATTTTTATATTCAAAGTAAAATTCCCCATTTTCCATAATTTCTGAATATCAATAATGAAGTCATTTACTGTTTTTTAAGTTAATATAATTCACTGTATTTACTATGGTGTATACTGTTTAAGTGAATAACTGAATGTTATTGTCTTTTACTGTTGACAGATTTTTGCCGTATCTCTGCTGACAATTGTTTCAGAGAATAAAATAAGTGGCAAGACTCTTAAAGACATAAAGTCAGAAAAAAATACTCAATGCATTAGATTTTTATAATCTGCCACTGCATCAACAACCTAACCTGAGGTTGAACCCCAGAGGTCAAAGGTTACAAGTAGGGGTGTGAGGCCCTCTCTCTTATATAATCTGATATGGATATACACACAGCGCACAATGTAATAGAAATATATCTCATATATTATCAGATATTTTACTGTTTTTAACTCCCCAAAGAAGTTATGTTTTCACTCCTGTGCGTTTGTATTAGCCCAAAAGTTTACTGATTATTTTACCCAGAGGTTGGATTCGGCGTATCCTACAAGTGATTACATTTTAGTAAGTGTTTCACAGCCTTTAAAATAGAATAATTAGCCTTTTGGAGTAGTGACGTCACATTTCAGCTATAGCTCCCTTTCTTCCTTTGATTCCTTCCATGTTTTTTGGGGTTGGAGCTGGGGACTCAGTGGGCTGAACAGAGAGGCTGAAGTGTAAGGCCTTGGAGACGAGTGCCTACGGAGTATTTGAGAGATACTGACAGTTTATTGGAGTTGTTGGTTTATTTAGAGGCTGGCAATAACTCAGACATCGATGGAGAAATCTGCAGGAATTTTTCTTCAACCTGGGTTACAGTTTGGCCTAAGGGGAAGTTTGCACTCTCTGTGCACTTTTTCTAGTTTGTAATAAATGTGAATTTCCCTACAAACAGCAGATCTTCACTCCCTGCCTTTATGTTTACACCCAGAGGAAACTTTCTTAACTGGCAGTGGCTTTTCTGATGCCACCAATATATTTTATTTTATAATACTTTAAGACAATATTAAGTATTTTGCCAACCGCTCATGCAATGTAAAATAGACAGGCAGTTTTTCCACATTTACTCTACATAGCAGATTTCACAGTCTGTGTATTTATATTTCAACATCGGTTCAACTGGGACACAATTTGAACTCCCCCCAATAATGGATTTGTAAACTGGGTTCAAATGATGTGGAAAGCAGACTGCAACCACCCCAACCTTTGCTATTTTTCAGCCACATCCTTCAGCCATCGCTTTGTTCCTGCATGCAAACATCTGTTTTTCATATTCATCTGTTCTTTATCTCCCCCGCAGATGCGTTGACCTCCACCAACACGCCAACCCTTCCTACATTGATCTCTGCCTTCCTCCGTCTGAAGCTGGAATCTCAGATGCACATGTTATGTGTCTGCAGTCCTCATGACCTCGCAGGACCGCAGAAAGGTCAGAAGTGAGGCGGCTACCCCTTCTCTTCACAACCCGACACTCCAGAAACATGACAACTGAAACCAGAGTGTGTGCCAGCGCACATCCATATGTGTGTGTTCACGCGTGCAATGTGACACTCTGAATAAATAAACTAGGGTATGTTCAGTGAAGAAATTGTTTATTTAAAATGAGGGCCCGACTGGCGTGTGAGAATGTGTGTGAAATGTGTGCGTGTGAAATGTGTGTGAAATGAGCGAATGACCAGATAAACAAACTGTAAAATGAGTGACAATGTGACAGGAGCAGGTTGTTCTTTGGTTACGTTAAGATGCTAACTTCTTTGCAATGCGGTTAATACTGAGTGTTGGTATGTTTCTGTTAATCCGTCCGTTTGACAAATACACACATTCACACAGAAAGAGAGAAGTTCCAAACATACACACACACACACACACACAAAGAAGCACTGCTGTCAATCTCAGTTTAGAGAGTGGCAGGAAACAGACAAGCTATTCTGTGCCCTGGCACAAGTCCCTAAAACTGTGGCCTGGCTTCTGCAGAGAGAGCCCTGTGTGTCACACGCTACAGACACAGGCGACCCTCTGTCACACGCAAATGAATGACCTCTCTCTCTCTCTCTCTCTCTCTATCTCGCTCTTTCCCTCTCTCTTGTGGATTTTCATTTGTTTCTGCCTCAGACCCAGCGTTCACATCTGCATGCAGGCACATATGCACAGCACTCAATCACACCCGTTGGACAGAAATATGCAGGGAAGCCATTCTTCAATTAAACAATGGGAGCGGTCCAATCCCACACTGACAGGCTGCCTGCTCTGAGAAAACCATCACCTTGACCTCTTCACCCTGACTCTGTCTCATTGTGTAAGCAATACAAATGATATAAATAATAAACTAGGCCTACGCCCCCCCCAATCCCCTACGTTGTACAAGCAATCCCCCTGATTGAAATCCTCTGGTTAAACCTGAACTTATATCCAACATTCATACAGCTCCCCTTAGCAACTAAAATATGAACTGTTAAAGTAAAATATGATGTATACAAGATAGATCTCCTCAAGTTGATTCATAAGAACCATATTTGGACAAAATCAGACCAATGACTTATAGACTGGTAAGTTTTGGAGACAAATCTCCCTCTATTGTCAATTATATACAAATGAATGTTCCACAAATCACTTCAGTTCTTCCTCAAAATAAGATCTATGTGGGTATAAAATTTGAAAATGATCCATGAAACGGTTTTGTGTTATCGCTCTAACACCGAGGACCTACAACGCACCATGGTGACAGCGATGAAGACTCCATCATATCCCCAACTTTTCGGGGACTTAATTTATAATTGCAACGATTGTCATTAAAGCAGCGTGGCATAATATCACTGCTGACCTACAGCAAGAAGGTTCCGGGTTAATTCCAACTAGCAATCCGGGCCTTTCTGTGTGGAGATGCATGTTCTCCCACTCTTTTCAGTTTCTCGTTGCGTTCTGCAGATTCCTACCACAGTCCAAAGACATGAAATATAGATGAATAGGCGACTCTCTTAATTGGCCATAGATGTGAAAGTGAACGTTTATCTCTTTGTGATGGCCCTGTAATGAACTGGTTAATTGTCCAAAGTCACCCCTGCCTCCCACTCAGGCCCCACGTGAATCTGAACAGGATAGGTGGCTCCAGAATATGAAAAGTAAAAATAATAGATTTTATATCTCCACATTTTGAGCAATACGTGTTATAAAACAAAGGAATTACATGAGTGATCACATTTAAAAGATGTATAATGTCACATAGACAAAGCTACACGTTTATTTGGACATTGGTCACGACCCGTTAGGCGTGTACGGGATTTTGAACTTCGTGAAACCATAATGCAAGAATGACCTTGCCAGCTTCCACTCTCTAGGGAGGGTTTGAAAGGAGAACGCAAAGTTCTTTTGGGCAAATGGCAGCCTATCCTAATGTTCTGTTTGGGTTCAAAGAGACCAAAACCGATCATTAGCGTTTGATGGTTCATGACTTTAATGTGAATTCCTCATAATGATGATTTTAAATTAAAGAAACGTCCAGAGGTTGGCTGCAGCAGTAGACACGATCCCTCCCTTCGAGGTCTGAGAGAGGAGCAGCTGTAACAGATAATTTAATACAAAACATGTCCATATGCTTTATATCTGTAATTGGGGGGAGAATGTTTTCCTAGATTACTTCAGAATTTCTATTTTTTTCCAATCAGGTTATTGTGATCATTTGTCCAGATACTTTTGGCTAAATATGGCATCTTTAGACTTTCACCCTCTTCCTGTCATTCCCACCAACTGTTTTCCTCACTTTGTTCCAGACCCTTGGTTCACACTATCCATGAAGTGTGCTTCAGCTGAGGTCACTCTGGATGTATTTCTGGACCGGCGGTGCTCTGGCAGTGAGCAGAGCGCTCCTTCAGACATTACATCACATACAAAAACACACTTTTACACAAACAAACTTACAAATGGACACACGCACATGTGTGGATGCACAAGCACACTGGAAAAACTTCAAACCAAGCGATGTGAGTTTTATTTAAGGCCGAGCCAACTCCTCGTCTTTGGATGTATTCAAGCAAGTAATCACTATGGTAAGTAATGTTAGGGAGCAAGCCCCTTTCCAGAATCTGACGTATGATAATTTTACCACCTCTTCAAATATTTGTAATGACAAGAACATCAAACGCTTCCAAAAGCTGAAAGAAAACTATGCAATATTCAGAGTAAAACTGACTCCAAGCCATGCTTAATCTTTTCCTGAACTCCCCCAGCTTCACTGAGCGGCTTTGGCTGTTCATAGGGGTGCACCACCAGGTGAGGCAAATTGGTTGAATATTTGGAATTTCCCAAAATTTGCAATGTTGCACCCCAAACAGTGACTCGCATGGGCACAATTTGCAATAATGATTATTAACCTTTCAGAAGTACTTCACAAGGCAATGCCAACGTCACAGAAAACCATGAAGAATGGCTCCTTTTAGCTACTGTATGAAACCTTCATATCATTCATTTGGATATCTCTTTGAATATTCTTTGGGGTCATGCTGGCAGGAACCCCGACTCCAAAAAAGAGAAAGTAGAAAGACAAGGCAGAAGCGGGCTTGTGGATACAATATGTCATTGGGTATAAAGTCCATCCCTCTGTCTATTTATCCACTCATATATCATCCATCCCTCATCTGTCGACAGCAAAATCAGGCTATGTAGGGTTTATAAGACATCCCCTCCCCCAGCAGCATTTTCCAGCTCGTCCTGAGGCGTACACAAGTCCTAAAAATTATGTAATCCCTTCACTGAGTTCTGGATCTAGTAGGGGTGTCCTGATATACGCCCGTAGGAGGACACCCTAGAGATGTCCTAACCAGAAAACCTTTCGACACAAAGACGCAGAAGCTCCATTCGTAACTCCCTCCAGATGTCTGATTTCCTCACCCCATGTCCAACTCTGGGCCAAGTCGTTCACTGGAAGCTCATTTCAGCTGCTTGTATTCACAACAAAAATGTTTCAGTAACGATGACCCGGAGCTCACGGCCACAAATGTTCTGACAGAAAGCCCACTCAAACCAAAACACCGTTCCATCTCATGACCAATTTTTCACTTGCGATGAAGGCCCCAAGATATTCCATTGTTTGAAGCAGAAGCTCATATCTCCCAGGATTTATGGATGAATTGGTCTCAGGGGAGTGGCCAAAGAGAGATTCAAACACTTAAATGAATCACGGGCCTGGATCAAGATCCAGGAGGGTAGTTCCTTACTGGGCGTGTGGTGGCCAGGCCTTTGACCAGCGTGGTCCAGTCCAGGGATTACAGGGTAGTCAACCCTCTGGAGTCTGAGGTCACACCGGCATGAACCCTAACCCTAAACCTTTATTTTCAACGTTGAATAAAGTTTAACATGTCAATGTTTGGTTTCTGTTATTTCAGCACCTCAGTGACCTGAAAAAGATGTTGCTTAATCTTCTTAATTTTCCTTAACACTATAGTTGACCAAAGCTTCAAGAAATACCGCCTACAAAATGAAAATATCGAGTAATAACCCAATCATACCTGTGATCACACAGATTGCGCTGAAGAGTGAAGCCCAATGAAGCAACCCTCTCGACAGGTTGCATTTGTTCATCCGGTACCACAAAGCTAAGGATCAACTTTTTTCCTGCAGCTCTTTCTCACAGAGTGGAACTGAAGAGGTGAAGCTGGCAATGACCTTCAAGTCAAGCCTTCCAACTCACACTGAAACCATAATGAGGCTTTTCCTTCCAGAGGCTTCTTTGCAGCGACTCCCCAAACGACCGCAGGAAATGGAATTTTCTGTAAGGATCAAAACAAGTCTAGAGTTGTAAATGGTTTGAGTTTCCGAAAAAGACAATGTGCCAGATTCCAGTGCCTTGAGGGACAGGCGCATATCACAATGAATCCTCTGTTTGGCTAAAACGTGTGCAAAGGCATATACCCACTTGTTCACGCACATATATGTCTTTACAAATCCTCACAGATTCCCCACACGGCCACACACAACACACACTGTTTACTAAATGTGAGAGATCCTGGGAAACGGTAGAGTTATTCCAGTGGTTTTCAAGTGGAATCTTTTCATACCTGTGTGTCAGAGCTTAGTGTGGTGCATGCCTCTGCATATCCTTCCCTCCTGGTTTGAAAGTGTTTGTCTGAGGCAGTCCACTCAGCCTAAAGGCAGTCTTACATTCAACAGCACTTGACTTTTGTTTGGGGCAAAGTTCAGGAGGGAGAAAACCGGTTTGTGTGTGGGTCTGTGGGTGTGTGGGGTCAGGCAGCCCATTAGCAAGTCATCCCTGATCTAATTGCCTCCTTCCAGCACCCAGTTTGACAGCTCTGTAATCTACAGTTCCTCACAGCACCCACCACAGTAGGTCTGTTTGTATATGAGTGTGGATGAGTGTGTTGTCATGTGTGTGCGTATGGGTCTTGATTGACTTGGCAAGTTGCAGATTAACCACCACCACCTTCCGCTGAAACAAACCCAAAGGGTTCTCTCTAATCATAAATGAATCTTTCTGAAGACGCTGAGCACTCAAAAGCACTTTTTAAAGGAGTGTTACGCTATGGATCGATGAGTTGTGACAACCGTAGGATTCTGAAATATTCAAATTTTTCACTGGCACTGCACAACATGTGAGTAAATATATAAAACATGATCCTCTTCAGCAGCTGAATGTAAAATACAGCACTCTAAAGAACGCAATCTGTTGAGACAGAGATCGTGCATTAGCGCTGAAATGAAGACCCTTCTCTATCCAGCCTTTGCTTATTTAAACGGAACAAACCAACAGAGGCATTATGTCGCTGCAGCGTGTGAAGTTATATTTTACATTTTTAGGTTCCAAAGGCCAAAGAGGCTTGATATACAACCCAGCGGTGTCGGCATCTTGTGTGAGGATAGACTGCTGCTTAAACAAAATAACATCATTTACCTTCACCGTCATATCATCTCATGGCGGTGGTCTCATCCTCTGCTTGAAGGGGAAGGAGCTCCAGGAGACTGTAGTCACTCCCAAATTTAAAGATATTTCCAAATTTAAAGATATTTTCAGTTGATTTCTTCAACTTTGAGGTACCGTTTAACTGCTACACTGTAAAGAATAAATGGGTAGGATGGCTTAGAATTTCAAGGCAACTTACTGAACTAGAGTTTTGAGGCCAACTCAAACCCCAACATTTTGCAGAAACTTACGTACCAACGGTACGGCTCACTCGTTATGTTTCATTAAGATAGTTTATCTTTCATATTTGAACATCTGAAAATGTGAGTTGATGTTTTAATTCCAAACAGGAAAAGTCACGTGAAAGTGCTTGGCCTGAATTCAACAATGGTCGAGTGAGATTAAATCAGAGGAGACGTGAAGAAAAGATGAATGATTTATTACAACAGATGATGTGTGACTATCAGTCCATTAGAAAGTCTTGGTGCTCAGACTCTTCGGGGGGATTGAGATCAAAGGCTCTCTGCCCTGGAATGGAATGGAATATCCCACCTCTGGAGTGTGGACACTGGTGGTGGTGGCTGATGACGGTAGTCTACTAACCGTTCTTTAAATGTTGTTTGTTGCACCCCTGTTCAGACCTACTGCCTCACCGGCTTCTTCATCTACAGAGGTTTATCCCGTTGACTAAACTACGCTGCTGCCTCCAAAGCAGAACAACAACAACTCCATTACAGTTTTGTAATATTTGTACGGAACAGCGAGACACAGTGAATTCCTTCCATTGAACCGACTGTGTACATTACTGTTGTTTACAAAGATAAGCCCAATAAAGTGACACCCATCAACTTGGTGGTCCTCCCCTTCATTTTTCATAGCCAGCGACAAAAAATAAATTGACACTTATCGTTCACACAATTCAAACATTACAGTCAGAGGCTGTGGGAAAAAAGGCAGAAAGTTCTTTTAAAGAGAATGCTTTCATCTCTCCCACAGGCAGGCTGAGAGGCGTCTTATCTCTGAGGCTTGGCCCGGCTATCTAGAGTAAACCACAGTGTCTGCATAAAGAGCTAAAATTGATGGTGCAGTCCATTTTCTCCCTGTTAAACATTAGTCCCAGAAATCCCCCCTGGCTTTATGAGTGTGGGGGGTAGCGGGAGGAGGAGGTGGGTGCTTACAGCCATCAGGAGATTTCCAAGAAGACAACCTGTTCAAGGAAAAATAAACATTCCAGCGGATTTTCATTTTTAGGAATGCACATACATCTCATGAGTTGGTCACATGACTGCATTTAGTAATCCTGAAAGCAAACTGCCCAAGCCGAAAGACAAGAAAGACAATGGACAAATGGATGGACAGGCTGTCAGACGTGAGGCAGCAACCAACCTACTCTCTGTCTCTTACATACACACACACACACACACATACACACACACACACACACACACACACACACTCTGCATCAGGAAGACAGCACAACTTTGGCTCCGACAAACACGCTGGAAAACATTTCAACCAGTGCAAGATTTCCTCTTTTGAACTCAACAAGTATACGCACACACACACACACACATACACACAAACACACGCACACGCCCACACACGCGTAACAGCAAGCCTGAACTCCTCAACTCTCCAACAGACACACACACACACACACACAAAGATATGAACACACACACACCCTGCCTCACACACACTCTACTGAAACATAATCAGCGACAGATTGCCAAACCAAACAATTTGTATCTTCTTGATTGTGCACAAACTCAAGCTGAACATGAGACGTAAGCAGCAGAAATCTGACACAGCGCAGTTTATGAGAGCCTACAGGTTCAACCAGCCCATTTTCCCAGGACTCTCTCAAAACATTGTTTTCCACTCTTGACAGTTAGTTCTGTGTGTGTGAGACAAACCGCCTGTTTCTGTTAGAGATTGCAGCTCGCCCAGTCTGTTTTATTTTGGCCATATCCTAGCAACAGAGCTGTTTCTGCTTACTTCTCTCTCCACCCTCTGGCCTAAAATGCTCCAAGCTGCTCTTCCACGTGTGTTTGTGTGTGTGTGAGTGTGTGTGTGTGTGTGTGTGTGAGTGTGTGTGTTTGTGTGTCACACATCTGCTTTACATTGTAGAGGATCTCTTAGCCCCTGATTTTGTTACAGAAAGCCAGCGAGACGTGGGGGGGTGGGGGAGAGGGGGCTGTGATGGAGGTGGTGGCGTGGATGAAGATGGAGAAAAGAGGGAAAAAATAAGAATAATTGCAATGACAGCGCTACAATAAAGTCGGCACACGTCTGAGACATATGTAGAAAGAATGTTCCTGCTTTACAAGAGGAGAGAGAGGCTGAAGGGAGAGGTTTTACTGTTGTGAGGCTATAAAATCTTTCCAGTGCTTAATATGTGCAGGCGAAGTTCCTTGTTTTGCCTCCTGCGGGGTTGGGTGAGCGCTCGGGCGGGGCCGGCTCGCACTGTTCTGCTAGGCTGGACCACGATTGGTATGCTAGGTGAGGCTGAGAGAGGACAGGCAGGGCTTGGCTGGGATGGAGATGTGTTGTTGCTGCCAGAAGAGAGAACATCAGAGAAGGAGAGTTCTGACTGGAGGAGAGGGGTCACTGGGTTTGTTTGGCTGCCGCGTCTGCACAACTCCTGCACCTTTTAATGCTCCTCTCCCCTTGGCCTACCCTCTCTTTCTTCACCACTCCTTCCCCTCTATATCATCCCTTTCCTACGGGCATTTCCTCATCTTGATATCCCTCTCACGCCCATGCCAGCTAATTATGGACCTTGACTTTGCCATTATTTATCGCATGCAGCAGAGGTTGAGAAGTGGGGACGAGGTGAGAGAAGGAACAAGCTTACATGAGAAATGGCAGCACTCAGTTCCTCATTGCAGTGAAACATTTTGCAGGGCTGTGCACGGATGTGTAAGGGTGTGTGTGTGCGTGTGAGTGCGTGCAAGTGTGTGTGCGTGAGAGAGAGAGAGAGAGAGAGAGGGCAGTGAGTCAGTTTGGCATGAACCCAGAATATCAACTATAGGCTGCTTGAACTTTTGGGAGCTGAGGCACTGCCAAGAGATCATCGTGTGCTCGTAAAAAATATTTTACAACAGCTGTGGTGTGTGCTTGCATGTGTGCAAATAGGCCTTGCATGCGTATGTATGTGTCTGTGTTTCAGCTAAACTGTGTTGGAAACGGTGTCTACTTGAGAGTCTTTTCAATCAAACTAAAGTGGAGAAGGGAGCGCCAAGAGAGCACTTTAGCCTTCAGATGAAGAGTGATGAGAACAGACCCATAATTACTCGCCAATCCTCTCAGTCCACAACCTTCACCCAAAAACAAGGAGTGTGTGTTTTCCTGTGTGTTCCTTCATTCACCTTTCTACCATGCTCTCAAGTCACGTCTATAAGAACCTTCATTCGGGCTCTGCAAATGTCCCGTGCCATCCATGAGCCGCCGCCGCCTCCATGTATACATTCACACACACTAACCACAACTCTGAGTAGTTTCAGACTTTATCATCATAATCCATCTATTCAGTGCTTGCAGTAAGACATGTACACCGATCAGCCATAACATTAAATCCATCTGCTTAATATTGTGTATGTCCCCGCCCTCTGCTGCCAAAACAGCTGTCCAAAGCACCGTGCGTTCTGTTCTACCAGAACAAGGCCATGTCTGCCGCAGAAGCTCCTCCGTGGGAATCGGAGAGCCTTCTCTTCCCATGTGCAGCAATTTTTCCTGCTTCTAACACTTTCAACTTTGAGGACAAAATGTTCACTTGCTGCCTAAGATCCTATCTACTGCTTCTTTGTACCATTTGTACAGTGTGATATTGTGACGGGTGGGAGTGTCATGTGTGGGCTCTATCACACAGAATAGATAGTAAAGGGCCACATTTTATAGAAATCTATCAAAGGTTCGGCAGAAACACTATCCCCTTGTACACTCGGGCCACACTTCCAACTTGCCTCTTTTTACTCTCCTTTGCCACATCTCTGGTTTTTTAGCCATGCTAGCTTCACAGATCCGTCGACTGCTTTTCATTCTCATCAGTGTCATGGTTCTGTTGATCCGTTTTATTCTAGAGTTAGATTATTTTTCGTTTAAGGGTGTGTTTCCTGTTTTAATTTGATGGTTTGTTTGACTCTTCGTCCCGTTTCCTTCTCTTCTGTCTCTGTGAATATGTGTGTCTGTGAATCCTGTTTCCCAGTGAGTCCTCCCCTACTGTTGAATGTTGTCACCTGTGCCCAGCCCTCACCTGTTGCCCATTTGTCACGTTATTATTGTGTATATAAGTCCGTGTTCTGCTCTCCCTCTTTGTCGGATCGTCTGCGTCACTTGCCTCATGCTTAGCTTCCCTTTAAAACCCTCTCTGACTCCATCCTGCTTTGTGCTCCCAGTATCCAGTCTTTTAAGTTTTCGCTTTTCTCATGGATTATTTGTACTTTGAATTAGCTGATAATTATTTGCTACTTTTTAATTTGCATCATAATTTTAAACTATGTCATTTTGACCTGTTCTTGTGTTTCTGGATTAATATTGTTTCCTGCTTCTGATTTAAATAAAGTTTACCTTTTGTAGATTTGAGATTTTTTTTTATTAAACTTTATTTTAGTACGCTTATACTTTATGAGTATTTTCTGTATTTGGGTCTTTTGTATTTTTGAACTAAAATGTAGCAGATAATCAAATTCTGATTCCTGAATTTGGCTATTAGACTAATATTATTACTATATTCAAGAATCCATCATAGATGTTCCAATTAGCAGATGCCAGGTAACGGAGGAGTTGTACGATGATGTCATCAGACCACTGTGAAATGTTGCAGGTTCGGGGGCTTCTAAAACTTAGACATTCTAAGTTTTAGTTTGAAAAATAATATGCTGTTAATGAAATGGATATTGATGCTCTAATATTGGAAAAAATATATTTGTCCCATATTGACTGTAACTTATTCCAAAAAAAAGGAGGAGAGGTGGACAAGGACTGCTGACCTTCTATGACTCCCATGGATACACGCTATGTTTTCGATGTCTAAAACTTGTTATATAATCACAGAACACATCCACTGATCGAGGTTATACTTGTGTATCTATCTATAAATTCTCCAACCAGACACTGCAAGGCTGGGTTACAAAGCCCCTGAAATAAGAGCACAAGGGTTGGTTTCTAGGCAGAACTGGGAGCCCCTCGCCGGCGGCGGACCAAACGATATTTGATGGTTGTCACATTATGTTGGACACAACATGACAGACTCCAGAGTTTACTTTTATGCTGTCCAGTATATCCGACATTTTTCTTCAGTCCTGATCAGCACATGATGGGGAGACAAACCCACACATGCAGCCCAGCTGGAAAAGATACACTTCCTCCAGACACCACACGGTTTATTTCCACATTATACCACATTTGTTTTTCAGTTGTCCAACTGAATGAACTCAGCTGTATGAGGCATTCCATTCGCCCAAACACACAAGTACACTTTCCACAGGCTGGTGCATGAACCTTAGTGTGTAGCCCACCAACATAGCACTATCAACGTGGACCACTATCGCTGCTGATCTTATATATATATATATATAAGGATATAAAAACATCAGCGTGTGGAAACTAGATCTGTAAATGGATCAGTGACAATGATCTGATATGCAAGGAGTAAATTACATCAAGGTTAAAAGTGATAACAATATTGGATAAGTTGTTCCCAAGGCTATCTAGCTGATGTGCTGGCCACAGCCGGCGGATCAAAAGCATTACTCTAGCGTCTGTCTGCATTCTCCAGCACATAAACCAAATGTCCAACTGTTACTGCTCGTCTGTTTAAAGTTATCTCCGATCCCATCTGAAGATTGTTTAATATATTGTAACTAGCAATGTAGGTCTTATAAATGCACACACACACACACACACACACACAAGGACTCACACAAACACATGGATCCCATTAGTTTCCAGGTGGAGTTTGTATTAAGAAGGTCTAGTTCAAGACAAAAATCTGGTCCTTGTCCCTTCTTGACCTTAACACACACACGCACACACATACGCACATGTGTGGACTAAAGGCCTATGGCCAGTAATATCAGAGACAGTTGGTGTTTTTTCAGCACTTAGTGGCACAGTATTCCCTTACCACAACAACATCCAATCACCTGCCAGCTCCTGACCTCTGACATCTACTACAGAGCCGGGGATAGAGGGGGATTGACTACATACCAGTGCAGGGTAGGGTGGTCCAAAAGCCACAGAGTTGAAAGGCTTTGGTTCCCCTCCAGGCAGGGAGACCTCAACAAAGCCTGTGACCTCACAGCAAACACAAATGATTAGAGAGAGGGAGAGAGAGAGAGAGAGAGAGAGAGAGCGAGAGGGAGGGAGGGCCAGGTCATCAACGTTTCGACATTAGGCGACTACATGGATAACTATCTTTTCATTACATGGAGCCAGAGCCAGATGAGCCTCCCTGAGGTATTTCCTCTCCCTTCACAGTCTCCTCATCTTGATCCACTCCTCGCTGTCCGATCTCACCTCTCCTCCTTCCCTGATACGAAACACCCCCCCAAGTCATCGACCCATCCACCTCCTCTCTCCTTTCATACTGCTGCTTCTTTCACTTTCGACACATTTAACTCCAATGAAAAAGAAAGTGCTGGGGTATTTTAATAACCAGAAAGCTGGTTTATGCTGCTGGGTAGAAGGCTGAGATGGTTAAACCTATCAACGGCTTAGAAAATAGTGACCCAGCACGATGGGTTGGAGATGTGACCACAAAACCAGGCTCGTCATTCTTTTAAATTCCGTGGTGTTTATGTGGACGGCAACCTTAGCTGACCTTTATCCCTCCTACAGAAATGTTGAGACATTAGATCTGTAGCCCAGAAGATCGATGATATTCTTATATAAACATATACAGAAAATATTTTTTGCTGTTCAAGTGAGATAAAGCTGATGTTAGCTGACATCATGTATTATTAACCTTAGGTCACATAAGCTACTAAGGTTAAGCTAGCTAACATTAATATTCCGTTTGTGCAAACTATGCCGTCGAAGAGCTAGATTGCTCGCCAGCTTTTCTGACATGGATGTTCATGAAATAGAATAATTAATTTAAGTCGTGGATATTATTATCTATAACAAACTTTGAGTTTGTTTTTATTTTTTTAGTTGTTTAACCTCAACCAAAGCCATTTTAATCCAATTCTGGAAACGTTTTTGTTTTGTCGAAAATATAGCAAAACATGCTAACCAAAACAATCTGTGCCTGGACCGGTCCCTCTGAGAACTGTTATACGACTCAAACATGACTTGGAGTAAATAACATCTGAAAGCAATAATTGACATTTTGCCAAAGTCGGGAAAACAAAACCTCTACCAGACTGGGCTTAAGCTTGGAATTCACGCAAGAACATCAACGTTCTGAAATTCCCTGCTGACTCAGGCTGCTGTTTCACAATTTATCTCCTTTTTTTCTCCATATCTGTCTATAAACCACTGCTCTTCCTGTCTTTTGTCGTCTTTAGATTGTTCTATTTATTTACAATGTACAAATTACAATTTGTAAATCTGGGACTTGTACCGTGAGCTATAGCAGAGAAGTGAGCCTTTATATTTCCCTACAGATATACTCAAGGGCAAAATGCACTCAGGGCGTGTGTTTTATATACGTGGTAGAGAAGCAGTTTGGTTGATTGGCATCTATATTCATTGGCCACTAACCTCATTTGATAATAGTGAGGTGATGATGGGAAATACGTAGAATGTGTGTGTGTGTGTGTGTGTGTGTGTGATGGGAATCAAGCTCTGAAGCCAGAAGGAAAATGATGATTGAATTTTGCACCATACCCATGACTCAGGGCTTTATGTGCGCCCTGCTCCTTCTCCGAACCACAAAGTGGAATGAGTGAGAGTTTCTCAGTGTAAGTGTGTGTGCGTTTTCTCTTTTTTGCTTTATAGCATTCGGAATCCTTCTCCTCTCTGCTGGCACTGATTTTTCTAAATGCCTTCAGGCAAAACTCATGCCTATTTCCTGTCATAGTCAGGTAGATTTACAGTCCTTTCCACCATCATTGTAAATTCATATGGCAAAGTTACCACCTACTATTTCCATGACTCAGTAAAAAGATCTCAACCGGATGATATAAGCTGAATAAAGAAAAAGGAATAAAACTGTGGGCACAGAGTAACAGTTCCATTGTTTAGGAGTAATGAGTTGTTGTTATTGTAGTTCTATGTATGTCTAACTGCTGCTACTGTGTTGATCTGAATGGAATCTAGAAAATCTGTGTGGTAATACGGGAATTTACTGTGGTTGGAATCAAATGGGTGATGATGTGGAAAGACAGTATCCTACATCAAATCTGATATGCCCCGCTGCTTGTGTCACACTCCTTATGGCTTTTTCCTCACCATGGCAGCAGACCAATAAGAGGCGTGATCAGTGTCATGGGACACATCTGGGCCCGGTGTGCCCAATGCATATAAACTAGAGAATCAAGTTCTGAGTTCTTCCCTCTCACTGCCTAGCCAAAACGACCAAAGCTCCTCCTTCGTCTTCAGGTAGTTACTTGGGTACTTATGCACTAACAGCCCTATGGGACAGCAAGAAAAAACAGAAAGCTGGCGACCCGCTCCAACAACATCTGTAACCATGTTCACTGCCAAAATACACAATCCCCTAAAACCAATTCCAAAGTGCAATGGAACTGCATTTTGGAAAGGGACTGGTCCAGTCACAGGTAAAAACCTGTGCCACAGAGCACACTAGACAACCTACAAACTGGCAGACATTCAAACAAACCAACAAAATACTCACAAAAAACCCAACAATTGCGAAACACCAAAAACCACAAAATTGGGAAACTATACTTACTTGAATTAGAATCATACACATCCAAAATTCTCTTGTTGACTATTGCACCAACACACCAGAGACGAGATTCACTGAATACCACATTATCATCACGGCCCATATGAGAAAAATAATAATAAAAGAAACAGAAAAAGAAGCCATTGGAAGTTACCGGGTCACTACAAAAGCAAAAAAAACTTAAAAATAAAAAAATGGGCAAGCCTCCATTTTTACCAAGATACTGGAATGCAAAAAAGGAAAAATAAACAATAAATTAATTTAATCAACAAAAATGTCAAATAAAGCGAAACAACTATCTTGTATGGGATTCCATATTCTGCAAAATCAGATATGTTGGTCGATCTCTCATTCCGACTGTCTGAAGATGATCACAGGTGTGTGATGGGTCTGCAGTGCTGGTGAGATAAAGTGCATCCATAAAGACATTGAAAACAAAGTGAACGTTAGCAAAAGCACCTAAAAATGTGAAAAATGAAATGCCCACCTTAAGGCCCCTGCAAACCTTGTGGGAATTTAATTGAATTCTGTCCTGCTGTTTTTGAGGTAATGTGGATTAAACCCCGACCTGTTATGAATGCTCGAGGGGCAAAGGTAACTCTCTATGCCTCAACAGGAGGAGGGCATCAGTTGCCCCTTTATCATGCAAAAGCTCCGCAAGGAAGACCCTTCTCGATGCCCCCGCTTTTATTTACACCCAACGAAACAAGTCTGGTCATTTTAAATGGAAAACCACCTTTCTGCTTGAAAAAGAGACACAGTTCATAGAACGGCAGCGGTGGCATGTAGTTTGATATTTCAACAATGTTTTTAACAGAGCTTTTCAGCAGAACAATGGCGAGGAATAGTTGACATCCCCTGTCACGTAGCGGTTGATCTTATTCTCTGTTTGAAGGGTGTGCCAGCTCCCAAATTAGAAAATATCGCTGGTGGACTTTCTTTATTTAGCTGCTAATCTTCTTCTTCAATCTCCTGCTTGTCTGCCACACACATAAAATACTGTCAAAAATGCATGCCATGTTGTTTTCCCTCCACCGGGCACACCAAAAATGATCCCCCACTATACCTTTGTGACATTTATGTAGAAGGGAGAGGCACAAAGATGGTAGATGGTTGAAGAGGCTGTGTGAAAGGTCTGTTTTTATACGTCCGTCTGTGTTTGTAGGGGAGTGGAGGGAGGCTATGGGGAGGCTGGACTGGCACCAAAACGCAGCAGCTGCATGTCTGATGACCTCTTTCTCTGGCTCCATGTCCCCAACCTGACATGTCCGAGGACTAAGAGTGGTTAACTGGGTATAAGTGGAGGATTAAGCACCTGGACGTCCGGGTGTGACATGTGATGGATGTCATCACCTGGATAAGTGATGCAGGGAGCTGAGCAACAAGAGGAAGAGAAAATACAGACATGAGTTACGCTAGTGGGGCTGATGTTACAACCGAGAGGAGGAAGGCAGGAAGAGTAGGAGGAGGTTAGAGATGCGTCACTTAAGCTCATGTTCATAACACCTACAGTGTCGATCTGCAGCCGTCTAAAGGAAGAAGATAGAGAACGAGGCATAGCAGAGTGAGAATAGGAAGGCAAAAGAGAGGAGAGGAGGAAAAGGCGAGAATCCCACCCTTATTGCCAGCAGGGTGCCATGTCATCAAGCTGAGGGTCACACCTCAGTGCCAGAGTCTGGGCCGGGGGTAAAGTTCAACGAGCTGAAGTTCAGCTTTGTCTCTCACTATACAATACTAAGATATCTGCTGCTGTGACTCTGTCTAAGGCCCCTTTTGTTAAAAGGAATCACAAAACAGCACCACAATGAAGACCCCACTCTAAGTGTACACTGATCAAATCAGAGGGAACATGGCTGTGCCAGTGGCCGTCTGGAGTAATCTCAGGCACTCTGGAATCGCTATCCAGGATCTAATAAAGGATTTTTAACCCGTTTTCAGAGTGCCTCAGATTATTCCAGATTGCCATCCATCAAGCTAAACATTTTTTTCAGTAATTTGGACAGTCGTTATTGGGATCATTATCTTCATCTATATTTTCTTCAGCGACGTCTCTGAAGATTCGGAAGATCTGAAGATTTTCATTGCCAATTTAACAATTTTTGACCCAGTGCAGCGCTCTCCATTTTTCTCTATTTTCTTCAAGGCTGGGCCCATGTTTCATTTTAAAGAGAGCTAGTGTCGGGTATGATGTCTTATATGTGTGTCCAACCGCCTGTCCTAAAAAAGAAAAGATTATCGTGGAATAAAATGATAATTTCCCTTCCATGATACGTGGCAGCTATTTTCCCCAACTCTGAGGGGAAGGAGCTGTCTCCCCAGTTTCTTCGACCGAACCGCTAATTGTTACTGTCTGCCTCTTCTGGTCATGTTTCGCACATATAATACATCAACATAACATCCCAGCCCCGTCCCTCCTTACCGGGGGCTTAACTCTGCCTTTCCTTGAGCGTCATCTCCCCTGACTTGAATGACTGACTTCCTGTTTCTCTCACAGGATCATAAGATGTATTTGATCATCTTTATGCGAAATAAAGGGATTGACGTATGAAATTCTCCGGGGACGTTGATAATATATACAATTCATTTCATATTTAGCTCAGACTGGAGCTGAGTTATGGACAGATGAACAGAATTGGAAATGGTCCTTTGCGTTAGTCCCTGCAGGACATTAAGGTGTTGGAGTCCGGCAGCTATCAGCTGACAGCTGATCATAGGTTCTGATCAGTCACACACCAATCACAGCTGAGTCTCACAACAAGGAAGTCCATTTAAATATGACTCCCTTCTCAAAGATCTCTGCCGAACAAAGCTGCCGCAGACCACTGCTGCTGCTGCTGCTGCTGCTGCTCCCCGGCCTCCACCTCTCTAGGTCAGAGTCCTACCAGCCGTCAAAGGTAGCCGGACCACTAGACCACATCCTCTGTCAGAGGTGGATGTGTGAAAACATCACATGAAAAAATATGCTTAAAATCATTATGGGATGCACACTCTGGGGACCACTAATAATCATGTCTGAAATAAATGTATTATGGACTGCACTAACGCGTTTCTAGGCTGCTCAACCACTCAAAGCTTGTTACATTACGATGAGTCAGCATTCACCCATTCACGCTAACATTCATACATGGGTGGATGAAGAAATGAAGAAATCTCCAACCTCCAATCTCCAAGTGGTCAAAAGGACGTAGATAACTATAATTAGAGTTTTGACTAGGCAAATGACATTGCAGATATCTGTGATTACAAACTACGTACACGTGAGTGCCAAAATAATAATAAATATTAAATGTCCCCATTTCCCCCCTTTTGGATTCAAGCGCTTACTCTGGGCTCACTCTTTTGTGCTGAGAGACATTTGGCATTAAGGCCCATATTTTGGATTACTCAAGCTATCAGTAGTTAAAATCTGTGACAGGAGTCCTGCTGTTAAGAAATATTACCAACCATGCAGCAAGTCTTGTAATCATGACTTGACTGTTTTTGTGAGAGTCAATCAATAAATTGTTCTGGAGAGCAAGCAGCGATATTAAACCTTATCTCCAACATCATCTTAAATAAGTAAGTCAAATTACAAAAAAAAAGATAAGACATGTGATGAATAGGGTTCACAGCTATGAAGTTAGAAGAATGGTTAATCTTCAGACATTTAACAACGGTTAATGTGTGTTTTTGTGCAAACACACACTTACACATCTTATCATAAAAACGTTTGTGAAAGGTGTGTGAGCTTGCACGTGAGCATTTATCTTCAGGTCTGTGTACTGGTGTTTGCTCTCGTCTCCCGGCCCGTTCCCTCGACTGCCACGCCAGAACAAACCAGGTGAACTACGGAGGAGGATATTTATGGACTTGTTGTTGCTATCTCACTGCTGAGTTGCTCAATATTAATAGCCGATGCTTACCTTCATGATTGCTGGCGAGAGCAGGAGGGAGATTATTATTATGTCTGAGTCAAACATATAACACAAATAAAAAAAAAAAGAAGCCTGGCAGGATCGTCTCTGCTATGCAAAGTCCGATGAGGAAGGAAGGCCTGCAGATTTGCTGGTTGGAAACAGAAGAATGCAGCTATGCAAGTAATGCCTCTCGATGCTGAGCGATTTCTGGATGGAGTTTAAAGACTTCCTTTTTGTGTCGGTGCCTGGCTGCATGCGGGCGACAGAACGAGCTCTTTGTTGTTAAGTAAACACTGTCAGCTGAGAAGATGTTGAACTGAAACCAGTACAGAAACAATGAATGCATGGGACAAATTTCCTCTATTTAGGTGTGTGTGTCAGTGGATTGTCCATTTATCTTGCAGAGGATAATAAACAGTTTTCACACACAGCAACAAATATGTTTCTAAATTGTTAACACCGGATCTCTGTTCAACCATTGGTCCGATTTGGTCCAGATTTGGTGACTATGACTCCACTCCAGGAGATTTATCTTGTATTTATCATATTTTACTGTAATAGATCAAATCCTTTAATGAAAACACTTTTGGTCAAACACAATGCAGGGGATTGGGGACTTTTTGGGGATATAGCCTCAGCTTTCTGGTTGAATCTGTCCTGGATATCAGCCGTTCTCTGCGTGTTCCTGAAAGGAGACGCCTCTGTCGATATTTACCACATGAGAGTTTGTTATAGGGTGATTGGAGACTGATAAACACAAAGCATCTGGACGCAGACTCAACATCTGCGGCCCGGAGGGAGGTGGAAGGAGCGAGCAAGGCCACGGGAGATATACTGAGGGGAGAGGAAGACGAGAACGAGAGAAAACAAAGTGGGACGAGGGGTTAAGAAAAATGGGAAGAGATAATTGGAGCTTGCAGAACCCAAAAGAGGCGAATCCATAATCAATTTTAATGCACGGCAGAAAATGTCCCTCCTTACATCTCGTGCCTTACCTCTTGCAGTCAGGAGAAGGGGTTGTGAGTCCAGCACCGATGACAAGGGTGGGCCATGTCGAGGAGGAAAAACAAAGCCAACAAGGAGCAGATGTTGTTAAAGACCCACACACACACATTTGAAGTAAAGCTCTTGTCTGAGAATCGAATTTATGACCACACACCATCTACACACACAAAAACACACACAGATTTATGTAAAAATGAAAAGTTTTGGAACACACTGGACACTGGAAAGCATCCAACAGTAAGGAAACTTTGCAGAAATATAAATATTCTTCACCTTTTCAGACTTTTTTCTGGTCCTCCTGAAATCCCAGAATGTAAATGTGTGTGTTTCTGATCCATAATCACGGGAGGAAACAGCTGCATGGACCTGTGCGGCTGGAGAGGGGCAGGGGTTTGCAGATAACCTCTGACTTCTCAGACAGGAAGCTTTGAGAGAACCTCAGGAAGTTGCTCTGAGGACTAACGCACAAAACCTAGCTTGCATGTGCAACAGCAGAGAAAATAAACACAGCTTTCAGGTGCACAAGCATAATGACTCAAGTGTTTGCACTAGCGCCTTTCCTTACTTCCAACAAAAATGGCACAGTGTGCCGAGAAACGAAAATACCTGCGACAAGGCTTGTGCACTGGCGTAACAAAACAATCACATAATAACAAGGTGTGATTTGAATGTGTGTTAATGTAACACCTGAGCAGCTTTTGCAACACGTTGACAAACATGGTCATCAATCAATCATTCGCAGCCAAAGGAGCTATTTGCACCGTATGTTCCCAAACTCTGAAGCCGTTCTCCATAAAATCCAAACCCCGGGCCAGAGGAGGAGAAGCTGGCGCCGTGCCTTCATTTCACTGCCTCTGCACAGAGGAAGCAGCCTGTGAATTCTCATTGTAAGTCCTTCCTGCTGCTCTTGAAAGGCAGAACCCGCGCTCCACGGCGGCCCGTCCTTGTGTCAGAGATTCATTCTCGTCAATCAGCTACAGCTTACATGCAACACGGCGCCGCCGAAGGTGAAACCCAGGAGCCCGCTGATAGAATGGCTTTCAGAGCTGGGTTACGGCTCAAAACAGGTTCTCCTTCTGGACAGGAGTGAATTCTTCAAATGTTTAATTGTCAGCATGTGCAACATCGAAGAATCACCGTCAATACATGAAATCAAAACCCAGCGATTAACTGCTGCTGCTTAAAACAGAAGACTCGTCAACAGAACCAGCAGGCTTCTGAGGCAACTGCATGAGAGGGAGCTTTTTTTTCATCTGCATATTTTACATTTAGGTAGAGAGCGAGAAGACGCTGCTGTCTCTGAGGCGACGGGGGTTTCACTTCTCCGCCGTTCAAAACCACACGCACAAATACGTCCCATCACCAAACCACGCTGACACACAAATTGGTTCTCACTGCCTAACACGCTGCTGAGGGCAGACGCACGTCAAAAGCAAACAATGGAATCCTACTCTCCGAACGCGTCACGCGCCCACTGCTAACCGGCATGGCACCCAGACAGATATAGAGCGGGGGATATTTGTGATGAGCTGAATGAAAGCGTGTGAGTGTCTGAGGGTGACGTCTGTCCACTCTCCCACTCTATGTCTCCGTTCCTGCGTCCAACACGCCGGAGCGGAGGACGTCGACCTGAAATGAAAGACAAACACCTTACAATATGGGCAGAGCAATAAAAAAATCATTTGAAAAAAAGGAGTCATTCAGCTCTGATATAATCACTCCCAGACCCAGGGGAATAAGAGCCAGCTGTGTTATCATAGGTGTCTCTCTCCGGCTCGTCAAAGCCTCACAGACTCTGACACACATAGATGCACAATGGGTAATCAGTGCCAGTTAGGCCGCTCATTTATTGCTATTACGCCGAAACGACTTCCTCCACTGCCTGTTTGAATACACATCAGTCTAGAAATGTCATTTAGATATGCAGGCCTGACAGACCAGACACTATTAGGTAATTAAAGCCAATTTATCAATCAAGCACATTTCACTTAAAGGCATTTGTTCACAAATCAGTATAGTCCAAGCAAACCAAAACACTGCACTTATTCAATACACCTGCAACCCCGGGTTCACCATGGGTTAAAAAAAAGAATGTTTCAGTTTGTTGGGGTTGTTTATTATATTTTTTCAATTCATCTTTAATGCAAAGAAACTTGAACTTGTCTGTGTGAATGAATTAAAAACACTTTTATTGGTGTGTGTGGTCATTATGGTGACTGATTCTTCCTGAAGTTATTCAGACAAGAAACAATAAACAATCATGAACAAACATGAACAATCTACATTTAATGCCCCGGCACATCTTCAACAATGGAAATACAGACATTTGATAAAGAAACAGCGTAAATAAAACACCATAAACAGTAATACAAGCTAGCAGCGGTAACTTAGCAGTAAGCATAGAAAAGGGGGAACCTTAGCCTTGATGTTTGTGCTCAAAAGTAACAAAATCTCCCTCCCAGCACCTCTGAAACTCTCTGTTCCCATTCTCCGGGCCAAGATAAGATAACCGGCTGCTGGCTGCTGCTTCATAATCACTGCACAGATGTGAACACGATATCAACTGTGCCATTTATCTCTCAGCGGGTGAGATAATAAGAGTATTTCCCAAAGAGTCAAACTATTGCTTTGATGATTTGCAGCTGCCAATGTAAACATGGAGATGGAAATGGACTCCCAGTGAACCGTCGGTCGATCAGGACACCAGAACCGAAAGAATTTTATTTTGAAGGAATTTGCGAGCCAATGATTAGTTTGGCCACGGCTCTGCACACAACCAGAGTGGAATCAGTTAACGGAGAGGAACACGGTTGTTGACCTGGATTCAAAGAGAGGGAAACAAAATAAAGGAGAGAGAGTTTTGGACGTCCATTATTCAAACAGTCTAGTCTGCTGAAACGCCTGACGACACCTGATAGGAAAGGCAGCGGGAGCCGGAGAAGCTTCGCTGAAGAACAGAAACACTAAATGCGTTAGAAAGGAGATAGTGGGTCAGCCACGGTGTCCTCGGCTGACCTAGGGAAGAAGCGGCTGCACAACAGTTTCCTCAAAGGCCTTTCTAGCGTTTGCCAACATCAGACATCGGTTAGTCTTCAGAGAAGTCAGCTTTCACCATCTGCTGCCTCGATAAGTTTCTGCTCCAGACACGCGAACATCGTTGTGTAGGACAGCCTTTATAGTAGTATTAATGTTTCTCAAGCTTTAAGTGGGAGTGGGCCGTGCTGACGTACGAAGCACATGTTTCTTTAATCATGATAGAAGGATTAAATGGGTTGATTGACGCTTTTACACGTCAAAAGATACTTTTATAGGTACTTCCATACATCAATAGATCATTTGATACAACAATACTCGATAGATCTAAAATAAATGATCTCTTGATAGTGTTTATTAATAAAACATTATTGCTTGTCAGTGAGTTATGGAGATTTTATTGAGAATATTTGTTAATTCATCGCGCAAAAATCAGAAGAATAAAAAACTCTGATATGCTTCCAAGGTTAAATGAGTTCGTAGGTCCTTGGAGAACACGGGCACTGGTGAGTAGAGTTCTGGAACATTATCATATGTTAGTGCATATCAGGAAAAAAGCCTCTGCAGCTGCTTGTGTTCTCTTTGACACAGAGAGATGATCAAAGTGTTGCTCAAGGATACTTTATTTCGGGGTGTACCAGGTCTGAAACCTGTGACCTTCCAGGGTGGCCTGTCTCATCACCGTCTCACCCTTCAGACGCACAGCGCAGCCTCGGAGAGTATCTCCAGAATTCCCGTATCCCTCTGGGAACCTGAAGTGCACATCAACTTCCCAGAGAGGTTATTCATCAGGACCGCATACCTAATTCAAATGTACAGCGATATCTGTGCTTTGGGCCAGACCACCTGACCTTCGACGCCATAGTAATGGTCTACTTGACAGAGCCAAAACACATAGCTTGAGCCGTCCCATGAGCCGGTCTGCGTTTTCTCAAACATGCACGCACACACACCCATGCAGAGGGCTGTACAAACACACATTCGAGCACACTAATGCATGTCTACACACAGTATCAGCGTGCGATAAGAGTCAGGGCTCCGGACTCAACCTCCTGAGATAGAGCCAGTTCTTTAAGTGCAGAGAGGATTCCAAGGGTGCACTCAGTCACCGGTGTACGCTTGTATGTGAAACACGGACAGCATGTGCTTTTATGTGCATGCACCGCATTCAGTTTCGGCCGAGACTTTTTTTTTTCTTTCTATTCCTCCCTGACAAACCAGTCGGACTGCACACGTATCCACGCACACAATGAGACACACATATGCCAGTGTGCTGAAGTAGAGTTGATTTAGGAGAGATTTCTCACGGCCAGAGTGCCCCGAGCTACACTGAGTAAATACAGATTAATGATTGGCTGAGAGGAAGGAAGTGCATTCCATAGATTTAGCCCCAGATTGCAGCCACCTCCGACTAAAATGAAGAACTTGCACACATATAGTATATGCTTTAAGATTGCTATCGCCTCTTTGTACGATTCTAGCTGTTAGAAAATTAAGCAGCACTCCCGCTGCACACTTACGGGTTTTGATGATGCTGTGTATTTAAAGCACCAACACACACACACACACACACACACACACACACACACACACACACACACACACACACACAGTACAACACAAAGGGCATTAAATGGCATGGAACTGTAACAACACTGATAACACTTAATTTACTGTACTGTACTCATAAATCCTGCACCCCTTAAACCGCAGGATGCTGGAAGGATTATGCCTCTTGACACTACAGGCGGGAACAAACAAAGAAAATCAACCATGCTTTATGTTGTGCAGATTTGTCTACATACGCGTTTGTCACATCATGTTGTAAACCTTGAAGACAAATAGTACGAGACGGACCAGATGAGCTGGATGCCTCGCTGGGTTTCTGGTTTCCATCAGCATGCAGACGCGCTAAAGGACTGCACGTTACCTCAGACACACTCCTGCTGGAGATTGTTGGACTTTGTGTGTACGCGCAGTACGTGTGTGCAGTCCTGCACGTAAATCCTCCGGCTAGGCATATTTCCAGGCACCACTTGTATATCACACTTGTCAGAGGTATCAGATTCCATACCAGAGGAATTGATTGCTTTTCAGCGACTCAGCCGCATCATAACTTAGCCTGATGATTAACTGAGGATTCGCCGCTCATTGCTTCAGACTCACAAAGCACCAACAGGAATGGGAATCTGAAGCGCTACATCAATTAGGGTAACTTCTACCTGTCCCATCAGCGTTACGGTTCCTGATGTGGTCCAGTTCATAAGTCGGAGGCCTGTTATCATCTGTTAGTCGAGGAAAATAGATAATAGAAACATATTTCAGTAAAGGTGGAAGTCTTACAATTAAAAATCCAGGTACTATTATGAAGTCTGTAGTATAGAAACGGTCTATACAAGTGTTATGTAGTTGTGTTACTCATTATTAATACTGGTTAATTCACAAGTATCTAGCAGATTGCTGCTGCCGTTAGAAAGTTATTTCATTCAGCGGGACAGTCAGTGGTCTGGACTGGGAGCCGGGAGCACCAGGAGCACCAGGAGCACCAGGAGCACCAGGAGCACCAGGAGCACCAGGAGCACCAGGAGCACCAGGAGAGTATAACTGATATTCACAAGGCTATCTCAAGGTGGGAGCAGCAAAACTAACCAACTAGAATCTGCAAGTATATGCAGTTTTTATGATGACTGTTTACTTTAACCCTCTACATTTTTCATAAATATATTAACATTTTAAAAAGAGGCTCTTGGAAGAATGTATTTTGATTTTGCATAATTTCTGACATCTAGACTAATGTCAACCTCAGTCAGGTGGTCATAACATCTAGAAAAGGTGATAATTTGGTCGGTCAGTGCGTATCACAGAACACAGATGACAGGTAAAACCAAACCAAAAGATGAAACAGACAAGAAACAGAGGCATGAAACTGGACTCCGAAGAAAAGCCGAGATGTGAGGTTTTTGTCTATCCACTTTGTTTTTCTCTATTTGTGGTCTACAAATTATAGTTCAAGCTGATAATAAAAGTTTAAATGATGACATTGCATTCATATTATATTAATATATTAATATTAAGGTCCCTGCAAAGAGTACTGGTGCATAATGGGGCCGGACTGGTCACCAGAGCCAGAAGAGTGGCGAGCAGAAACAGACTCTGCAGAAGGAGGCCCGGCAGAATCAGATGCTAATTCAACCGTGACCCTGACCCCAAGATTGATGAAGAAGTGGTGGTAATAATTGTTGGAAGTGGTAAAGATGGAGCTGAAAGGGGAGAAGACCAAAGTGGAGGCCTCCGGATGAGAGAGGACATGCAGTTGGTTGGTGTAACAAAAGAAGGTGCAGAGGACAGGACAAGATGGAAACAGATGATCTGCTGTGGCGGCCCCTAAAGAGAACAGCCCCAAGAAGAAGATTGTACTTTTAACTACATTGTGAAGGTTGTCACCATTCTAGAAGGCAACAACAAAATATTAATGTAATTTAATGTGGAAGATATGTTGCATATACTTGCAGTAGATACTTGCAGTAGAGAGCTGGACCTGAGGAAAGACCGTCTGGGAGTGACTGTGACATGACGGAGAAGCTCCAGTGCTTACAAGCTCCATTAAAAGTATTAATTGTAACATAAAGTATTTTATGTAACAACAGTTCTCCATCTATATTCTAGGGATGCCCAATTTGAAAATGAAAATGAAGTATGAAGTATAAAGTATTTGGGGGGTGTACTGTTCCTTTAAGTACACTCTCTAAAGAAATGTATTACATAGCTTACGTCAGTTTTTTCTCAAATGTTTCAGTCACACCGCTCTAAATTATATTACAAACATGCATCAATCAGCCATAACATTAAAACCGGTTATTGGTTCTAGTATCGTGATTTATCGGGGAGATTTTAAAAAGCACAGCATATAAAAGTTGTGTCATACTGACTGCATACAGATAGATGTTATTACATCTACTGTCAGTTCATGCTGCATATATTCCACTGACATCAAGTCATGAGACTGGATCATGACCCACCCAGTTACAAAACGGTTGGTTTCTTTGTTCTCAACCTATACAAGCCTATAAAAGTGTAAAGGCTACATACAGTCCATTAGTGGAGTAGTAGTAATATTTTAATAGAACATGAGTGGGTGTGTCAACACTCCATTTAGGCCGTTAACAAAACAGCTTCAATCCCCCATCAGCATTAAAACCCAGTCCTACTGTGTGTTCCTGCTGTTCCTAGGAACCACTTGTCCTAACTACTGTTTTCAAGTTCATTTCACCAACGGACAAAGAATCCATTTATATGGAGGGAGGCAGGAACAAGGTCACCCTTCACTGTCCCTCCAGTCAACGGTGACAGAGGGCTGAATGAAGAGAGAGGGAAGGAGGAAGAGAGATAGACAACTTTCCAAAACAGAGGATCCTGCTGTGTTGGGGGAGGGTGGCACATAGCTCCAAATATTTGTTTCTTGGTTGGCAGAGCAACCAATCATTCAGCAGATTTGGTTGGAAATCCCTACGATAATAGCAAAGTGTCAGGCAGAAAGGATATTCAGAGCCAGAGAATGAAGATGCTGAAAAAATGTATCACCTCGAAAAAGAGAAATGGATTCAACAATGAGAGGAGAAAGAAAATCAGAGAGTCGCTGTTTTCATTGTTGAGTCGAGTTTGTGAAATAAAAGTGCAGACGGCGACAGGTGACACACATGATGAGAGACAGGTTTAATACTACAGAAAAAGAACAAACAGTTACCCACCCACGCCTCCTCCCTTCAGCCTCACCCATGCTAGACACGAAGGAACACACAAACACTCTCACACACGCAAAGAGAGAGAGAGACAGAAAAACAGAGGGAGAGAGACAGATAGAGAGACAGACATGGAGAGCTAGAGGGGACACACACAGAGAGACAGATGGACAGTCAGACAGACTGAAAGACAGGCCGAGAGAGGGACAGACAGACTGAAAGACAGAAAAACAAACAAAGAGACGGAAGAGAGAGAGAGCAAGATAGATTGAGACAGACAGACAGACAAGCAGAGCGACAGACGGACGGAAAACAGACAAGACAAAGAGACAGACAGACAAACAGACAAACAGAGTGACATACAAACAGAGAGGCAGACACACGGAAAACAGACAGACAGACAGAGAGACAGAAGACAGACAGAGGGCCGGATAGAGAGAGACAGACAGACAGAGCGTCAGACAGACAGACAAACGAAAAACAGACAGAAAAAGAGCGAAAAAGAGAAGGAGAGTGAGAGAGAGACAAACAGAGAGAAAGACAGACAGAGCTACAGACAGATGGAAAACAGTCAGAAAGAGAGTGAGAGAGACAGACAGAGTCAGACAGACAGAGAGAGAGAGGGGGAGAGAGAGAGAGAGAGAGAGAGGGTGTGATACTACAGATTCTGATAATGTACAACATGCGTCCAGTCATTCGATTCCAGAATTTGCAATATTATTAATTTACACCAGGGGAGAAAGTTCTAACCCATCCATCCATTAATTGACTGAACCTTTTTTCTGAGTGTCAGTTTGGTTTTATTTTAACACAAGCCACAGCTCCAACACTAACCGCTTAAAGTGAGTCTGTGGACTGGCTAAGAAACGATGAATCACTTTTTAAGTGAAAAGTTGAATTTATAAGAAATTAGACAGCACTCAGAGCGAAAAACTCGGCCAAGGCAACTCAGTTTCCCCATTATGTCATCGCACCTAAAAACAGTCCCATGGTATTTGACCCCCATATTTGACTCCTTGGCCATGAAAACCTATCGCTGGAATCACATTGATATCATTATTATTTATGTACAGCACATCATTGCAGTTGTTTAGTAGAACAATGTTGAGAGAATGCTGCTTTTCTTCAGGATGTGGCTCCTAAATGTGATTCTGTTTTCCCCTCTTCTGCACATTTTTATGGTAATCCATGTCTGTGAATGACCAAATCTGTGAAGCCCTATTTTACTCTGTTCTATTCATTCTCCTGAAATGAACAATCCTTCTACTAAAGTTCACCAAGAGTCATCAGACAGTTTCTATATGAAAGAAAATCATCAGCTTGAAACGTCAAAAACAAGTCCCTTCTCCCGATCTTAAAGAATTTGAAAGATTCTGGTTCTGCCCTTTTATTAGGATCCACCTCAAAATCGCTTCTGCTGTGCATCCGAACCCAAAACCCACCCCTGCAGGTAGGTGAGCCCAGGGGGCGGCAGCTGCATGAAGCTCCTTCAGGTTAACCCAGAACTCACTGGAGGGCCTATACAGTATACCTCATCTGGCCTGAGAGGATCCCCCAGGATGAGCTGGGGACTGTTGCTGCGTAGAGGGACATCTGATATGCCCTTCTTAAAACGCTGACACTGAAAACACAGAATAAAATAGATGGAAGAACTTAAAAATCGAATCGAAATTCTCCCTCTGATTGTTCTAAAACATCTTTAGTTTCTGTATAATCCTGCTTAAAGCAATTACAGGTGAACTGAACTCCTTTGGTAATGAGGTAAGAGGTAATGAAACACAGTATAATGCATTCGGGGGATTTTACTGCTGTGTCCTTAAGTGGTCTAGTGTGATTAGTAGTTTTTGCTGAGTAATCTGAGTAACTACAGGAAGCTCATAACTGATATTACTCTATCACAGATCTCCACTGGTTCTACTGAAACACCTGCCGTCATTCCATACTTGTCACTCAGGGGTTCACCAGCTGCTGCAGATACTACAACCTTTGACACTCAGCTTTATTCTTATCATCTCAGCTACACGCTGGGGGCAGTTGTAGGTTTCTAGCCCTGTTTTTTATCGTACAGAATCTTGGAAATGATCATCTCCAATGAAAACTTATTTGAAATTGGTGAATCCTGATTTTGATTTTGATGCACATTATATTATTCACAGGAGCTGATACCGACCCCTCAATGTTTTTCTTCAAGATCCATCTATTATTAATAAAAAGAAAAGTCAATAAAAAAAACCTCCACCTTCATCAATGTTAAATAAATGTCCTGCTTTAATCTGGATCAGCAAAAACTTTGTGTTTCTCATAGTCAGCACAAAACACTATTTGGTACTAAGTCTATTTATTTTATTTCTGTTATGTATGTATGTACAGTATGTATACATATATCTATATATGTGTGTATATACAAGTCAGTAATTTTACCAAACCAACGAGGTGAAAACAACTCCTCCTCCTCCTCCTCGACAGAGGTCATTGAATCTGTGGCTATAAGAACATTTTTTCAGGGAATCCTGCTAAGTAAATTCAGCCAATACTGACCACCTAATTAGAAAATGTAGATGATCCTGCTCGAGTACGGAAAATAAACGACACAATATCCCTCATCCAGCATCCAACAGTCTGAGCGCCCCTCCCTTACAACCATAACAACACTCGTATTGATTGGTGATCAGGTTTCGTAGCTGCTCCTGAGGAGGGAGATGAAGGCTCTGAGCACACAGTACACCTGAGAGAGAGAGGCAGATGAAAGAGAGAGAGACAAAAAGAGCAAGAAGTCAATTACAGCTGCACGTTTCTTGTTTCATAGGACTGCATTCTCTAAGATCAAGTTCTCGTATACTTATCACATATCCAATAAAGCCCCCAAATATTTCAAGTAAGATATTCCCCAAGATCTGAGTCATGTTTTATTTATGAAAGCTCATTTCTGTTTGGCGAGCCCCTTCTGGCTCTGTGTCCTCCGTTGTTTTGGGAATGAAAACGAGCAAACGTCCGTCCGTCCTTCTTTCCGTCGTCTCAGCCGCAGACTGAAACTGCTGCTCCTCTAAGAACAATCGCTCAGTCCTGTCACCCTTTCCACCCCTCCCTGCCTTTAGGTTTTTATTGCCTCTGAAAGGCCAGGCTACCAGTAAGCCTGAACACACACACATACATACACATACACACACACACACACACGCACACACGCACACACACCTCCTAGTCACACAATCACACACACACAAACAACACAGGTACCAATGCAGCCTGAAACATACTAAAACCAAAACACACACTCTCCTTGAGCGGCTGGTACCGTCCCCCAGCTTGCAGAGGTAAATGGAGTGGAACAGGTTAGCATTGCTGCCATATAGTGTCCCACCTGTACAAACACAGGCCTTGATCACGACTAAACACACTACACACACACACACACACACACACATGGACACACACAAATGGTCCTCCATCTGGACTGAACCACTGGTGGGTTTTAATAGCTATCGATCATTCTCTCTGGTGACACACATACACACTCACCTCCCTGTTATAGGTTGAACTGAGCCAGCTGAGGACTCACACACGTACACGCACACACACACTAACACACACAGAGGCTCCACGTGTGCATACAACCTACTATACAGTGTCAAAAACTCCATTTACTTTGACGTCTTGCATGTTTGTGTGTGTGTGTGTGTGTGTGCGTGTGTGTGTGTGTGTGTGTGTGTGTGGGTGTCCCGCTCACTGCCTTTCTTTTTAGATTGGGTTATTTAATTTACATAATGAGGCCCAGACCCACTCTCACAGATTAAATTACGCTGGTACAACAAATACGAGCGCATGCAGACCAGCACCCCCACAAACACACAAATCTCACTCTATGCCCGCCTCTGTAAAACTGATGTTGTTCTCTGGCCTGTGCCAAAAATTTTAAAATAGTACATCTGTCGCCTAAAAAGCAACTGTCAAAGAACCTGCAGTGTGCCCGTCTCTACCCAATGATGTCATTTTGCGCTGGGCTGAGTGAGTAACAGTGCGCTGAAAGGGTCAAAACGAGGGAGCCAATCGATATTCCATATGATTCTTAGGAATAAATCTAGAATGTGATTAGTCTGGGTACTTAGCAGCGATTAATTGTCACAGCTAATAAAGTCTTTTGTAGCTGAGGGTGCCAGAAGGGCTGCTGGAAATCACAGTCCATTTTATGGACATATTAATTAAAATAGCGCCTGGAA